>CM053610.1:92451897-92478738 GCA_028646535.1 Procyon lotor | reverse complement strand
GACTTGGTAGAAATATTGCAAATACGAGTCCAGGAATCTGCTGGGGATTAAAGTAGAAGCCCTTCAGGTCTCTAAGTTTGAGATTCTCAGAATGAGGCTCTTCTTAATAAAGCTGTTAAGATATCCTATGCAGAATTTCTCCTGGGACTTCCTTGATGTCAATTTCTCCAGGCCCCTGACAACTTCTTAACAAATATACCCCCTCTGTCCGCGAGGGCAGGCCACATTAACTGAAAGCTGATAACTAGCACTTAAGTATTTCTGTCCATGTACGTAATACTCTAAGCAGAATGAAAAAAATGGGGGGGGGGACAGAATGGGGAGTGTTCATCCTATTCCACAATTTTGTGTGTGGTACTGACCAATATTCTAAAGACCATGAAAACAGGAAGGTTGTTGATAAGGCGATTAATATTTTGCCATTCATGGCTGGCTCAGTTGGTAGAGCATGAGACTCTTGATCTCAGAGTGGTGAGTTTGAGCCCCAGGTTGGGCGCAGACATTGTGTAAAAATATAGTATCTAAAAATATTTATTTTGTCATTCTTGAAAAGGCAACTTTGAATACAGTGTTGGGCTTTACATACACACGCAGACTCTGGAAGTTAATACTCACGAGAGGGCCTAGCAAAGGAGCTGAGACGGAAGAGACTATAAAAGCCAAGAAGGCTGAACAAGGAGCTTCCAAGAAGCCAGTCTCTAAAGGCTCATGCAGAAATTGGCAGTTAGATTAGCACTGTTAACAATGGGACTAGAATCCAGAGCCAATCATGAAGCTGAAAGGCTGCAGATGCGTGTGGGGTGGGTGCAGAGAGAAAACCTACCAATGCAGTATTCAAGTTACCATGCAGGAATGTTTTGGGTTTGCAAGTGCAACTGCCATTCCCACAGAGGTCTACCTGACTCTAGAAGTCAAGGTCTAGCTTGACTCTGAGAGACCCTGAGGTTGCATGTACGATCCTTCTAAATATGGAAGCTGGATGAGACTGTCTAGGAAAAACAGCAGATCCCTTGTTTATAGTTCATTAAAAAGAAAAAATGAAAACAATAAGGTCCCATTTTTCCTAATCAGTTGTGGTAATGATAAGGCAAAAAAAAAAAAGTGCAAACTTTACAGAGGAGGTACGGGAAAAAGGGCTGAATCCACAGGCCGAGGCCAACCAAAGAGCCTGGGCCTGCAGAGGGAAAGAACCGCCAGAAGCTTTTACTCTAGAAACCTCTACATCCCTCACCAGTATCTTCAACTAGTTGGGGTTTTTTTCCTCCATTTTGCCATAATATTTTTTTTATTACTGAGGTATAATTGACATATAAGTTTCAGAAGTATGATGTAATGATTCGGTGGTCTAATGCTTCAGATTCTGACAGAAAGTGGTAAATGCCGGTAGACTTTACACAATAGGGGTTTCCTGGCGTAAAGACCATTCTCCGGTGAAAACCACCCACAGCTGGTATTGTGTGAAGCGTCCCAGAGAAAGGCCCATGCCTTCATGGGCATCTCCTCTCAGGTAGGATAAAGCAGCAACTGTAGCAGTGAAGCTAGAAAAGTTAGGGGATGCCAGAAGGCCGAGGAGTATTAAAGTCTGACCTCTGAGCAACTGCGGACATGGAGCGAGCACTGTCTGCAAACAGACCCAGGAAAAGATCACCCCGTGACCAGGGCACAGGCAGCGTGGGAGACGGAGCTGCTAGGGAAAGGGACAGCCAGGCGGCACCTGTCAAGTTTCATGAATTCACCCAAAGGGAGGCCTGGGAGTTAATGCCCAAACATCTGCATTTATTTGCAGATTACTTTCTAAGTAATTGTGCTTAATTTTTTATTTAACTATATATACGATTTATTACAAAGTGAAGGTATAGCCATTCTAAATGTATGCTTTTGAAGATAGTTCTTATAACATTCCCACTTTAAAATGTACCTTTAAGATATTGTTAAAGAAGGATGGAACCAGTGGGAGCACCTGGATGGCTCAGTTGGCTAAGCGTCTGCCTTCAGTTCAGGTCATGATCCTGGGGTCCTGGGAGGGAGCCCCAAGTCAGTCTCCCTGCTCGGTTGGGAGTCTGCTTCTCCCTCTCCCTCTCTCTGTTCGTGCTTTCTCTCTTGTGCTCTCTCTCTCAAATAAATAAAATCTTCAAAAAAAAAAAAAAAAGGAAGAAAAAGATGGAACCAGGTGGATTCCAACACAAAGGCCTCAAGCCTCCAGCTACTGGGGGGCAGACCAAAGACACACAACTCTATACACAGGTGCTTCTTTTTCAAGAAACTCTTTTGCTTCATTCCTCATTCCTGGCTATTGCAGATGGGCAGGGTAAGCAGACTGCCAAGATCCATAGAGACGAGGTGCTTCTGCCAGATCAGAGTCATCAGGAAGGAGCTATGTAAAGAAACTGAGACCAAAGAAGACAAGCAGAAGAGTGTTCCGTGCAAGAACAACAAAGGCTTAGTGCTAGGATCCACATGGCTAGTTTGTAATGGGAGGAGGCAAGTTACAGGAAAGAAAGATTGGTGGACACCGTGAAAAGCTCTTCTGTCCCTTCTTTCATTTTGATGAGAAGGTAAAATGGTAAAACAGCTCATCTAGACCATGAAAGAAGCTAGGAAGCCAACAGAAAACAAAAATACAAAGGTATGCTATGTGTTCCAAGTTTTGGATTACTACAGTTTTCTAATCATGGGGTAGAAATGTCTAACCAAATGCTAAGAAAATTCTAGACTGCCCTCAAGAGTAATGACTTAAGAAATTAGGAGAACCACATTCCCAAAGCCAGTCATGGGAGTCCCTTCTGCTTCTCACACAAGCCTGAGTAGCGGCAGAGGCAGGGACAGAGTGGCCCGCTGGTGTGCTAGCCACCGTAGCCATCGGCACACAGATGTTCAGCTTACGAAAGCTACTGGTGTTTGCAACTGAAGTATGACGAGCAGCCAGACGCAGCAGAAGTGAACAAGCTCCTACCTATAGGGCTCATTCCAACTGTCTCGGTAAATTCATTTGTCCTGGAAGTCTTCTGAGTGCTGCTACGGAATGGTATTCGGGGCAAGTTCTAGATCCACTCTAACTTTAAAGGATCAGAGATCATTATTTCCTCAGGACTGTCCATCAATTCTAAAACTAGAGGAGGTAAATTTAAAAATGATTAAATCATGTTTATCAAATCTGAAGAGTACATTTCCATTTACCTTAAGGTCTCTGTGAATTAGCTGTTTGCTGTGTATGTATTCCACACCAGCTGCTATTTGTTCATATAATTCCAGAGACAAAGGTTTGTCTGGTTTCTTGCCTCTTCTGTTGTCAATCCACGCCTCCAATGTCCCTTTATCACAGTATTCCATTTGGATGAGAAGGCACTTAATCTTTGATCTGGATATGAAATTCGCAGTACATTACAAGCAGCAGTAAAAATAAACTTATAAAAAATAATCTTTCTTTTAAAAATTATACTTTATCTCCTTAAGAACCCCAAAATATGTCTCAAAATAGAAATCTAAATATAACAAACTTGAATCAAAATACAATAAATCATTTTTTATTTAAAGCATAAGTTCCCAAATGTCCAGAGCTTTATTTGTTAACTATAAAAGTATGAGTCTGCCCATTCTTTAATGGTAAAGAATCCTGGATCACCTTTGCTAATAGGAATAGGAACATTAATACAATGGAATTAAAGAAAACCAAAGGTCATGACCACATAAAAGAATTCTGGAACGTTTTAATTTACTATCAACCAAATGAGCGTCTGTTTTGCGAAAGGCCTAGAACAGGCACCTAGAGATGAAAAAACGAGTTAGATACCATCCTCACTATCGTACAGGTTACAGTTTAATGAGAGAAATACAGGCAAAACAAATCGAAAACAACAGCGTAAGGACAGGATCTCAAAGAGTAGTGCCAATAAATTGCTATGACATACCTGTGAGGACTGATTCTGCTAACCATGATTTTATGTTGCTTTCTCAACTAGCTTGGCCTCAATATTAATTTATATTCTTTGAACTTACGTTGGCTAGAAAATCGGAAGAGAAAGCCAAGAATTTGCTAAAAGCTGAAGAAGTCCTGTCTGTATGCTAATGGTCAGTAACTCCTGAAACTAATGATAAAGCTCCCAATTACCTCCCCACCATGGGAGTCGGGAGTCCATGAATGAACAGGCCCTCGATATCCTCAGGATTTCCGTGAGGACGGACCCCAAGAAACACTGGCTGATTTTCAGAGGGAGATGCTAGGTCTTTAGAACCTTCCAGTCCTTTGTCAAAGGCTTGAGACAAAACATGAGTGATACTCGATGGCGTACCCCCATCACAGCTCATAGTCTTAAAATTATTTTCACTGCCCACCACTCCACCAAAAGTGGTGTGACTATATTCAAGAGAGACTCCTTGGGGTGCCCGGCTGGCTCAGTCAGTAGAGGATGTGACTCCTGGTCTCAGGGTCGTGAGTTCAAGCCCTACATTGGGCATTGAACCTACTTAAAAAAAATTTTTTAAAAGAAAGAGACCTCCCCTTGACTGCACCCCACCAACCAGGGGCCTCTGAGAAAGACAGGAAATTGCTAGAAGCTGAGGACGGGCTTCCAGGTGTAGCGTCTATAACACGTTCAAACTTTCTTCTCGGAGCTGCATTTATAGCCTGCCTGAGGTTGGGGCAAGCCTACACACTGAGATTCTGAAAATAGCTGAGGACAATTAAAAAAAAAAAATTAAGCAAGTCTGGAGCAAGGAATAGGAGCCACGAAAAGATTATTCGTTATTTCCTTATCTGGTGAATAGAGACACAACAGTGTCCAAAACAGCATTTGTGGTTGTGATATTACTAATTAATGGCCTTAACTGGTGGCCCACATTTAGAAAATAACAGTTTCCTCTATCCTATTGGAGCTACGAGAATTCTTTGTAGTTACCTCGAAGGATTTACGCTGTCCTCAGGATCGTAATCTTTCCCAGCCCAGCTATTACAGTACTGAACGATATTTGTGTGATGAAGTTCTGCCAAAGCTTTTACTTCACGCTCTACCTTCTTCCTTTAACAGGGAAAAGAAAATTGTCCTTATACATATCTGTAGAAGCAACAGGTCGAGTAACAGAAGACGGCTACGCGTGCTCCCTTATTCAACAGTCGCCTGGTTCCCACACCCTGGGTGTTTAAAATGGAAGCCAGGAGCCCTCCAAAGGGAAAGACTGAACACACAGAAAATACACAGCTGTTCTCACACTCAACATAACAGAAGAAGCGGTGACTTCACTAATTCCAAGTATCAGATAATTTAAGTCATTCATGGTGGTCTCCGAAATGCCAGTCATGCAAATTTTGGTAGCTAAGTCACACATCATATTTTGTTTAGACTTGTGTTAAAATCGCTTTGGATTTCACAAGCAAACCCTGTTTGGGCTGCAAGGGTCATCCAGGCAACTTGAAAAACGTAAATCAAAATTTTCAACGTGCAGCAAAAATACACAAAGGAGATCATCTATGCAGAGAAAGCAAGACTGCACCGTATGTGTGGGAGCTTTACAGGGATATGGGGTCAAGAGCAAAGATGATTCTACGCTACACAGAATAAATAAACTTGGGATTTCAAGGGTGAGAGGGGGTAAGCACACATTTTATAATCCTATTTTTTAATTTAAAAAGTTCTATACCTACATGACATAAAATTTATAAGAATAAAGGAAGAACAAGTACTCACACATCAACAGTCCTAATACAATCAGTTATTATTTTGGTTTGTTTCTTATTGTCTTTCTTCATACACATTTTTATATACTTGTAATTATAGTATATAATTTTTATTCTATTTTTTCACATAACAGGTTATCTTTACATTTTCCTTATTACACAATCTATATAATCTACACACATCATGTAAAACTTCCTCATGTAAGGTTTCGAAAGTACAAAATATTTGAACAAAAAGTGTCATGAACTGCTATCTAGCCATCACCCAGATGAAACAGTTATTAACTCCTGGCTAATCTTGTTTCACCTATGCTCTTACTCACTTCCTCATCTCCCCTAGATTATTCTGAAGCAAACTCCAGCATCACATGGTTTCACGTGTAAATGTTTTCAGTATATAAGCCTCACTTTTTTAATGATTGCAAAACAGCCATTGAGCAGGGGAGAGAACAAAACATAATCATTTCTTCATTGCTGGACATGTGGTTTGTTCTAATGTTTCACTGTTATAAATGACACTGTGATTTACATCTTCTTGTATAACTTTTTCTATCATTTGGATAATATCCTTAGAATATCCTTAGATATTCTAGAATATCCTTAGAACCTATCCTTAGGATAGGTTCCCACACAGGAAACCTATGTGTCACCGTGAATAAATATTCCAAGTATATTCTCAACTGTGTTATACTAATTTATGAAGCCACTAAAAATGTCCAAGATACGGTACCCTTATCGTAGTTAACTATCACCATTAAAAAAAAAAATGCTATTGAATGGAAGGAATAATACTTTATTCCTGTCAAGCTAAGCAATGTGGAAAGAGGGACACCTAGGTGGCTCAGTCAGTTAAGACTTGGTTTCAGCTCAGGTGATGGGATGGAGCCCTGTGTCAGGCTCCACGCTCAGCATGGAGTCTGAGTGAGAGTCTCTGTCCCTCTCCCTCTGCCCTTCCCCCGTGTGCGTGTGCGCTCTCTCTCTCCCTCTCTCGAAAATAAATAAATAAATAAATAAATAAATAAATCCTTAAACACACACACACACACACACACACACACATACACACACACACACCCCAATGTGGAAAGAGAAAACCTTGTTTTGATGCCAGGTGGATATGGAAGGATTTCAACTGCAAGGCATTGTCTGTGGGACAGGAAGTAGGTTTGTTTGGCTGAGATGAAGAGTGGCTAGGACTCCATGCCTGCTTCTCCTCTGCTCACATCATTTTCCTTAGCCCACATCCCTTTCCCATCCCTGGCCAAGCTTTCCGATGACTCCTTTCTTTTAAAAGGTTTTCTTTATTTATTTGTGAAAGAGAGAGGAGGGGGAGAGAGAGAGTGCACGAGAGGGAGAGGGAGAGAGACAGAGAGAGAGCATGCACGCACGGGTAGGGGGAGGGTCAGGGAGAGAGGGACAAGCAGACTCTCCGCTGAGCAGGGAGCCCAATGCAGGGCTAGATCCCGGGAACCTGAGATCATGACCTGAGCCAAAAGCAGATGCTTAACCCATTGAGCCACCCAGGCGCCCCCAAGCCTTCTGATGACTTCTGACTACAAATTCGTAACAGATCCCATGTGGGGGTGGCCCAGACAAGCACAGCCAACTCACAGGACAGTGACAAATAATAATACTTGCTCTTTTTCAGCCACTACATAGCATATTTTGACATAGCATATTATGCAATAATAGACAAATGGGACGGTTACCAACTAGCTTTTACCTCTGACAGATCAGTTTGCCTCTTTGGGTCTCAGTCTCCTAATCCCTAAAGTAAGGAGAAGAGACCAGAAAATCTCAAAGGTCACTGTAAACTAGGTAATTCCGTAAGTTCAGTTTTCATCAAGACAGGACCCAAAGAATGATCAACAGTCTACTCATTTTTTTTTTCATTGAAATAACCACAGTAAAGTGGGGTCATGTCAGAAGAAGCCAAGCTCCTGATAAGACAGTGACATTTTTAAGGAAGACTAGAAAAAAAGTAAATAAATCTGCTAATGAAGACGAGAGAAACAAAAAAAGAATTGTGCAGGTTCACAAACCTTCTCATTAGAAGTAACAAACATGTACTACTTACTCTTTATCATATTTAACGCGTTTAATAACGTAAATTTTCCCATCAATTTTGTGTTTTGCTTTGAAAACCTGACCATATCCGCCCGAGCCAATCAGTGTTATTTCTGTAAAATCATTAGCAAACCTGAAAGGTGAAAGGCCACTGTTACTCTGAGTTCTGTGGTCACGGCCCCCTCCCTGACCGCCCCCCGCCCCTTCCCCCCACCCGCAATCCCCCCTCCCCTGCCATCCACTTACACTTCATGTCAACTGCCCAATGGACTGTATAACAAACATGGCGCTCCCCTTCTAAATAAGAGTCCACTCCACAGAAACTCTTGAACCACCAAGTAATAGTTTCTCCTGCTCCTGCTCCCAACATAACAAATCACCCTGGTAATACTGGTTCCCCAGCTACCACCAAGCTGTCATAAGAGAAATGAGCATGGTCTCTGAGCCTACCTACGTTTGTAACTACCTGGTTTCCCCCCTCTCTCCTGCCCACATTCCATCATTAAGCCCCACCAATTCTACTCCCCAAACACATCACTGGTGTGTGCCCACTTTTCCCCATCTCCAACATCTCCACACCAGTTCAAGCTCCCATCAGGCTCCTGGGGAACCGTGCTAGCTTGGACACTCCACTTCCTCTCCTTGCTTTACTCCAATCCACGAGCCACACAGCAAACAGGGTGAGAAACTCTGAGCATGTCTCTCTGTTTTTGCCTAAACTCTCTAAAAGCTTCCTTTTGCTCTCAACAAACCACAGGAAGTCCTTAGATGGCCTACAAGGGGTCTCGTGCTTCCCTCCCCAGCTTATCCCGTGGCACCGTGCCCTTGCTCACTGCACTCCAAGCACACAGCCTCTGCCCCTTGAATATTCACACAGCTCTCCTACCTTCACTTTTCCCCATGCTCTGCTTTTGTGAAGCCACAGACCCACCTCCCTGGGCTAACTCATCCTCCAGGTGCCCCCACATGGGTGACCCCAGAGAAAGCCTTTGCCCACTCCCACACTCAACCCAAGGGTCCTACTTCCACCTCCTACCATGTCACTGCTTTCCTTTCACACCTCTGACCATAGATTATAATTACAGATTTTTCACTTAATTATCATCCCCACAAAATTCCATAAGGGCGGAAGCTGTTTCTATTTGTTCCCGCTCTATAGGCAATGCCCAGTACAGTGCCAGGTATATATGAGGTACTTATTAAATGTTTATTGATTCTTCACTGTTTTTTTTTAAACTTGTTTTCCATGTCCTCCTGTTGCAAGTAGACTTCACGTTTGTTTTAGATATTTTGTTCAAAGCCAAACACATAATCTACCACAAGAGGAAACTCTTTTCAATGTGAAATCTGGAATGGAGCTGGAAAATGGAAAACAGATTTGAGTGGATCTATTTGGATTCCTTCAGGGGTCTTTTAAAAAAAATCACTGGCTTATAGAAATATTTATCTTTAATATTAAAAACTTCCATGAATGTCAGAGAAACTCACATAAGTATCACACAGATCTACATTTACGTCATTCCACTTGGATTCATCTAAACACTACTTCTCCAAGACAAAAATGATCCTTTGGGGGTCTGACTGTACTAAAAAAAAAAGAAACTGTTCAGAGAGGAATAGAATTTAATCTGGGTGATGTACAATAGTCCCTTCAGAAGATCTATCAAATGAGTAAACATATCTTTACACAGATTCTTTTTTACAGATTTCCTTCTTACCTGTCTTCCACAGTGTGCTTGTTTTCTTTGCTCACAGGAGAGTGAAAGGTCGGTGCCAAACTTCTAAAATTTAAGAGAAGGATATAAAACTCAAATAAAATAGAATGTTATGTCACGTGCTATTTTTTTATATTTTGAGTCAGCTATTAGAATTATAAGGTAGAAAGTGTTAATCTTTCTTTATAAAACAATACACTGAAAGTTCCCCTCTGTCCACTAATACTTTTTCATTCATTTCCTGATTTTTTTTTTGACTTAACAAATTCAATTTTGGTGATCTACCAGCCTCTCCTTTCTTCCCTACAGACTCAAAACTAAAGGAAACAGATCTCCTTGCACCGCACTGTCATTCTGGTCTTTGTACTTTATTCCTGGCGGGTGGTGAGTCATGTGCTATTGGAAGTTCAAACCCCACTGAAAACTAAACATACTCAAATTGCTATCTTCCCCCTAAGTCCTCAAGTCTTGAACTTCCTTAACCCCTCAGTGCCCATGATTCCCAGCTGTGTCTCGTCCACAAGGACCAATCTTCAAATCCTTTCCCCTTTGCCTCTTCCTCACCCAGTTACTGAAACTCTATTCCCTCATATCCTGTCCACTCTTCCCGTACAGTCTGTCTTGCAAATTCTCCTCATCCTTCGTCCTTCATCCTTCATCCTGATTATGCCAAGATAATCAAAATGTCAGATCATCAGGCACCTGGGTGGCTCAGTGGGTTAAAGCCTCTGCCTTAAGCTCAGGTCATGATCTCAGGGTCCTGGGATCGAGCCCCACATCAGGCTCTCTGCTCAGCAGGGAGCCTGCTTCCTCCTCTCTCTCTACCTGCCTCTCTGCCTACTTGTGATCTCTCTCTCTTTGAGTCAAATAAATAAATAAAATCTTTTAAAAAATGCCAGATCATCTTACACACACACCTCTCTTCTTTCCACCAAACACACACATCGGGAATCATCATTCCCTGACACATCTCCTGTGGTTCAGAATATATTGGTGGCTCATTACGGCTCCTACTGCCATCCCGACCTCATTGATGCTCAGAGTTATATCCTTGTTTTTCTCTTCCTTGTTTTCCTCGAGAAACCAACCCATCATTATTAATATAACCTTTGACCTTTTGCTTTTCTTATCCAAGTCATTACACCATCTCTACCCTACCTGCCTGTCTGCAAAATAATGCAGTTCTCTGGAAAGTGCCTCTCCAGGTTCACTTCTGTCAACCTCGTCCAAAATAATGCCCTTCACCAATGACTCTAGTGATACCCCTACAGCCCCTTTCCTCTACAGTGCTGTGTGTACAAACATTCAAAGACTTCTTTACATATGCAAAATCATTTGTTTATAGATCAAGCTTTTTGGGATCCTTAACCATGCTTTCTACTTCTAAAATGCTACTCAAAGAAGGGTATATAGTACTCTACAAATACTGAAGACCTAGTAAAAAAGGTTAACAATCTAAGTCTGAAACAAAACTTCATTTCCAAATATGGGCACTGAATCATGATACCCACCTTTTCACCCTCCTTTCACTACCTCTGACATTGCTCTGCAACAAGAGAAAATGAAAAATAGTTTTAGATGATTAAATCAATTATCTCACATGATCTTGTGCTTCTTCCTGTTGCTTCTAGATGGTTCTGTGATATTTTTGGCCCATTGGATGAATAAGCCTCATCAACTTATGTATTCACATCAAGCCCTGCTTCTCAGTTTACTTGGCTAGATCAATGTTCTCACTGTTATAGCAACTAGACAGATAAGGCAGTGGGGGAGGGGGACAAAAAAGCAATCAAGACAAGTTCAGCAGAAGCACTGATTCCACCAGAACAGACCACGGCCCCCCTGGTGACCCCCTGGGCCAGTGGGTCTCAACGAGAAGGTGTGCATCACAGTCCTCCACAGTGCTGAAGACACAGATGGAGCTCAGGGATCCAGTCTAATATAACTCCCCAAGCGTTTCTTATCTGGTCACCAGTTAAAAATAGCAATGCTAAAAAAAAAAAAAAAAAAAAAATAGCAATGCTAGGGGCGCCTGGGTGGCTCAGTCATTAAGCATCTGCCTTTGGCTCAGGTCATGATCCCAGGGTCCTGGCTTCGAGCCCCAATCGGGCTCCCTGCTCAGTAGTAAGCCTGCTTCTCCCTCTCCCACTCTCCCTGCTTATGTTGTTTCTCTCTGTCAAATAAATAAATAAAATCTTTTTTAAAAAATGGCAATGCTAAAAAAAGAAAAAGAAAAAAATGGCAATGCTAACAATTTCATTTTTAGCACAAATTAATTTTAATATTTAGCAAAAAAAGAGGAATCTTCAATCTATCTCAAAAATTAATTTCACATAGCTATTCTTTATTCATATTCACTTTTAATCTGGTAGGTTTTGTAGTATTACCAATTTGAATAGGTTGATACGGAGTGGGAGCATCAGACTCAGAGTTTTGGAGCTCATACCGCTTCCCACTGTGTGATGACTACAGTATATTAATTTAGCCATGCAGTTAATGGACAGTGTTTCTTCCTGTTACAAATGAGGTTGCAAGAACATACCTACATATGTTTCTCTGCACATACACTGGAATGCTTCTCTAGGAGGCATCTCCAGGAATGGAACTGCTTAAAGGCATGGCGTCCACACCCTCCACTTCCCTCCATGTGGCCAAACTGGTCTCCCCAGCGGTTGTACCAACTTACACTCCCACCCACAGCACATGGTATTTACAATCGGAACACCGCTCTGCCGATGTTTAGCATGGCCAGACTCAACTTTTGCCACGGTGATGGGTTTAGAGAGATACTTAACTGTTGTTTTGATTTGCTTTTTCCCCTATTACTATGCAGCAAAGCATCTTTTCATATTTTTGTTGCCTGAATGGGTATCTCTTCTCTGAATCGCTCTGTTCAGATTGTTTTCTACATTTTTCTGAGTTGCTTTTCTTTTTCTTACTGGTTCGTATACAGTTCATTAGACGGCACTTGTGTAACACTAACCATGACCACAAAAATTACCCGATTTTTAAGTTTAGTTCTGATTTTTTTTTTAAACAGGAGCAGACTAAATATCAATGGACATTTTAAGTACTGTCCAATTGGTAGAAGATAAGCAAGATCACAGGAATATATGAAAACATGAAGGTGAGTAGGGAGAGGAAGATGAAAGTGAATAATGGAAGAATTTCACATGTGAGGAGCCGGGGTTAATAAAGAAAAGAGAAAGCAAAAACACTGCCATATATTAATATGATATAAGAGTGTATGAGGTAAGGGCATCTGGGTGGCTCAGAGGGTTAAAGCCTCTGCCTTTGGCTCAGGTCATGATCTCAGGGTCTTGGGATCGAGCCCGGCATCGGGCTCTCTGCTCGGCAGGGAGCCTGCTTCCCCCTCTCTCTCTGCCTGCCTCTCTGCCTACTTGTCATCTCCCTCTCTCTGTCAAATAAATAAAATCTTAGAAAAAAAAAGAGTTTGAAATAAAGTTGGAAAAATTACGGTTGAGTACTGGAGGCAATTTCCAAATGAGGAAACACTAAGGAGAAAAAGATTATCAGGAAGCTAGCGGCGGATACGATACCAGAGGAGATGAAGAGCTGTTGACACTGTGGCTGTTACCATTTTGTTCGGGCGCATTTGGTGAGAAGTCATTTTCAAGCGGTGATTTAGAAGCTCTAGAAGAAAAGGGGATAGTGATTAGTTTGTTAATTCCACCTATTTTTTTGTTGACCAGAATTTCTTTCTCTAAATTCTCCTTAAACATTAGGCATTTTCATAAAAACGTGCTCTGTCAGGCAGCAATCTGAATTTGTTACATATCACAGCTGTTTGTCCACACTTACGATAGGCTTTTCACCAAAGTGCTGTTTCTGGAGTCACTAGGCGAGGAAGTCCAAGAATCACTGGATACTGAGTCCTCTTTCTGAAAGAAGGAGTACCCCTTAAGAGTTTTGGTTCTTTTAAGATTTTATTTATTTGACAGAGAGAAAGAGATCACAAGTAGGCAGAGAGACAGGCAGAGAGAGAGGGGGAAGCAGGCTCCCTGCTGAGTAGAGAGCCCGATGTGGGGCTCGATCCCAGGACCCCGAGATCATGACCTGAGCCAAAAGCAGAGGCTTTAACCCTCTGAGCCACCCAGGCGCCCCACCCCTTAAGAGTTTTGAGAGCAATTATTATTACTTCCCCATACTGTCTCAGTCTCTGTGTGCTAACTTCCACATTTATTTATGGATGCTTCATCTGGATTTAAAAAACAACCCCAGGGGCGCCCGGGTGGCTCAGTCGGTTAAGCATCCGCCTTTGGCTCAAGTCATGATCTCAGGGTCCCAGGATCGAGTCCCACATCAGGCTCCCTGCTCAGCAGGGAGTCTGCTTCTCTCTCCCCCTCTTTCTGCCCCTTGCCCTCAGCTCATATTCTCTCTTACTTTCACTCTCTCAAATAAATAAAATCTTCAAAAACCTCCAAAACCCAACAACCCCAAAGTTAATAGAACTTGGTTCTCTGGGGCCTTGTGCTGCCCCCCGGCTTATGGGTCATTGGTGACCACCAATTGGTGACACATTGGTGATAACACAGAATGGAGGAATCCTTTGGCTCTGTGACTGGCTGTCTTGGCATCATCTAAATGCAGTCTTACGTCAAATCAACTCCAAAAAGAATCTTAAAATTTACGAGTTAAATCCAAAGGCAGTACGTACCATCAAGGTTTTCTCGGACTCTATCTGCTCGTATGCAAATTTAGCGGCCATCTGTTTTGCCTCCTGTTTAGTAGCACCTCCCCCAACAGCATACTCTTTCTGTCCAATCTTGCATCTATAATAAAATCTAAGAGAGATACAGAATATTTACCCAAATACCAAAAAACAGTAAATCTAACTCAGGATTTGGAAACAAACACAGATGAACAAAGACCTTAATATCACCCTAATTTAATGGGTAGGTTTAAAGTTTGTATCTTGTAGAATATAAATTTTTGATAAGATGGCTGGCTGATTTCCTAGAATAGCCAGGATTGATTGATGTCTCAGCTTGCATTTTTCAGGCAACTTTTCTTTGTTGCTTCTCTGAAAGATCTGGTGAAAAAGGAATTTCGCAGGGATTTTTAAAAATTCCTCAGAGGGGGTGCCTGGGTGGCTCAGTGGGTTAAGGCCTCTGCCTTCGGCTCACGTCATGATCTCAGGGTCCTGGGACTGAGCCCCGCATCAGGCTCTCTGCTCAGCAGGGAGCCTGCTTCCTTCTCTGTGTGCCTGCCTCTTTGCCAACTTGTGATCTCTCTCTCTCTGTGTCAAATAAATAAGTAAAATCTAAAAAAAAAAATAAAAAATAAAAATTCCTCAAAGGTCAAAAGATACAGAGGTAGAGAAGGAAGAGAGATCTGGTGAATTTTTCAGAGATCCTCAAATGGAAAGAAAAAGCCTACGTCGGGAAAGTAGGACTTCTACAGGAGAAACAATAAGGTTACAGGTGTTTTGTAGGGAATGGGCAAATCAGAGATTTGGTTTGGTTAATTTCAGGATTTTCTGCCTCCTGTTCATGTGCCCCCAAACCTAAGGAAATCCCCATAGTGAAAGAGCTCCAGTAAGCCCACACCTTCCTCAGAAGAGATGTAAGAACATTTGTGGGGAGACAAGGATCTAATTATAGGAGAACTAGATTTAAGGTGGAAAAGCAATGGACATGGTAAGTATCAGGGAGTTACTATATATCACTTCAAAATTATTCCAGTATTATTTGCCATGGAGGCAGGTATACCCAGCCAGGGTGAGTCTTCTCTGCTGGGCCCTGAAGGCAGACCCAGACTGAGTGACTGGGGGGTGTCCACGGCTCCTTTTCTCCCAGGCACCCCTAAGTAGATGTCTTCTCTTTTTTAGATAACTCATGTTAGAGTGTTTAATCCCACAGAAACAAACAGGTGAGCTCTGAAAAACTAAAACAGCGTCCTACTTTATTGAGATCGACTCACACAATTCACCTTGGACTATTTCATGCCAATGACTACTCTTCTGTTTTCCTCTTCCTGGTTCTGACCTAAAAGCCGTCAGAGTTAAAAAGTCCATAACTGAGTCAATTCAGAGGACGGTATCCTGAAGTGCTTCTTGGGACTATCTGCCATTTAGATTTCTCTCTCTCTCTTTCTCTCTCTCTCTCATTAAACGGGTTGGTTGTAAACAGGAAACAATCTCCTTCAGGCTCATTTGCTTTCTGCTTTTCCCAGTTCCTATCCATTCTTTATCCTCACTTCCAAAGTCTTGGCAACTTGGAAGCTCTCCTCCTTCCCACCCTTCATATTCCTTAAATCCGGGTCTCCTCATAGCCTATGGCTAAAACCCATTTCTTCTAAGACCCAGTATTTGTCTAGAGAGTGACCCCATTTAACTGAATTTGAAGACAAACACCTAGACAAATGCCTCTCTAATATGATGATGGTGAAAAGACAGCCATTTTACCTAGATGTGTGGTCCAGTCTCTGTCACCCAGCCACTCCCACTGTTACCCGTGGGAGGAAAACACCTCCACACACCCCTCCGCTAGCAGGGCCCCCATTCTCTCTTAGAGGCCTCCTGCAGACTAAACCATCCAGATGTAACTCAGAAATAAAGGATTTCCCAGATTTGATCCATTATGGCATATAGGTCCCAAGTCTTCAGCGATTACATATTTTAATTATGAAGATGACCAACTGTGTGTAAGTTATAGAAAACCTTCCATGCAAAAGGTCCCAGAAAGGAGGACATACGTTTCTAGAAAATTACACATGAAAACAAGCCCGTTCTATTGCTTAGATACAATGAAACGGAAGGAAAAGCTGAACTACATCTCACCTTTCTGGCCCAGATTCGTTCAATTCACATTGTTCATAATTTACAGACAATTTTTCCTTCTGGGCAAGCCTATTCATACGGCCTATGAAATTCCCAATGGATCCTATTCCTAATCCTTCTGTAGTATCTGTTGTTGTCAGTGATAAACTAACTGCCTACAAAGAAAAAAAAATCTTGTTTAATACAGATGAAAACAAAGATTTAACCATTTTATTTCCTCTAATGAAATTACTAAAAGAATAATTTGAAAGACAACTTAGATTTTATATATTTCCTTAGTCTACTATCTTGAGTAAAAGTCCAAGTATATATATATATCTTTTTCTACCAGAAAAAAAATCCACAAAAAAAAATGATAATAGGAAAGAAACCATCCTTTTATAGTGTCCTGCGGAAAAACAAAACAGTCAACTTCCTTGTTTATCCATGCAAAATACTGTAACAGTGTCTAGCTCACATTTGCCTTCATAAATCTCAAAAAACAAGATAACCAATATTGAATTAAGGTATATCCTGGATCACACCTTCTTGGGAAAGAGGAATATAATGATAAAAGCCTGTTCAACGTTTTTCTATTTTATTAATCTTGTCAAAGAACTTTTGGCTTTATCGACCTCCTTTATTATTTCTTGGTTTTCTTTTACATTAACGTTTGGCCTTGTTATTATTTTCTTTCTTCTGCTTTTTCGGGGAAAGCATTCTGTTGTTCTCCTAACTTCTGGACTTGATTTTTTCTGGCTCACTAACATTTCATGAATTTGTAATTTTGCCTGATTTACTTTTCCCAATTTTGTTACAAGGGTGACATCATCGAGGAAGATTTTTCAGGAAAGTATCTTGAAAGTCAATGTTCTCAAAATTTTCAGTATCTGAGAAAAGATCCCCTTTGGTCCCACATGTAAACGACTGCTTGTCTCATTTTACTGCCGGATCTCTGCTCTCCCGTGGTTTGAAACAATGTGGGAGCATTTTTTTTTTCATTTTTACATTTTAAATAATTTCCTTTTTCTGCCTCAATGCTTATAGGATTTTTTTCATCATCTCTAGAGTTCAGGACTTTCCCAATGTTTCCCCATGTTCCTGGCAGCTCTGTATTTTTCAGTATCTGTTAACTTGTTTTCATCTGCATCGAGGTCTTCCTTTATTTCAGAAGCTTTCGACTGGAATCTCTTCAGATAGCTTTCTCTGTACTCTTTACTATGTTCTCAGCCTCCGGGATACCAATTCCAGGAACGTCGCTTCTCCATCACCTGTCCTGCTCATCTCTTTGTCCTTTGTCCTTCCTCCCCACTGGCCTTCCATTCCTCAGTGGGAGCAGGGGATACTCCTGCCAGCTCATTTCTCGATGTTTCCTTTCCCCCTGTTTCCTTTCCCACTCACTCAACGTTAGAGGCGGTCGCCGCTGCTGGCACTCTAAATAGATATTGGCAGGCTTAGCCCGCTACTTCCTTGATGAACCTTTGACTCTACAGAAATGGAGATAGAGGAAAAAGACTGAACTTCTGAATGGAAGAGAACCCGTGAATGGCTTTACTCTGTCTGCAGGTGTTTTCTCCCAGAGTAAAGTTGAAAAGGGCATTTACTCACCTTGTTTTCTTCGTTAAGTTTTTCAATAGCTAATTTGGCTGCAGCATTTTTGGCCTCCTTCTTTGATTTACCTTCAGCTTCTGAATATTTTCTCTCATTTATGGTAACTTGAAATGTAAACCTGATTACAAAGATAACATTCACAAAATGTTATAAAATTCATGCTTTGCCTAAGGACGAGTGTTCCAATCGCACTGCCTCCTGTGACCTTTCAAGGTTTCGACTGGTTCGGTATAGAATTTAAGCAGTCACACTCAAACAGCAAAACAGCACATCATCTTTGCTCTAGAGCTAAATTATTGACTCCAAAATTGTGCCAGAGTTGCCATTCTTCTAGTTCATATTTTACAGAGATATACCTTTTTGAGAAGCGATTTGGGGTGCCTGGCTGGCTCACTCAGTAGAGCATGCAATTCTTGATCTCGGGGTTATAAGTGTGAGCCCTACACTGGGTAAAGATAATACTCTTAGAAAAATCTTTAAAAAAATAGCAATTTACTTTAAGTTATGTGCAGGTCCTTCCTTAGACAGTTCATAATATCTAAGTACCAAGTTGTGCTTCTGACAGTACGTATTAAGTTCTTCTACAGAAAAACTTGGTGGACGCTCATTGGCCATTTCTTCTAGTAACCTAGAACAGAAGAGATGTTTGAAAAAAATGACACAGAACATATTTAACCTGATTTTCCCAATCCAGTGTAGGAGACAAAACAGGGTAAGAAGAATCTTCTTTATAAGGCTCATCTCAGCCCCACACAAATCAGAGAAAACTTTCTTACAAAATCTTTTTCTGTCATGATCTGCACACCAACTAAATTTCTCCAAAACTTTCTACTTTTAAAACTCAACTGACAGGTGAGCCACCACTGGGTGGCTCAGTGGGTTAAAGTCTCTGCCTTCGGCTCAGGTCATGATCTCGGGGTCCTGGGGTCGAGCCCCACATTGGGCTCTCTGCTGGGCAGGGAGCCTGCTTCCCCCTCTCTCTCTGCCTGCCTCTCTGCCTGCTTGTGATCTCTCTCTCTCGGTCAAATAAATATATGAAATATTAAAAAAATAAAAAATTTTAAAAATTAAAAAATAAAAATAAATAAATAAAACTCAACTGGCCAAAAAAGGAAAGGGGTCTTTCTCTTCCACTGTGCTCTCTGCTTCTGGTGACGGTCAGGTACAGGTTTATCCACCTGCTTGAGCTACACGACTAGAATCAGAATTCTTTGTGTTGAGAAGGAAAAGGTCAAGAGTACATACATAAAGTGAAGCTTATGAAAATCATTAAAAATTTCACTATACAGAAACAGATTCCCTTATGAAATCCCAAAAATCTTCCCTTTAAAGTTTGCATTAGTCAATTGTAGGTAAATTTACCTGGGTAAATTATGACCCTAGTTTATGGGTCTCATTAGACCAGAAGAGTAGCAATGATTTAAGTCATAATGAAAATCTAAAAAAATATAGGATCTAAATATAAGAGCCAAAACTATAAAACTCTTAGAAGAAAATATAAGGGTAAATCTTCAGAATCTTGGATTTGGCAATGGAATCTTTGCGATGACAGCAAAAGCACAAGCAGCAAAAGAAAACAGAGATTGGGCTTTATTAGAAGTAAAAACAGGGGACGCCTGGGTGGCTCAGGTGGTTAAGCGTCTACCTTTAGCTCAGGTCATGATCCCAGGGTCCTGGGATCTCTGCTCTCTCTCTTCCTCTTTCTCTTTCTCTCTCTCTCATAAATAAATAAATAAAATATTTTTATAAAAAATGGAAAAACATTTGTGTCACACAGGACACTATGAAGAAAATGAAAGTCTACAGAAAGGGACATTCTATAATTCCTATATCTGATAAGAGTCCAGTATCCAGAATATATAAAGAACTTTTACAACTCAACAACAAAAAGACAACCCAATTAAAAAATTGGCAAAGGACCTGAACAGATATTTCTTCCAAATAGTCTAGTGCCCCAGGGCCCTGTCCTTAGATTTCCTCTCTGCTCTAACACTCACTTCCCTGGTGATCGCCTCTAGCCTTAGGGCTTTAAATTCCACCTACACAATGATGGTTATCAAAAGAACACCTCTATCCCTGACTACTTCCTGACTCTAACTGCTTCTGTCCAATAGGCTGCCTCCTTGAAATGCTCTTGACTCTACCCCATCCACTGCCTTCATCTGGTCAATTCCTATTTCCTATAGATTTCGGCTCAGATGTCGCTTCCCAGACATGCTCGAAGAGGTCCTGGTTCGGTGCTCCACAACAGCTCTTGTTCCCTTTCCTGCAATTGCTTATACAACTGTCTTCCAAAAGAGATCATGAGCTACAAGAGGGATGGGCCAGGTTGTTATAATAGGGAATCCATAATCAATGAATGAATACCCAAATATCTGCAGACCTCCCCCACCTGCATGACTTGTCACATGCTTGTCTCTTTGCTTTGAATGCAATATCCGCACCCTCTGTCCACCAGGTAATTCCCACTCATCTGTGAGGCTCGCATGTTTTCTTTGATGTTGGGGGGCAGCCAATCCTCCTCCAAGAGCCTGCCACTCCACCTTGCCCAGCTCCCATAACAGCCCAGTCAGTGAGCAATTAGGGAATCAGGTTCTATGTCTGACTCATCTTGTATCACCAATACCCAGTGGCAAGTAATAAATGCCCAACACTTGAACAGAGTATAGGAAAATGAAAGAATGACTCATTAAATGAAATACTCTACTCGAAACCCCCTCGTCTTCTCTCTTTTCTTCATCTGCTGTTTTCCGTTTGTCCTTTCTTCATTTATTCAGTGAATGTTTAGCAAGTGCCAGGCACTATTCTGACAATAAGTATACAGATGTGGACAAAACAAATTCACACCTGACCTGCATTGAAGGAAGACAGAAAATGACCATGCACAGAAACAGATAACAGGTGTGGACAATATGATGACCGATGGCCGGAAGTGCTATGAAGAAATTAAATAAGGGTGTGGCATAGGAGGGTGAATTGGTAGGTAGGGGCAGAGATGAGGAGGAGGCGGTTTTAGACATAGGGGTCACGAAAGACCTTTCTTAGGAGGCAAATTTAAATGAGGACTGAATGACGAGAAAGTGCATTATATCAAGATATGGGGGAAGAGTATCTCAAGAACCAGCATGGCCTTTGAGGGGATAACAAAAAGAAGAGGACTGCTGCCCAGTGAATGAGGGGGAAAGAGTAGGAAATCAGTCAGAGAGGTCAGTGGCTTGCACATAGACCTTGAAGGTCATGGTCAGAACCAATGGATGGTATTCCCATTGCAACAGGAAGTTACTGGACATTTTCTAAGTAGAGGGGGGATGGACTGGATTTATGTTTTAAGTGATGACTCTAACACCATGTAAAGAACAGGGTCTGTGGGCAGGGCCAGGTGTGGGCAGCAGAGCAGAGCATGAGCAGAAGCAAGGAGACCAAGCAGAGGCTGCTGCCATGGTTTGGGTGAGCAATGAGGGCGGCTAGAAGCACCGCTGGGAGGACCTAGAGTCTGCACAAAGGCATCGCCGCACGTTACTGCTCAGTGTCGTGGAGGCAGTCAAGCTCTAGAGTCCACACTGATCTGGGCTACACCCTCTCTGAACCTTTCCTGTGTGACCTGAGGACAGGGATAAAAACAGCGGATTCAGAGGTTGTTGTGGGGCAGAAATCGGACAAAAAACATCCAGCAGAGTCCCCCCCGCCCCATCACTAACCCTCAATAAATGGTGCTCTTGGTCTGCAATTCCGAAATCCAAAAAGCACTAAAAACTGAGGTTCACTTTTTCATTTTTTTTAAAAGATTTTATTTATTTATTTGACAGAGAGGAGAGAGATCACAAGCAGGCAGAGAGGCAGGCAGAGAGAGAGGGGGAAGCAGGCTCCCCGCTGAGCAGAGAGCCCGATGCCAGGCTCGATCTCAGGACCCTGAGATCATGACCTGAGCCCAAGGCAGAGGCTTTAACCCACTGAGCCACCCGGGTGCCCCCATTCTGTTTTTGATAGGTTTGTAGCCCCCTGTCTAGACCTGAGCTGACATGAGCTATTTATAGTCTTCATGATCCTTTGCTGTCCACTTATACATTTCACTACAGAAATTGTTTTATGCTAGAGGGCTGCCCTCAAATCCTCCAGAGAACATCCTATAACAGACAGGATTTATGCTGCCTTACTTTGCTAAAATCCCAAACTCTCTGAATACCAGAACATGCCTGGCCCAACGGTCGTTGATAAGGATCTGTAGCAGTACCATTATTTTTAGGAACCAGTGACATTTACTTTGGTCACAGCCACAAGACCATACATCAGCCTGGGAGGGGATCACAGATATCAGAATAGCAGTCACGGAAGAGCCCTTAGCAACTATAACCTGAAGTTCCATCCTCCGCTCTAAGCCCCCGGCACTTTTAATGTTAAGTAACTACCGATCATCAGAATGACAAGCCCTGTTGAATGTAAGTGAAATACATATGCAAACTAAGAAAGTGCTGAATTAACATGTTTGAAAAAATACTTCCAAGTCTGGAAAAAAAAGAAACAGCATGCTTCTTTTCAACTACTGTCAATAAATCTTGTTTTGATTCTATGTTCTCATCTTCCTAAAGGAAATTTCCAGCAAAAATCAGTAATGGGTGTTATGTGTCCATCTTCCTCAGGGTTATGGACCTTCAGGTTCAACTAAGCAAAGTGAAGAAGAGCATAATCTGCCCCAAATTCTAAGTTTCTGACAATGAAGTTTACCTTTTAGCTCTCTTTTGGGAGCCATTGTGAGTACTAAAGCAATCACAGTCAATAGGAAGTCTCATTATTCTCTAATTCAAAAGAGAATTTAGAAATTACCGTTCATTAAACAGATATTTAATGAGAACCTATTAGTACTAGGTGCTGGGGTGGTACCAGGGCACAAAACCTTGCTCTTGTGAACTTACTAGCTGAGGAACACAGACAAATCCATAAAACAATATCACCGGCTGACAACTACCATGTTGAAAACTGAAGCAGAGTAAGAGGGAACAGGCAGGGAAGGGCTGGGTTTCTTTTACATAGCTGGTTGTTCAGAGAAGGCTGCTCCAATGTCACTGCAAGAAGTACAGGGTAAAGCAAAGGAATGACTCATGCAGGCATCTGAGCGAAAAGCTTTCCGGGAAGGGGAAACAGCCGAGCAAAGGCCCAGAGGTAGGCATGTGCTTGTTGTATCCCAAAACAGCAATGAGGCCTGTCTGGTCGCAACGGAGAGAGCAAGGGGCCTTGTCTGTGCCATGTACTAATTTTTTTAAAGATTGATTGATTGATTGACTGATTGATTGATTTGAGAGACAGAACGCGCAAGAGCTGGGGGGGCAGGGGCAAAGGGAGCAAGAGAATCTCAAGCAAGCTCTCTGCTGAACACGGACATTCAGGGAGGCTCCAGATGGCTGGGGGCTGTGCTCCATCTCAAGACTCCCAGATCACGACCTAAGCAGAAATCAAGAGTGGCTTAACCGAGCCACCCTGGTGCCCCCATTGACGGAATTCTGATAAGACGGTGAGCTACTGGGATGACCCAAGCAGAGGAGGGTCCTGTTCTGATTTAAAGGACCCCTTCGGCAGCTGCAGAGTTGAGAAAAGATATAGGGGAGAGGGTGGTAACGGGCTGGAGCAGGGATGAGGGATGGGGTGGGCTAAGGCCCGGCAATTGGGAAATAATTGCAACTGTGCAGGCATTAGCCAGGGCCTATTTAGTCCACCTATGGGAAACCCAGGCCTCCATATTTCCATTCTGCCGTATTTCTCAACTTACCTGTTTTCCGCTAGATCCCCCGCCACCTCGCCACCCTGCCACTCCGACTGGGGGAATTCGATACTTGCTCTTATAGAAATTCTTCCCGGGGAAAAAAAATGACTTTCGGTCCCCAGCGCGCCATGCGATCTTTTCCCGGGCTCTGGGAAGGGCCCCCGCACCTCGGGGGCGGGCCTCGGACAGCGCTCCCGCGCTGCCGGGCCACGGGTCGGGGGCTCTCACCAGCGTCCACGTCCCCGGCCTGGACTCGCCCTTCGCTGCGCCCGCGCCGTCCTTCCTCCCCGGAGCCCCCCGAGCTCCCCGCACGCCCGGAGCCCTGCTCACCCTGCTCCGCCGCCGCCGCCGCCGCCGAGCGCCTGCAGGGTACCGGCCGCTCACTCTCGCTTTCGTTTTCCCCGTGGGCTCCGCCTTCCGCGGCGGCCGCCCGGCCCCCTCTGGCTGGGGGATCGCACCCAGCCCGAGCCTCCCTCCGAGTCCGCGCCGGGCGCGCCGGCACCCACATGTCGCCTCCGTGGCCGCGAGGTGCATAAGGACCCTGCTGCAGCTCTCCCTTCCTACCCGCTCACCCGGGCTCCCGCGTCTGTTTCTGCCCCGCCCGGGTGTGCGAGATCTGTCTGCAGGGAGGAAGGGAGCACACCCAGGGCCCCCAGCGCCGGCGGTAGGCCAAGGAGGATATTACCCGCTCCATTTCACAATCAAAGAAATTGAGTAAATTAACTCGCCCAGTAAATTAACACTCCTGCTGCTCCTAAGTGGCAAAGCCAGGATTCGTCTCAATGTCAGGCCTGTTAAACACCAAAGTAAGTCCCCTTTTCACTCTGCTACTTCCTCACCTTTACAAGGCTGCGGGATGAAGAGTCCTGGGGACATGGCCTTCCTTCTGATCAGTTTCCACCCATCCATCCATTCATTCAACAAGTACTTGCCTGCCCAGCAAGGAGGAGAGCCACCTGCTCCCTGTGGGACCTCCTGGAGTTTTCCTACCAAAGCCCCACTGAGTAGTCCTTGATTTATAAGAAACATACACGGTGCGGTGGCTGGGTGGGTTAAGCCGCTGTCTTCGGCTGGGGTCATGGTCTGGGGTCCTGGGATGGAGCCCTGCGTTGGGCTCTCTCCTCAGCAAGGAGCCTGCTTCCCCTCTCCCTCTGCCTGCCTCTCTGCCTACTTGTGATCTTTCTCTCTGCCAAATAAATAAATAAAATCTTAAAAAAAAAAAAAAAAGAAAGAAAGAAAGAAAGAAACATGCGTGGTGATTGAATGCTGAGGACTTAGAACAATACTGACAAGTAGGTGCCATTACTATACCTATTTCTCAGCTGAGAAAACTGAGGCCTGAGGCACAGAGACATTAAACACAGTCAAGAAGCAGAAGTAGGATTAGAACCGGAAGTCTGTACCCTCAGCATCTTAGCTAGAGTGAGGGAGTGAGGTGGGGTGGTACCCAGATGGACCTTGGATATACCTTCAGTATTTGGCATTGGCTCTAGGAGTCCCTCCCCACTTTTCACCTACATCCCCCTGGAATTTCAGGGTATCAGTGGCTAAACACTGTGTTTTCTTTATAGCTCATGTCCTGGGCATGATCTAAATTCCACAAATGTGAAGGACTGGTGGAAGGTTTGTAAGATCGATAGGAGGCAAAGCCATCTTTCTGGGGAATTTCCAGATGACAAAAAGCTCCAGCAATGGCAGGAATCTGCAAGAGACCATTTGCCAGTTTTGTGGCAGTGTGGTGGCTGTGGCAGCAACAATGGCAGTACCAGTGACAAGTTGCCGTTTAAAGAAAGGGAAGGACAAGCTCTGTCGACCCACATCACTGAGCTCGTGGGGGGTTCCTTGACCAGGTGACCAAGACAGGACAAGTTGCATGAAGCACAGTACACTGGCATTCACCAGAAGTGGACTGATGGACCAGCCCCTCTGGGAGGTGGCCCTAAAGGAGAGCGGGAGAAAGGAAATCCTCCCCGTGGACACAACTTTGAGCAGTACGTTTAGGTGTCATGTGGAAAGAAAGAGAGCTCGTGGCTTGGATAGAACCAGCGTCTAGCAAGTTAGCTGGATAGTCAGCGATTTGGAAGAAACAAAATCAGAGGATTGGTGATAAGGTGGCCTGAGGAAAATGACATGGGTAGACCAGTTGGACACAGAGTAAGAGCCTATTGTGAATGTTCACTGAAGGCAAATGTGCGGAGACTTTGAGAAGCAAAGCCTTCTCTTCTTGAGAAGACCTCTGTAGACGTCAGTCAGTCTTTCCCCGGCCCCTCCGGTGCTTGTTCAGGGAATGAGGAGACTGGCAGTAGGAATATATGATGTGTGTGAGTTCATCAACGTGAAATTCTCATCAGGGCTGATCTGGCTGCTGAGCCCCCAACATTCTCACATCAGGAACCAACTGTGAGCCTCAGTGGAGAGGACCATATGCCAAGGGAAAGCAGCCAGCCATTCTGTGGCAGACAGGTAATGCCAGGACCTTTCCATCGCGGAGTGGGCAGGGGTTTGCCTTCAGGGTGGGGGGAGGGGGATAAGCATTTAATGCAGATGTGGATTTACTTTTCCCTCCAGCAGTGCTTCTCCAGCATCATCATTGGTGGATATTCTGAATACCTTGCTCACCATCATCGTATCCCTCACTGAGACCCATTTTACGGAAAAAGAACTGAATGCCGTAGGATTCAATGACTTTATTATGAACCTCGTTACCCCAAGCAGCTGGCCATACTGGACAGTAGGGTGGAGTAATGAAGACTCAGGTACAGCCCCAAGTAGGAGACAGCACTTAGCAAGCTGGGTGTGCTGCCCTTCATGGGCAGTGGATGTTCTAAACCAATTTGCTGTTTTGTTGTTGTTTTTTTTCATGGCCAGGACACATGAACTCAGGAAACAGTAAAAGTGAGAAGGTTGTGTCCCACAATTAAACCTAGTTCAGGGGCACCTGGGTGGCTCAATCAGTTAGGCATCTACTCTTGGCTCAAGTCATAATCTTAGGGGTCAGCCAGCGGCAGGCTTCCTGCGCAGCGGGGAGTCTGTTTCTCCTTCTCCCTCTGCTTCTTCCCCCAGCTCGTGCACCCACATTCATGCTCCCTCTCTTACAAATAAATAAATAAAATCTTTTAAAAAATAGAATAAAAAAATAAACCTTGTTGTGCACTTGCAAAATAGTGCTTCCTGTTCCTGTGACATCGGGCTCTGTTTCCACTAAGGGACACACAATTCTTTGAATAGGAATTTTTTTTTT
>CM053610.1:92396818-92451397 GCA_028646535.1 Procyon lotor | reverse complement strand
TTTTTTTTTTTTTAAAGAAACTCATTTCTATTTAAACACTTAAGGATGCTGGTTTTTGCCCTACATCGCATTTCTAGTACAGGGCTGCACATAATAGGCACTCAATAAATATTTATTAAATAAATTAGTGAATGAAGTGAATTTTTACCAATAAGTGTTTTTTGTTTTTTGTTTAAGATTTTATTTATTTAGGGGCGCCTGGATGGCTCAGTGGGTTAAAGCCTCTGCCTTCAGCTCTGGTCATGATTTCAGGGTCCTGGGATCAAGCCCCACATTGGGCTCTCTGCTCAGCGGGGAGCCTGCTTCCTCCTCTCTCTCTGCCTGCCTCTCTGCCTGCTTGTGATCTCTCTCTCTCTGTCAAATAAATAAATAAAATCTTTAAAATAAAAAAAGATTTTATTTATTTAGTTGACAGAGAGAGCAAAAGAGCACAAGCAGGGAGAGCAGTAGAGGGAGAAGGAGAAGCAGGCTCCTCACCGGGGAGCCCAATGAGGGGCTTGATCCCAGGACGCTAGGATCATGACCTGAGCCAAAGGCAGACACTTAACCATCTGAGCCACCCAGGTGCCCCAAGAAATGGTTTTTAGAATATTAGATCAGTTAGGATGCTTTTGATGTAATAGACATAAAATCAAACACAAACTAGTTTACAGTAGAAACCAGAGAAGGGGAGGATTTTTTTTTTTAAGACTTTATTTATTTGACAGAGAGAGAGAGCACAAGCAGGGGGAGTAGTAGGCAGAGGGAGAAGCAGGCTCCACCCTGAGCAGAGAGCCTGATGTGGAACTTGATCTCAGGACCCCGGGTCTATGACCTGAGCCGAAGGCAGATGCTTAACCAACTGAGCTACCCAGGCGCCCTCAACAACTAAATGAATTCTTTCTTGGTGTTCTAAAGGAAGGGTTTTCAGTTTATATAATCCACCATACTTCCAGGAATAGTAGTCCTGCAGTCGTTTTCAAAGCAATTTTATTTAACTTTTCTATGAACCATTCTATTCTTAACTATACCTAGCTATGGGGTAAAGACTAGGAATTGTGAAGAGGTTTTTTCCAGAACATGCTTTACCTTCTCTTGTGAATTCCACGTGACTAGCTGGGCCTCTGTGGTAGAAAAGCCTTTATGTCACAATAACACAATCTCTAATATTTGGCTTTAAGCTAACAGTTAAGTTAACTAGAAATACAAAGCCCCTTAAGAGAGGGGCCTCCTAGGGCCTCCTGCAGGGACATGCACAGAGTAGATGAGCAATGCATTTTCCTTGAATTACATGAGGACGGACTGAGTCATCTGACTTCAGTGCCGAGTTGGAATTACATTTCCCCCAACAGTAAGTTTGAGGTAGCTACCACAAGTGCTTTGATTCGTACTGAGAGACAGAGAAATTAATCTGAGAAAACAAAAAATTATGCATCATTGGGAAGGCTGTCTCATCTACACTCAAACACCGATTTAGGTGTGTTTCTTTTAGTATCTGCTTATGCTCTTATGTGACCCCAGAGCATGAAAGAAGTGAAAAGCCCAGCATCCCCCATTAGCAACAGTGTCCTCTTTGGGCAGCTAAATGGCCTTTCCTCCAAAAGCGAGCAAACAAGTCTGAGTTCAAAAACTTCAAATGTTGTCAGTAGTATTAAATTCACGTTATTTATATCTAAATGTTATGTGGTTATTTGATCAACTTATTTCATTATTTAAATTTAATTATTACTCAGGAAAACAAAATATCCACGCCAGCTGCATTAACCAGAAATCAAGCTTGGCAATAGGATTCATACTTCAGCTTTGCTCCTAAGGAAGTGCCTGCTAAGCACTCTTTGAATTTTGCATCCATTTCCTGGTTCTGAGCTTCACTGAACAAATTTTTCCAATCGCCAACTTCACCTGCAACACACGAAAAACAACAGACCCAGATATCTGTTAGAATATTTCTTCCTGATTTTTTTTTTAGCTACTTTCCTATTTTTTTTATTTTTTATTTTTATTTAGGTATAGTGACACACAGTGTTACATTAGTTTCAGGTGTATCACATGGTGGTTCAACAGTCCTCTAAGTGATGCCCTGCTCAGCACAAGTAGAGCTCCCTTCATCACCTGTATACAACACCATTACAACACCATTGACTGCATTCCTAATGCTTTGCCCTTTATTCTTGTGGCCTATTCATTCCATAACCAGAGACGTGTGCCTCCCACTCCCCTTTACCCCTTTCGCCCATTCCCCCCACCCCTATTTCTTCTCAATTTTACCATTTTTCAGTGCAGCTTTTCACTTCGAAATGTGAAAATGGACACATGAAGAAAATTAGTCTCAAGAACAAATGTATGTTTCTTGTAAAATTAACAGTATTCACTGGGGCTCCCCCACTGGTGGCACGGGAGGTGATGTGCTCTTTACATCACTGCGGGGACAATAGGCTTCAGAGATCTCTAGTCCCCCCGCCCCCCCTCCCCCATCAAGCCTTGAGACCTAAAATTCCACTTTTTTGAGAGTTATTTTTTTCCTCTGTAAAGTCTTTTAAATACTTTTCCCCTTGAGAAGTTATCATTTTACAGCAGGATTTTGTGAAAACCTCAGATACTGAAAATTTTGCAGAAAGTTATTTTGCCTGAGATTAGGATATGTTTTGCTTATTGCATTTAATAGTAAAGAAAGTTACTTCTTTCTTTAGAATCTTTTGGTGATTTGGGTTGAAAGTGCAAGTTCCTTGTTGCATAGCCATTCAAAATGTATGCTTATAAAGAGGGTTTGATGACAGGGGGAAATGCTTAGCTATATGAAGGGATTAACGTAAAACACAAACTATTTACAAATGTCATCCGCTACATAAAAGGTCACAGAGTAAGGCTGGAAGAAATATGCCAAAGAAGTTACACATGCCTCTGGTGGGAGAAATGGGGATAATTTTTAATGCAACTTTTCTGTGCTTTCTGAATTTTCTACAAGGACTATTGTAAGATTTTTAAATTATTACTTTATTTTAGAATTTTTCTGTTCTGAATAGTGCTTGATTAATAATGTACAGAAAAGTTCTATTTTTTCCCCTCCTTTAAAGTTCATCAAACAAGACATAAAAATCAAGAATAGTGTCAAGAATCAAACCAAAGCCAGATTGATATTCAATGTTCCATTCACAGTGGGGATTTTTAAATGGGTCTTCATTTGATAAAGTATAGTAGAGTCAAATAAACCTACATTCAAATCCTGATTCCATTGATCATTAGCTCTGTGACATGGACAAATTAATGTCTTTGAGTTTTGATTCCCACATTCATAAAATTAAGGAATATCTTCTTTTTTGCTAATAAAATTTACACCCAGTAAAAGGTCTAACACATGATAGATGCCTGATAAATGACAGTTGTCACTGTGATGTGTGCTTATACTTTCATTAATATGCAGTAAAAAAAAAAACCCTGGTAATCCTTAAGCTATATTATCATGAATTTCCATAAGAAATTAGAATGCTTTAATGAAATTTAGTAAAATCTTCAAGTGACAGAGATAGCTAGTTGTTTATCCAATACTCATTATCTCCTCCATCCTTATTAACAAAACCCTGATTTTAATTTGGTAATAATGTGCCCACTGAAAAAAATAAATCACAGTTTCCAGCCAACAGTGCAGTGAGATGTGGCCAATGAGGTATACAAAGTTACTGATGAGGTTTCCGGTGAAGTTCTTTAAAGGGAACTCAGCTAATACACGTAGTAGCTCTTGCTACTTCCTTTTTATTTATTTATTTATTTATTAAAAAGATTTTGTTTATTTATTTGACAGAGATCACAAGTAGGCAGAGAGGCAGACAGAAAGAGAGGGGAAAGCAGGCTCCCTGCCGAGCAGAGAGCCTGATGCAGGGCTCGATCCCAGGACCCTGAGATCATGACCTGAGCCGAAGGCAGAGGCTTTAACCTACTGAGCCACTCAGGCGCCCCTTCCTTTTATTTTAATAAAACAATCCTTTAATTTAATTTAATGGCAGCGTTCTGGCTGCTGTTTTGCCATCATAAAGTGACAAGCAGAAAGGCAGAAGGAACTTAATACCCTAAGAGATTTTTAGATATTGCGGACCTGCCAGTCTAGTTCTGAACTGTGTCAAACTTCCTGTTGAGGGAGAGAAAAAGGAAATCCTGCCTTAACTTAAGGTCTAGTTATTTGGATTATCTATTACATGTAGATTGACTGGTGTCCCAGAAACTAGTGTGACTTTACCTTTGCGGAATAGAAACGGGCCAATGGCACCATGCGTTTCCTGGGACTTGGCTCTCATTGCTTGGAAGGTACTCTGGGTGGAGATGGTTTGAATCTGCTCCCCAGTTAAAGAGAATCCGAAGAACTCAGCAATTTGTTTTATTCCAGCAGCCAGGTTCTGAAAACAAAATTTTCAAGGATAAACTTCTTTCTATGGGAATCATGCCATAGCAAAGACAGGCTTCTTAGCCAGAATGGATTTCTTAAGCCTAGCACTCTAACTCATCTATTTATCTAACTATATTCAGACTTCGTTTGATACTTCTGTATCAGTATTCAAGATAGCCTTACATGATATTCTGTATTTATTTTACTTAGTAGTTTCAATGTATGAATCTTCCTGAACTCTTCAGGATACAAATAATGATAGTAAACATTATGTAGAAGGTAAGAATCTCATCTAAGGTGATACTCACGTTATTAAAAAGCACCAGTCAAGATGAGGTGAGGAAATGAATGTAATCGTATGTGCTCATTCCCATTCTCTTTTCTTCTGAATCCTATGTTTAATCCATCATGAAAGTCTAATTTTTAAAATCATAAAAACTAGAAGGAGTCTTGAAATGTATCTTGTCTAAATACCCTTGTAAATCTTGAACCCCCTCAACATTATTGCTAACCAATGAAGATTCATAAATCTCCTAGGACAGTTTCTTAAACTGTATTCTACAGAACACTCATTTACTTTAAGGTGGTTATAGATGTTTCATGAAAAAAATAAAGGAGGATGAAGGGTTGAGGTCCAATAAGTTTGGAATCCTTTTGGTTAAATAAAGTTAACCTTTTTGTTTGTTTGTTTTTCCTATAGGATCTCTCAGTCTTTACTATGCCGGCTTGCGATGTGAATGTTGCAAAGGAGTAGCAGTCTCCAAATCAGTTTGAATAGGCAACTTCTCAGCAAGAATTATTAACTTCTGGGCAACAATAACATTCCATAGAACACTAGTTTTAGAGATATTATTCTAGACTAGAAGGAGAACAGACTAAATTGGTATTTTCTTTCATGTTCCATAGATGCCCTCTATCAACCGGAGGGATGGGTTCAGTTATGCTTTCCTTTGATAAGAATGTCAGGGGAGACTGGTGTTAAGAACTCACTTCCAGTAGGAAGCCTCTGACACACTCCTTTCTTTTTAATATACCTCCTTCACGGGAGTTCCAGGACCCCGGCTTCCCCTCTGCCTCTATAGACACTCCTCTTTCTCCTTTCCTGATTCTTCCTGTTCCCTAAACTCTCTATGGGGGACTCCAGGGCTCAGTTCTTGGTCTTCTCCTCTTCTCCATCTGTATACTTACATACATGGGTATGTGATCTCATGGCTTTAAATACGATCCATGTGCCAAATTTATATATACAGCCCAGAACTCTCTTCATTCAAAACTTTTATATCCAATTGCCTACCTGACCTCTCCAATTGGATGACTGACAAACATCTCAGACGAAGCAGATCCAGCACCAAACCCCCGATCTTTCCCACAATCCTTCTTTCACCTGCTGGCATCTCCTACTTAAATGATGACAACTCAATCCTCTCAGTTGGTCAGGCCAATAATATTGGAGTCTTATCTGATTTCTCTTTTTCTTTTTTTTTTTTTTTTTAAGATTTTTTATTTATTTGACAGAGAAACACAGCGAGAGAGGGAACACAAGCAGAGGGAATGGTAGCGGGAGAAGCAGGCTTCTTGCTGAGCAGGGAGCCCGATGCGGGGCTCGATCCCAGGACTCCGGGATCATGACCTGAGCTGAAGGCAGACGCTTAACGACTGAGCCACCCAGGCGCCCCTGATTTCTCTTTTTCTCTCCACTCTTTCTCCTGTGCAGTCCAGCAGCAAATCGTATTAGCTCTTCTTCAACATATATTCAGAATTCAACCACTTATCACTGCCACTGACCCTTCTGGCCTGAGCCACGATCTTCCTTTGCCTGGACTACTGCAGTACTCTCCTCATGGGTTTCTGTACACTGTCTCTGCTTCTCTCTAGTATATTCTCATACACTAACCAGAATAAACCTATTAAAAATACACCAACTCCTAGGAGTCTTCTGCTGGATTTCTACAATGGCTTCCCATTTCACTCAGAGTGAAAGCCAAAGGATTTCGGTGGCCTGCCACATGATTCCCATACTTCACTCTACCTCATTTCCTTGCCTCTGTTCTCATTGGTTAATCTCCTCAGGCTCACCCCTACTGACCCAGCCACATTCACCTCCTTTACTTAACGGTGCCAGGAACACTTCTACCTCAGGACCTTCACTCCAGTTGATTCTGTGTGCCTGGAAAACTCCTATTCCAGTTACCTACTTGCTTCACTCCCTCTCTTCTTTAGATCTTTGCTCAAAAGATCTACCCTGTTTTATACTGGGATCTGTCCAGCATCCCAGTTCCCCACCTCTACCTAGCATTTCCAGTTTTCCTTCATCAGCAAGGTGATTTCTTTTCTCTCACATATTATAAACATTAAAAAATATTATATTTATTATTTGTCTTTCTCTCTCCCTGCTTTCTTCAGTTAGAAGGCAAGCTTCTCCAGGGCAGTGAACTTTATCTGGTCTGCTCACTGTTGTATCACAAGGACCTAAAACAATGCTAATCCCACACTCACTAAATATGTTCATGAATAAACAATTTAAAAAATAACATCATATGGAAATCTCAATTCACAGCCAAATGCGTGTTCAATTAAATCTCAACTCAAACCTACCTATTATTTTTTGCCATTATACTTAAACTTACCCATTATTTTTGCCATTTCCTGCTATTATAGCAGGAAAATAAAGCAGCCATTCTTAGTAATAAGTTGCTAAGCATTATTTTATTTCTGTTAAATAAAGAACCTAAGCTCCTATGAATTGTATTTTTTCCCAGCACTGTCCCACATATTTGGAATATTTTTTTAATTGAATACAATATTCACACAACCAGACATTAAAAGTAAGTGATCTATGTTTATTTTTTAAGAAATTTTGCTATAGAATGTCAATAATCATAATCTCACCTTTTTCAGGTCTTCGTACAATATGAACTTAACATTTTCATCATCAAGATGTTTGTTCCAATTAATGGCAAAATCAAAATAACTTCCCCAAGAAACTAAAAACACAAGGAAAAAATTCTTAAAGATATTTAATAACCGAGGTTAAAATGATAGATGGTTATTTTATGCTCTAAAATATAAACTATACATATGTGTGTATGCTCAAACAAGATGGGTTTATTTTATTTTTTTAAATATCTTTTTTTTAAGATTTTATTTATTTATTTGACAGAGAGAGAGATCACAAGCAGGCAGAGAGGCAGGCAGAGAGAGAGGGAAGCAGGCTCCCTGATGAGCAAAGAGCCAGATCGATCCCAGGGGCTCGATCCCAGGACCCTGAGATCATGACGAACTGAATGCAGAGGCTTTAACCCACTGAGCCACCCAGGTGCCCCAAGATGGCTTTTTAAAAAGATTTATTTATTTATTTTAGAGAGAGTACACACCGGGGTGGGGGGGAGGGCAGAAGGGGAAAGAGAGAGAGAGAGAAGCAGACTCCTTGCCGAGTGCAGAGCCTGTCAAGGGGCTCCACGAGGGGCTTGATCTCATGATCCTGAGATCATGCCCTGAGCCAAAATCAAGAGTCTGACATTTAACTGACTGAGCCACCCAGGTACCCCTCAAACAAGATGTTTGTTATTACAAATCCCTACTCCAAAAGAATTGGCATAAACCATTCCTATTGTCAGATTTCTATTCATTTTATTATTTTCATCAATAATAACACAAGTTGCTAAAGTGGTTTGATAAAAACTATCAGATATTCATGAATAGTTAGGTGAATAAAATAATTCAGAAATAGCGAATGATATGTGCTGAAAGTGCCAGCAAGAAAGAAATGATGAGACAGATGTTGTCTAGATCAGCATTGCCCAATAGAAATTTAATGCAAGCCACATCTGTGATTTTATTTTATTTTTGGAGATTTATTTATTAGAGAGCGAGTGCACAAGTGGGAGGGGCAGCGGGATAGGGAGAGAGAATCTGAAGCAGACTCTGGGGGCTCGATCCCAGGACCCTGAGATCATGACCTGAGCTGGAACTAAGAGTCCAACGCTTAACTGACTGTGCCACCCAGGTGCCCCAACGTCTGTAATTTTAAGTGTTCCGGTAGCCACATTAAGAAAAGCAAAAAGGGGGCGCTTGGGTGGCTCAGTGGGTTAAAGCCTCTGCCTTCAGCTCAGGTCATGATCTCAGGGTCCTGGGATCGAGCCCCGCATCGGGCTCTCTGCTCAGCGGGAAGTCTGCTTCCCCCTTTCTCTCTGCCTGCCTCTCTGCCTACTTGTGTTCTCTCTGTCAAATAAATAAATAAAATCTTTAAAAAAAAAAAAAAAAGAAAAGAAAAGCAAAAAGATGGGCACCTGGCTGGCTCAGTTGGTTGAGCGATCAACTCTTGATTTTGGCTCAGGTCACCATCTTGGGGTCGTGAGACCCAGCACCTCCGCCCCCAGAGTCCACTTCCGATTCTCTCTCCCTATCCCGCTGCCCCTCCCACTTGTGCGCACTCTCTCTCTAATAAATAAATATATCTGCAAAAAATAGCAAAAAGAAACAGGTGAAATTAATTTCTAGATGTTATTTAACCAAATACATCCCAAAATAAAATCATTTCCAAATATAATCCACATAAAATGTTGTTAAGAAAACACCAAACTTGGAACCCGCTCCCCCTCTCTTTCTGCCTGCCTCTCTGCCTACTTGTGATCTCATTCTCTCTCTCCCTGTCAAATAAATAAATAAAATCTTTAAAAAAAAAAGAAAAAGAAAAAGTAGATTCATACACTCAACGTGTACCAAACTTATTTAAAAGTTTCCAGTAACTGAATTGAGTATCTGTTTTTAAGTTTAAATTTAAACTCACTCAAATGAAATAAAATTTATCATTTAGCTCCTTGATTGTACTTGTCACACTTCAAGTGCTCAAGTTGCCCCATGTAGCTAGTGGCTCCCATACTGGACAGTGCAGATCTTGACACTGAGGAGCTGTGCGGCTTGCTAACCGTGTAACTTTGAGCAACTCCCTAAACTCCTTTGTACCTCACTTTCCTCATCTGCAAAATGGGGTTGTTAGGAGGTTTAAATAAATTAACACATATCAAATGCTTAAAACAGCACCTGATTCATAGTACCCACTCAAATTTTAGCCATTATTGCTATATCATTAATAATAGTAATATTCTCATAATTATTCTCATTAATCATCTCATTAACAGCCTGAGCCAGGCTGTTACTACATGTTTTCTTTGTTGTGGCAAACACTGTAAGTTTCATACCCAATATCCAATACATTTCCGTTTTTGTTGCTACCCAAACTCTGATTACTTGGGTCTAAGCCAATTGTGAGAATCTGGGTTCCTGTTCTTCAGCCTCCTTAAAGCTGTGGTTGGTCACAGGTCATGGTTCTGGCCAGCAAGACACAAGCAGAAGTCTGCTGGAAGGTTCCTAGCAAACCTGTTGCTGTCTTGATGAGCCCTCTTCATGAACTGAAGGAGATGCTTGGAGGGACATTAGCCAACTTGAGAGCATGTTGCAAAAGGCACAAGGGAGAGGTCACGGGAATGTCAGAGGTGTTGGTCCGGACATCACTGGGCAGCTGAACCAGCTGCCTACCTTCAGACTTTTTGCTTAATGAGAAAAATAAAACCCAATATGTTTAGGCCACTGTGGGTCAGGTTTTCTATTCTTCCAAATGCACTATTAACTGATACATTTTAGCCTTCAGTCTTTAAAACAATCCAATGTAATGGGTACAATTTTTAGACCTATTTTGCTAATGGAAAAATAGAAACCGCGAGAAGCTAAGTAATCACTTCTAGGTCACATGGTTAGTATATTACGGATATTGTCATCTTTTGACATCTGTCTGACACAAGAGCTAGTGTTGCCAAGCAAAATGCTATCCTGTGCCACTTCCTGTGGGTCGGATGCTCTTCTCTTTACTTTAGAAGTAAGGAAACCAAAGTTCACAGCAATCAAATGTCTTGCTCAAAATCACCCAGGCGTGAGTGATTTGAACCTGGGTTTAAGTTCTAGCTCTGCTCACTGGGTATTATATAAGACTGATGAGTCACTGATCTCTGCCTCTGAAACTAATAATACACTATATGTTAATTACTTTAATTTAAATTTAAAAATTAATTAATTGAGAAAAGTTCTAGCTCTGCTGCTTAATGGCTGCATAACCTTCTTATGCCTCTATTTCCATCTGCATAAAGTGAGGACTGTAATAGATAGTATTTAACCTAGTGGCGTCCTTAGGAGAAATGAAATTTTAAAATGTATGCTAGGGATAGCATATAGTGCCCGGCATGTAGTAATTGTTCAGTAAGTGGTAACTTTTTTATTCTCTCTAGTATTAATTACTAATATATAGCAATAAGCGATGAAGCCCCATCCAGACCTCTCATTCCAAATTCTGTATGTTTCCAAGTACGCTGAACTTCCTCCATAAGTTGAATTTAACAAGTTTGTGAGGCAGAAACTTTATTCAAGTTAAGCCCAGCCCATTTTATCATTGTCAGTCAAATAATTGGGTTGAAATGGTGGATAGAGCCACAAAGATTCCCTATGATAGATTGTTCCAGTGATGACAGCTTTCTCATCTTAAATGTCCTCTCATGTTATCAGTGGGGTGCAGTTTCAGACTTGCCGTAACTGCCTCCTCCATCCAGTCTCAGTGAGCATTTTCAGACAAACCGAACTTTCTTCAGTGTACTTCATAAGCACCTTCTGTGCACTGTTTTTTCCTCTCCTACACCCGCACCCCCATACTTCATCTTTGCTTTGGGGCCAGTACTGACTGCCCCCAGTGTCCGTGCATGTGGTTGCTGGGCTGGTCCTCTTGGAGTGACCTGTTAACAGCTTCTCCTCTAGGGTCATCTTGCATTAATTCTGCAATTCCTCAGACAAGAGAGCCACCAGTTAGAGAAGGCAGCTTTCATCTCTGGCCACTATACCCATGGGAGTAGGGTCACTGGTACCTACAAGCAGTGGGACCACTGGTAAACGATTTAACTTTGTTGGTTAGTTTCCTCATCTGTGCAACAGGGCGACTACTGCCTTATTCATAGTTTGTTGTGGTCTTAAAAAATATTGTGCACATACAACACCTACTTTAGTGCCTGGAGCATCAGTAGGTACCTTCTAAAGTTGCAGTTAGCAATAAGGAGAGGTAAAATATCAACATGGTCTAGCAAAGCTGATTTCCTTTCTGGCAAACGAATATCTTAGATGAGGGTTTTTAAGATTTTTAAATTTTTTATTATTTTTTTAAGCTTTTATTTCTTTTTTTTTTTTCTTTTGGTAATCTCTATCTCCAACATGGGGCTCGAAGTCACAACCCCAAGATTAAGAGTCACAGGCTCTATCCACCAAGCCAGCCAGGTGCCCCTGTCCCCTGTCTGTTCTGTGCCCACCTCCTACTCATAGTCAACATATGAATTGCCCAAATTATTTTTAAAAACACTAATGTATTATTGTTTGATGCGCAAAACTAGTGGTGCTATAAAACTTCATTTAAAAGCAAATTTTTGGTTCCTGGATCCTCCTTAATCTTCTTTCTTGATTGTAAAACACATTTGATTGTTTTGTACTTAATGTGGTTATCTGTCAAAGTAAGAATTATTTTGCCAACAGCTATACCTTGTCCTTTCATGAACTGTCTGAAGAATTCATCCCAAGAGCCATAGCTTGGAATATCAGGGACATCATTGTGGAAATGGAAAAAAGATACTGCCGTATCTTTAGGATTTCGAAATAGCACCAATATCTAAGGAGAGAAAATTAAGTTAATTTATTCAGGTCTATGTTTTGAACTTTGGAAAAGTGAGGGGGCGAGCAATATCATTGTGTATTCTTGTATACGACTTTATTTTGCTAACATCCTTATATAAGAATGACAGTAAAAAATTGAGGAATAGGGGGTAGCAGATGGGGAAATTTAGGGAGAGGGGAGAAAAAAGAAGAAAAAGCAGATTGATGTTGTAGCAGAGATCTTCTGCTAATGAACTTAGTAAAAAGGTGTATGTAGAAGATATCAAAAGGGAAAAAAGAGCAAGCTCATTAGAATAGTCATAAGGGCACGATCTGCAAACTTAAACTGCAAAGTAAAAATTGAAAAATAATATTAAGGAAAATGAAAATAATGTTCAGAATTTGGTGGTAGAAGATCAAATAGTGATAAGGGTAACCAATGCACCTATAGTTATGTATGCATGACATGAAGTTTGTTATTATTTGTGAAATTCGGAAATAAAATTGTTTCAGACCTCAGGTAAATAATGCTCACCGGAAAGAACAACAAACCTTTCTGCTTGTTTTCCTAGATTGTACTCTTTTGTTAAACACTCTAAATATCACTGGGATTCTGAAATTTAGTCACTATAAAACAGATTTAAAATATGTTCAGCTCTAGGTATATGTTTTATATGCTAGCTGAAAGTGCCTTTGCTTTGCATGAAACTATAGCAAATATAATCTGAAGAAAGAAACAACACAAGAAATACTAAGTCTCACAATTCATTTATTAAAATTCTATAAGATACAAACTTCATCACATAGCCCAGAAAAGCAATATCTAAACGTTAAATACTTCATATTGAAATATCAGTAAGAATGACACTCACCTTGGCTTTATTCTTGAAGATGGACCCAGGTAATTTGTCATAATGGAGGTGAGTTGCCAAAATCCTTGGCGATGGAAACTGTTTCATTCTCTTAAAAATATACACAATAAAGTAAAAGTGTGTGTGTGTGTGTGTGTGTGTGTGTGTGTGTGTTATGGTCAATCACTCATTAACATATAATGTATTATTTGTTTCAGGGGTACAGGTCTGTGAATCGTCAGTCTTACACAATTCACAGTGGTCAATCACTCTTAAGTCTAGTATCTGAATGGTAGTTTCAAGCATCGCTATTGTTGTGCCTTCTCATGTTCCTCCTCAAATTTTGTTTTTGTTTTAGAAAGGAAGAATGTCCTTGTGCACAGGGTTGAGGGAAGGGCAGAGGGAAAGAGAATCTTAAGCAGGCTCCACCCCCAGCGGGGAGCCCTTCTAAGTGGCAGGGGTTGGATGGGAGGCTACTGGGCTTCATCTCACAACCCTGAGATCATTACCCAAGCTGAAATCAAGACTCAGATGGTTAACCTACTGAGCCACCCAGGTGCCCCTCCTCCTCCAATTTTTTATTTTTTTGTTTTCTTACTTCATGGAGGTGAAGAATGGAGAAAATCATAAACAAATAATTTAAATCATCCTTTTAGGATCTGGCTTATCTTTTTTTTTTTTTTTTTTTTGGTCATTTTTTGAAAAGTTTACCTCTTCTCACAATCACACATCAAATTCTTTTTGTTCAAGACAGTTCATAATCTGTGGTCTACTCTTTGGCTTAATTTGGCTCTTTTCTATATTCAAGGTCTTTAACAGAAATATTCAAGTGTTCCCATATCTCCTCTGAACCTACTTTTAATATCTGGATCTTTTTTTTACCAAAAATATTGCAGGGGTGCCTGGGTGGCTCAGTCAGTTAAGCATCTGCCTTTAGCTCAGGTCATGATCCCCAGATCCTGGGATCAAGCCCCACATTGGGCTCCCTCCTCAGCAGGGAGCCTGATTTCCCTCTCCCCATCCCTCCGTTCATGCTCTCTCTCTCTCTCTCTCTCAAATCAATCAATAAACTTTTAAAATTTCCATTCAAATATCCAAACAGAACCTGAAAGTGCATAGGCACTTGAGTATCTGAGAAATATTTTACAAGAGAAATTCTTGTCAGTGTAAGGACTCAGTCATTGATTCTTTGTGTGTGTGTGTATCTACTTCTATTGATAATATTTTAAGTTTTTTTTTTTTTTTTTGACAGAGAGAAACACAGCGAGAGAAGGAACACAAGCAGAGGGAATGGTAGCGGGAGAAGCAGGCTTCCTGCTGAGCAGGGAGCCCGATGCGGGGCTCGATCCCAGGCCCCTGGGATCTGACCTGGGCCGAAGGCAGACGCTTAACCACTGAGCCACCCAGGCGCCCCTCTATTGATAATTTTAAAAATGAAGTGATCTGTTTAATTTGCCAGGGTTAAGGGTCGATCTTAAAATTAGGCCTTTAAAAAAAAAAATTAGGCCTTTAGTATGTTATATGGGCTAAAAGCTCAAGTTTATTTTCACACTTGTTCAGGTCACTCACTGCTTGGTGACATCATTTCCAGTGATAAAATGATATTTAGATATTTATAGCCAATTGTTCTGTAAAAATTTAGTGGAGATTCCAACTCAAGCAAGGGCAAAAAATTAAATAAAGTTTTAAAAATAAAAAAAAACAATTTACGTCAATGATATGGGCGCAAGTGTTGATTAATAGTCATAATACTTGATTTACATCCACCTGCCCTAATTTTTAGTTTTGAATGTCACTTTTACATTCATTCACAGCAATCCTCTCAGGTAGGTATTATAACCCCCATTTTAGAGATTAACAGTAGGCTTTGAGGTTTTAAGTGCTTTGTACAAAATCGCACAGATGGTGATTTTCAGATTAAGTTATAGTATGCTGTTTCCACTACACTGCATGGCCAAAAATCACAAAAAGACATATGAGAAATGGTAAAGTTCCTAAAAGGATTAGAAAAATATCCAGGGAGAAAAAGAAATAACTGTAACAAAACTGATACGCATATAATAAAATGTCGATGAAAATATGATATGGCCAAACTATAAGCAACATAAAGACTGTATGTTTACTTTATTTTATTTATTTTTAAAGTAATCTCTATGCCCACTGTGGTGCTCTAACCCACAACCCTGATATCCAAAGTTGCACGCTCCACCAACTGAGACAGCCAGGCACCCCAGGAAAACATGTGTATTTTAGGAAAGTCTTCTGTAAAGTGAATAACTATTAAGTGAAGCTCATCTTCTTACTGGTTTCCATTTTAAAATAGGGGTGCATGGCTGGCTTAGTCAAAGCATGCAACTCTTGATCTCCAGGTTGTGAATTCGAGCCTCATGTTGTGTGTAGAGTTTACTTAAAAAAAAAAAAAGTTGGAAAACTGGGGAAAAGTTAGCATAAATTGTAAAGTTGATGCTAAACACCCTCTTTAGAAAAAATGTTATGCAATGGCCTGGACAGGAGATACCAGTGGGGCTTTTCATTGGCCCATCGTTTCTCCTGTCCATCCATCCTGAGCCAGTCCTGACTGCCCACATCTGGGCCCTGCTGTGGCTGAGGTTGCAGCCAACCACAAGCAGGAACACACTTACCTCCCACTCTAGCCCACTCACCCCCAAGGCCCCAAGGCACAACTCATTTGCATATGATTTTCTGTGACTTTAGCCCCATCCATGGAAATGGGCTTCCTTCCACCTAAGACCCAACTTTTCAGTTTATATAGTCATCATGCCAAGTGTTTCTGTCATTTTCCAGAAACCACTCTCTAAGTCCCAATCCAAAGATTTATTTCTTAGTAACTAAGTTCTTCTATCTGCTTGTTGGAAGTCTTGGTAGTAAACACTTCTCACAGTTTTGCTGAGACTGTGGTTCCCCCTTGAGTACAGCCTTCCTTTCCCAAATGCATTTCTGGTGTATCTAGGTAGGGCTGGGATGGTCCTCCTCTCACCTGTCCTGTCCAAGCACTGAAGTCTTGAGGCAGATCCTTCCTCCCACCCTTTTCTTGCCTTCCCTAGCAGGGACCAGAGTGTCCTGTCTCACACCCAAACCCCATTTAGTTATACCGATAAAGTGAGTGATATTATGAAGTAAGGTGAATTAGAACAGGTAGGATGACCTGTTAGAATCTTTACACACACCAGTGAGTTACTCTCTCAGCTACTACTTGATCCTTTCCCATCTCCCCCGCACCTCCAAACCACACACACACCAGTAACTCACCAGAGAATGAGTTACTCTTTCAGCTACTACTTGATCCTTTCCCATCTCCCCCCCACCTCCAAATCACACACACTAAGGCCCAGATCTCCCTGCCCTCCAGTCATCATGGAGGCAGGGACAGCAAAGGTAATGTCTTATTAGGAAAGTCTGGGGACTGCTGACATAAACCGAGGGCAGGGAGATCTGGGCCTTAGAAGAACCCCCCCACCCAAGTCTCTGTCTTCAGAGACAAAGCTTTTTTCATTTTCTTTAAGATTTTGCTTTTTATATTTATTTATTTAAGTTTTTTTTTAAAGATTTTTTTTTAAATGAAGATTTTACTTATTTGAGAGAATGCAAGAGTATGTGCAAGGTGGTGGTGGGGGGCAGGGACGGGTGTCAAGGCGGGGAGAGAGACAAGTTGACTCCACACTGAGGGCTAAGCCAGACCAGGGCTCGACCTCAAGCCCCTGAGATCATGACCTGAGCTTAATGCAAGAGTTGGATATTTAACTGACTGAGCCACCCAGGAGCCCCTAAGATTTTATTTTTAAGTAATCTCTACACCCAAATGGGGCTTAAACTCACAACCCTGAGATCAGGAGTCACATGCTCTACCAAGTGATCCATGCAGGCATTCCTGGTTTTAATTTGTCTTCAGGTTTCTCAGCTTGCTTTCCCTCCTGTATTTCTTTTACAAGTAGGCTGTCTATATTGTGCAGAGGTTAAGAAGCTCGAATTGGAAAACTTAGGTTCAAATCTTGGCCCTGACATTTATTTGCCCCTTGACATTGGGTAAATTTCTAACAGTTTTGTCTTTTGTAATGTGGTGATGAGGTTATTTTGCCATGAAATGAGATCATCCTTGAAAAGTGCTGGGATTATATGGTGAGCACAAAATAAGTTGCCACAATTACTAGGACTGTACCATCTGAACTTTAAAAATATCCCCCAAATGGAAGAAGTCTTTCTATGATAATTTACTATAAATTTAAAGGCTGTTTTGTACTAACCTTGTATTTTTCTGGGTCCCCACATTCAAGAATTGGGAATTCTGGATACTCATATTTTTTTTTTGATTCAGCAAATATCAACTCATTAATGATGTGGAGAATCCAATTTGAACCTAAAAGAAAAATCAAAGAATCAAAGCTCATTAAGGAGTCTTGATTTAGCAAAGGCATGGTACTTTCACATATATATCATAAAAATTAAAACCTACAGCCATCCCTCGGTATGAACAATCGGTTCTTGTGCATTTGAAATAAACTGGTCTATGGAAAGAAACACAGTTTTGCAGAAAACAGCACTTCTTACGTTAGTACAAAATTCAAATTATCTTATTTTTCAGATTTTTCCTTTGATAAGTGGCAATACTTCTTGAATCTCTAACACGTTCCTTACAGAACAATGTTATGTTATAGAAATGATTATTTATTATATATCAAGTATTATTTCCTCTTACATTTATGAATATTTCTATAGGAATATATATAATTTTGATTTTATAAAAACCCAGCATCAATTAACAGAAAAATATCAAATGAAGATGGCTTTAATAAATACGTAGAGATGAGATAAGTTAAAAGAAATCAAAAGTAGATTGTGAGATTGTGTGAAAAAGGAGAATTTAGATTCTTTTTTTTTTTAAAAGATTTTATTTATTTGACAGAAAGAAACACAGCGAGAGAGAGAACACAAGCAGAGAGAATGGTAGCGGGAGAAGCAGGCTTCTTGCCAAGCAGGGAGCCCAATGCGGGGCTCGATCCCAGGACCCTGGGATCATGACCTGAGCCGAAGGCAGATGCCCAAAGACTGAGCCACCCAGGTGCCCCGAGAATTTAGATTCTTAATGTCTCATTATCCATTGGTGAATCACCACGTAAAGCTGGTTTGTGAAACTAAAGGATGGGTGATGTTTGATCCTGAAAAATATTCTATTCTGTGGGAATCATCATAGGCATTATAGACATGGCCATGCTTTTGTCTTTAGTCAAGAATCAAGATGAAAATCTTGACTGCTCTCAGTGCTTGATAGCAAATGGACTTTCCTGCATCCATCTTCCCTGTAGCTAGCTCCACCATGAATGTTTTCTACATCCATCACCCAGCAGACCTCCTCCCTCAGATACTGAGGTTTCCAAGTCTAGCAGTTCTAGTTATTGATTTCACAAGTTATGCTCTTACCCGCCTTGATCATCCTCCCCACTGTTTTCTGGCTGGATTCATGCAGAGATGAACTGCCCTCTTCCCTGAACTTTGCCTTGCACCCCGCCCAACCTACTCACTAGGAAGAAGTACCCTCGTAAGAAATGACTTGTCATTTACCACACTTTGGATAAGACGCGAGCACTATGTCATCACTTCTGGCTTCAAAGGTGTCCAAGGCCTGGAAAGTTTCTGAGGTGCACATGGTGATTGGGTATGGAATCCCCTGATGAGTGAAAAACAGGCGAGAAAGTGCGGTTTCTTTTGATTTTTCCAAAGCTTCATCAATATAGTCAATAAATTTGGACTTATTGGCCATGCTGGCTCCCTGCTCAGGAACCTGTTCTGTGGTCGTCCAGGGGCAGCGAGAGCTTTTAATGGAGTTTTTCAGGAGGTGGAATAAAGGGCTCCACCCATTCACACGAGAAATAAATTCTTTAATTCTCACCCCCTCTCCCCACCTGCCTTTCTGCGCTCCCACCTCTAACAAAAGGCAAACCGCAGGTGCAAAGCAGGCCAAGGATCAGGGAATATTACCCCAAGGGTTGATTATATTACTGTTATAGACAATCCTTTGAAGGAAAGTAAGAATAGAATCTCTAACCAGACAATAATAGATATTAACTGTCCAACAAATAGTTATTTAACTGAATCAGACATACAATTTTCCATCACAGGAAAGCTGAGGAAATTTTGTATGTCAACAGAAAGTATCTCACTGTGGCGGGTGGTAGATGTAGGAGAGCAAATTTTATTTTTTTATTTTTTTAAAGACTTCATTTATTTGAGAGAAAGAGACAGAGAGACCTTGAGCAGGAAGGGGAGGGAGAAGAAGGCTTTCCACCGAGCAGGCAGCCTGACACAAAGCTCAATCCCAGGATCCTGGGATCATGACATGAACTGAAGGCAGGCACCTAACTGACTGAGCCACCCAGGCACCCTGGAGAGCAACTTTAAATCTCCAGTTTACAGAGGGGAAAGCACTAACCAGAGAGAGTTCCTAGATAAATAGATTTCTGGGTTTCATTATATTTGTAATAATATATTTTTTAAAATGTTTGTTAGAAGGTAAAATTGGAATATCTGACTGTCTTACTATTTTTATATTTCCATACAGCACTTCCCTTTAAAGGTGTTATTACTTACGTAACAATGGGATGCTATTCACTGTAGGTGGGAAGGTTGTGTATTTCAGACTCTCCCTCCCAAAAAAAGAAAATGAGTAAGACTGGACTCCCTGCCAAGCTGCTTAGCGGGATTGTCCCTTACATTATAGTCTTTGTTTTCCTGGGGAGGGTAGAATTTAAAGCATTAATTCAAATGCTGCTGTCGTCCTTTGCTTGCTTCTTAGTGAGTAAAATGATAAAAAAGACATTATGCCTGGATCCTGTTTTGACACTAATGCCTGTAATTATAGGAGGATTTGGGAGGCTGTTTGGAATTGGTAATGTGAGCTCTATTCTTCTAGTTTCCCTAGACTAGGGAGCTCTATTCGTCTAGTCTCCCTAGACTCAGGGCAAGCCGTCAGTCTTACAGTTCTACCTGCTTGACTCTTATTTTTTCTTTAAGATTTTATTTTTTAAAGATTTTATTTATTTATTTGACACAGAGAGAAAGATCACAAGTAGGCAGAGAGGCAGGCAGAGAGAGGGAGGGAAGAAGGCTCCCTGCTGAGCAGAGAACCTGATGCAGGGCTTGATTCCAGGACCCTGAGATCATGACCTGAGCCGAAGGCAGAGGCTTACTTAACCCACTGAGCCACCCAGGCGACCCAGATTTTATTTTTTAAATTATTCTCTACAGCCATTGTGGGGCTCCAACTCACAACCCTGAGATCAAGAGCCAGTCAGGTGCCCCACTACTTGACTCTTAATTGTCTGTATGCGTGGTAGAGGGAAACAGTATGAATGATTGTGTAATAACCTAGATTGTATGATACATTTGTACTGCTGTGCTTTTGAGTGCAAATGGGCCTCTGGTTCTGTGCAATCCCAGCTTCTCTTTAGCTCCTGGATCCACCCAGGCCCGAGATAAATGGTGGGGGACTGCTTAGAAGACACCTGGCTTGACTCATGCTCCTGGTGGCATCAACAAAGGTTTGTTTAAAGCTCCTTTCCTTGAGATTAAAGACACTGTTCCCTCTTACCTTTTTTTCTTTTCATTTTCTTTCCTAGGCTATGGACTTATACTGGGGGGGGGGGGGGGGGGAGGAGAATTTTGGAAAGAGAGAAAAAGAGAGAGGGAGAGAGAAATTTAGAGGTAGAGAGAGAGAGAAACCTGGTGACCAAAAATGTCTAGGGTGATTGAAATATATAGTTTGATTAGTAAAGCAGGAAAGCAAGGATCAAGAAGCATATGGCTCTTGGAAACAACCTGAGCATTCTTGGAGGGGAGGTGGGTGGGAAGACGGGATAACTGTGTGATGGGCATTAAGAAGGGCACTTGATGGAATGAACACTGGGTTGATACACAACCCATGAATCACTGAAGATAAAAAAGAAGTATATGGGTCTTGTGTGCCAATTGGCCCAAGGCTGATTTTTAGGGGAAGGTAAATTGGCCCCTCCTATGCCATCCTCCTCTTTATGTAGTAGAGTGTCCCTTCAGGATTAAGTTGTGCTTTTCCCCTCTTATTTAGCAAGAGAAGTGCTACTTCCTAGTGTAGTATAGGATTGAAATTTACTTTGGAATCCCACATATAGGGAGAGGGTGTAACCTCTTGGTATTTTGGGAGTTTATTAAAAACTTGCTTCTCAGGCGCCTGGGTGGCTCAGCTGGTTAAGCAACTGCGTTCGGCTCAGGTCATGATCTTGGAGTCCCAGAATCGAGTCCTGAGTCGGGCTCCCTGCTTAGCGGGGAATCTGACCCTATCCTTTTCCCTCTGACCCTATCCACTCTCGTGTTCTCTCTCTCATTCTCTCTCTTTCAAACAAACAAAAAGCAAACAAACAAAATCTTAAAACAACAACCACAACAACTGGCTTCCCTCTTCAGAAGTTGAACACCAGCAAGTCAGAGATGAAGTCTAGTTAGTGGATGCTGGAAATTTTCAGGGTCCAGGGCATTTTGGATGCCAGGATGACACTTTGGCATCCTAGACGGGGGTGGGGGGGGGTTGATGGAGAAGCACTCCACTCCAGCACAGGGCAGCTGGCAAGCAGGAGTCTTGCCCGCACTTCCCCAGCCTCAGGGACAGTGCTGCTAGAGGCTGTAGGTCTCCACTGCTCCTGTGGCCAGTGTCCTGTGGCCATCTGAAGGGAAGTCTTGGTCATCACCAAGCTCCTGGGCTTCTCTTCTCCGGTAGGTGCCTTCTGGAACTATTAGCAATGGGTCATCTAATCTCTGCAACTTCTTGTCTGGTGATTGAAAGAGCTTTATTTTGATGATCCCAGACAGGTTGCTCTTTCTCTTTCTGTGGGAGAATGGGCAGCAGACTTTCTAGGTACTTGTTAATGATGAGATCCCTGCTGCCCCTGCTCTTAATGACCACAACAGAGGATTGGAACTTTGGCCAACTTCTGTGACTTGGGCATGATGAAGTGAGGGAACTTCTTTCTGGTCACTTGCATCCCTCTGATAGAGTTAGCAAATCAGGGTCACAGGGGAATGTACAGGGAATGTACAGCCTCAGGGAATGTACAGGGTCACAAGGAATGTACAGCCTCCTAAAGGAGCCTTTGGGAGGGGTGCTGGAGACTTAGAGGAGGATGAACAGGACTTATGAACTGGTGATTTTGAGCATTTGCATTCCAGGGTTAGGGCGGGGGCAGGTTAGTTACGCCTGCCTACTGAAGCTGGTCTGCATTTCTAACAAGCTCCCAGGTGATGACCATACTGCTGATTCTTGGAGACTACCACACTTTGCAGAGTGTAGAAAAATAATTGAGCACAGGTTTTTCAAGTCAATGTCTTAAGTTGAAATTCAATTTTGTCTCTTGTTAGCTCTGTAACTGTAGGCAGGTTAAAACTCTCTCCTTCTCCGTAAAATGAGACACTCATAGCACCTATTATGACATAAGGTTTTTGTGAGGATTAAATAAATTAACGGATATAGCCCGCAGTCAGGATCTCAGTAAGAAGAGCTCGAGTAAAGGTAATTACGGTATGGGGCGGGGCCAACGCTGGGAGGGGAGGGGCTTTGTCAACCCTTGCGCACGCGCAGTCCTTTGTGTTAGCACCTCAGGTAAGAGGTTTGGGTCTCCTTAGCCGTCCTCACTTGGGCTCGCCACAGCGCAGAGTGGGGAGTGATTTTGGGGGAGACCTCACCAAAGTTCGGGGTCATACGGAGGAAAGTATATTCCATATCCATTCCATATCCAGCTATATCCATTCAGCGGGAGGGACAGGCACGAGTGTTTCCGGGTTGCTGGGCGGGCGACCTTGTCGCCGCGGCCTGCGCTGCCCGTGTGTGTTGGCTGCGGGCCTCGAGCGCGCGTCGGGGAGCCCGGGCAGGTGGGAGAGCGCGGGGGGATCGCGGGGGCTGCTCCGGAGACCCAGGGGGCGGGGAACCGAGAGGGCCTGAGGATCGTGGGTAGCCAGCCTGAGGCAGCTCTCGAAAGCCTAGCTAGTGCCTTGGTTCTAGGCCGTGGGAACCTGGAAAAAGCGCTTTAGCCAATTAAACCCAGAGCTGCTGAGAGACCTTGCTCACCATCTAGAGCGCGAGAGACCTTGCTGTTTGATAAGTCATTTGCCTGAGAGTCTGAGTCACGTGGATTTCCAGCTGACCTGCAGAGATGAGGCGTTTTCCAACGCAGCGTTGCACGTTTAAGCTTGTGCACCCTGTTTCAGAGCTTCTCAGCCCAGTGTGATGTGAACCCCATGACACACAACCCTGCTTTTCTTTGAGCCCATTCGGGGACTGCTTTCTTTCTTTCATTCATTCATTCAATTCATTCATTATTTATTATTTATTTATTTATTTTAAGAAGGCTCCACACCCAGTGCGCGGCTTGAACTTAGGACCCTGAGATCGAGTCCATGGTTCCGCCGACTGAGCCACCCAGGTACCTCGAGCACTGCTTTACTTTAAATTTCACCTAAATTCCATCCTTTTCCAAAATCTCGTCTCATTCTTTATCTGCCAGCTACTAACCTAATTTTGTCGTGGCCAGGTATGCCTTTGGTGGTCTTTATCAACCAGGCTTTATCAATCGTTACCTTTCCTAAAGCTGAGGGGCTTGTAATGTAAAATATGTATATATGTATTTTTAAAAGGTAAATGCTGTTAGTGTTATTTTTACTTTAGTTTTGAACCCTTAACCTCACCTTCTCCCAACAACAAAAAATTTTTTTACTTGGATTCCGTATACTGAAGACATTGCTGCAGGCACGCTTTATTTTTAACTTAAGTTTTTTTTCACCTATTGCACATTAAAATTACCCCAAGAAAGGTCCCTGTACTGATCATGACTTAGTTCCTGTCAGGTACAGCATTGTAAACAGCAAAACAGTTCTCCCTTCCCATCCACTCACCTGCCTGTTGGTTATATGTAAGATCTTTTTTTAACTTCCTCTGCATCATTTTTTTTTAATGGTAAGAAGAATAAAGTTTTAATCTTTTAGTCCCCAGGGTGATCACATTATCAAAATGAAGGAAGGGACACCTGGTAAAGAGATTAATAGGATAATCCTACAAAAATAAGGTATTTAATTACCCTGCTCTTGGGCATTGTGAAAATGAGTCAAGAGGAAATGGTGGAAATGCATAGCGGTGAGCAGACAGCTGGGACTGTAGAGTATTATAGATTTTACTGTCTCTGCACAAAGGGCAGAGAACAGTATGACAAAGAGCATACATTGGACAGTATCAAAATCTTGAGATTAAAAACAACTGGTTTCTCCTGTTGTTGGGATTATAGGGAGGCAGAGTAAGAACTTGCATTTACATTTCATATATTGAGTAAGAGTCGTATATGCTATTTTTTTTTAGCTTACTATATAGCCCTTTCCCTTGTTCAGCTTTTACGTTGGAGAAGGAGAATGAAGACTCAAGCCCTTTTTTTTATTAGCTTTTATTTTTGTGGAAGGAAGAGAGTCAAGATCTAAAGTCTGGTTTGCCACTTACTGGGTGATGGTGGTCAGTTTTCCTCCTAATGTGGTCTAGGGGCCTCTTGTACAGAAGTCATTCGGAGTTGCTTGCAAATGCACAGATTACTGGGATGCTAACCCTAGACTTGCTGAATCAGAATCTAGGGACCGGGAAAACTGCAAGTTTAGGCCCAGGAATGCATTTTTAACAAGTCTTTGGGTGATGTAATTGGTTCGAAAATACTATTAGAATAGCAGCTCCCCAGGAACAAGTTGGTTTCTTGCTCAACTTTATATGAAATGCTTGGGCTGTGGCACATAGTTCAAAAGATGTATAAATGAAAACCTCTAGCTATGAAACATAGACAATTTACTTACAGAATAACCTTACTTTTGTAGAATTTTTACACATGGCGCCAGTTAGATCTTAATTCTTAGTTTGGTTAAAAAAATGATTTACCTTATCAATATTCTATATTCTTAGGCAATTAAAAATCTTAATTCCATCAATTGTTAGTTCTTTTTACAGTGCTTTTATCGGTTTCATCTCCTTTTTGTGCTTTTTCCAGTGGCGTCTTTGGTTCATTGTGTGGGGTGGAGATTGAAAACTAGGAATGTGGGACATAGCAAATAAGCATACAGTAACTTTAGGGTTTTGTCCCTAAATTATTCAGACTGTAGGAATGAATTGGAGTTGTTTTTGTGGAAAAGGTTTTATTTGTGTGTGCTCATTCAGGTTTGCATGTATTTGTTATTGTTGAACTTAGGATGGCTCGCCCTATGGAACCAGTGGCAAAGAAGATCTTTAAAGGAGTTTTAGTAGTTGAACTCTTGGGCGTTTTTGGAGCATATTTTTTATTTAATAAGATGCACACAAGCCAAGGTAATCCTAATTCAGTAGTTAATGCTTTCTAGAGGGGTGTGCAGTTTGCTAATGCATTGAGGTACTAAACATTTTTGGAGAAATTGCTTCTTCAATATATTAGGCATTTTGGGTTGCTGGAGGGGAGGGGTGGGCGATGGGGTGGGTGGCTGGGTGATGGGCATAGGGGAGGGTATGTGTAGTGAGTGCTGGGTGTTGTGTATGACTGATGAATCACAGACCTGTACCCCTGAAACAAATAATACATTATACATAACACTAAATGTTAACATTTTTATGGACATAAGAAACTTGGTGTTCATTATTGTGGACTTAATGACTCTTCCCCCTAAATAATGTTATTTATAGACTAGGGAAAATGTTTCATACTTCTATGGGTTTTACTAGTCTGGGGCATAGGGCAAGTGTCTGGTCTTGGTTTGGGAACACAGGTGGAAGAAATCTAGCCTGCTGCTTAAACCTCCTTGTTTGATAGACCGAGAAGTAGTGGTAGAGCTGAGTTGTCAAGTAACCAGTTTCAAGACTGATCAGTGTTCCTTCTCTGTTATCTGTAACTGGGTACTTAAAACCTTTCCCGTGTCACTGAAAGTGCTGTAACACATTCTGGAGGGAAATTTTATATTAGAGCCCTCAACTTTTAAAATGAGGAAGTGTTGCTTTTCTTTCCCTAGAGCAGATAATAGTAATCCTGGGGTGGTGGCCGTCTTTGAAACTTGTCATTTGTCCTCTTAAGGTATTTCACTGGAACACTGTGCTCTAGGATGCTCACAAAGTCACTTTTGAAGTGTAAGGGTATAAAAGAAAACATTCAGACAGTATATAAAAGCAAATTCATAGCACTTGCTATGGAATTAGAAACTAGACTCTACCCGGTTTTTGAAGTTGATCTCAAACTTCATAGGAACATAAGAGAGTTACACAGTAACACAGAAAACGTACTTTTCTAAATAAATTACATCATATATACAGGCCAAATTTGAAAAACTCCAAAGTAACTATGGGGGCAACATGCAAGGCAAGTGCAAATTACACCCTGTGCAGGATAGAGTTCCTGATTACTAGAAGGACCTTAACACACATTTCTTATCTATTGGACTACTATCTCATAGACCCTAAAGCTTGCACTAAATTATGGCCATGTTTTAATATGATGAATTTCTAGTCAAGTCTAATTTTAAGACCTTTTTTTCATCAGATTTCAGGCAAACGATGAGCAAGAAATTTCCCTTCATTTTGGAAGGTAGGTTTTTACTTAAGAGTATAAAACAAACTTTTTCAGGTGCCTTTTAAGGAATTTCTTTATGACCAATTAAGGGTTAAAGGACTTTTTTTGGGGGGGGAGATGTCAGTTTCCAAGAAAAATTACTGTTTATCCTATTTTAGCTCTTTCTGAGAACACAGGGTGGGGAAAATTCTCTTTTGGAGATGAGTAGTTACCAGTGGTTGAAAATTTGGAATGAAACATATCTGAGGTGATGGTGACAAACCACAGCTTAAATCTTCAGCGTGACCTCTGATTTGCTAATTTCTTGGAGCTGTTTCTTTGTCGCAGTAGTGCTAATTGTCCACCTTATGAAATGTTGTAAGAATTAAACAAGATGACATTATCACTTAGCACAATAATCTGGTATAAAGTAATGCTTAGTAGTGCTCATTACAATAATTAGTACAGATGCTAGAGGGCTTGTACATGAAATATGTATCATCTTTTTCATTTTACCATGTAGAAATAAGGAAAAGAGGTTTGATTTCTATTTTAGTTTAATTTTAACACCTTTACATGATTTTATAAATGACAGCTATATTTATTTATAGTTTATTACAAATCCATTGAACAGTCTGGAATGTATGGAGTCAGAGAGCAAGATCAAGAAAAATGGTTGAATAGCAAAAATTAGGAGTAAGTACAATTTAATTTATAATTAGAAAACTCATTTTCTTTGCTTTTTAATTTTTTGAGTGGTTTTTGGCCTCTTCTTTTTGAAGTTTTTCTTTTTCTTGATGATACTTTTCACATCTCTGTTGTGTAGCCAGTCATCACGTTCAGCCTCCCATCTAAGCTGTTTGAGACCTTTGTGGGGGAAAAGAAAGATGAGCACACCCCACTGTGGACTCCTGGCCCCACAGAAGAAAATAGGAACTTCTGGTCTGCCATGGCTCACAGTCATTTCCCATTTACGATGCAAATCCCCCGCTTTTGTTTGTTGCTTACCTTTGGCATTTATTGTTAAAGATTACTGTTTAACAAATAAAAGACTAGGAGAAGAAAGGAACAAAATGCTCTAAAGATTTTATTTCTCCTGAACACTTTCTTTGGCAAAAGAACATAAGCCAGTTAACTATCAATATCAGAATAAAAATGTCTATAAAGTGGTACAAAGTTACTTAGCAAATTCCTATTATATAAAAACAACTTGCCTCCATAAAAAAACTAAAGTAACTTTTTAAAGTAATTAGTCTTTATTGCTGTAGTCTAAATGCTTTTTAATCCTACATGCTCCCCAGACAAAGATGAAAAAGCCATTCCTTCCAGGTCATAAGGAACCATTTTATTTATCTTTACTAAAAACGGTCCTCCAAAAAATATTCATATCTTCAGAAGTTCTAAATTAAGGCCATTTAAAAACCTCCATAAAAAAATTCAAGTTACTTGGAGCACCTGAGTGGCTCAGTCGGTTAAGTGTCCGACCCTTGATTTCAGCTCATGTCCTGATCTCAAGATTGTGGGATGGAGCCCTGCACCTGGCTCTGTGCTCAGCAGGGAGTTTGTTGGGGATTCTCTCTCCCTCTGTGCTGCCCCGGCCCATCAATCAGTCAGTCAATTAATTCAAGTTACTTACTTGCATTATCTTTGTTAGCCATGGCATTCATGCCGATGTTATCAAACTTGGATCCCATATTTTCATCCAGTAAGTGGCCAAACTTAAATAGAGATACATTTATTAGAAAACTCAGAACAATGTGGAATAGCTAACTTCTTAAAATAGTATATTAGTCTTACCTCCTCAGCAGATACAAATAGGTTGGAGTCATTGAAATTTCCTTTCTTTTTTTTCCTTGGTCCTAAAAAAAGTGTAAGTCTAGATTATTAAACTGTAAATCCAATGATTTTGGAAAAATACACTTTAAAAAAAAAATCGAAGTATAGTGGACATACAGTATTACATTAGTTTCAGGAGTACAACAATGATTAACAATCTTAACATGGTTTTGTTATAAAAAGGTTGCATTTGGGTTAAAATACAGAATTACAGTTATCTTCTAGCACCATTAAGTAGCTGGTATTTAAAGACAAATATAATTTAAGAGTTAGTATCCTAATAAAATTGTTGAGATGACAATAGTGTCTTCCTGCCTGCCTTTCAGATTTGGCCACTGCTCAAGGTTTACCCTTTTTCTGTAACTGATTAGACTGTGGTTGAATTTTGGAATACTTAAGGCAAACTGTAAGTTCTAATTAAGTCAGAGGTTTTATTCTTTGGTCTAACTGTGAAGAAACTGATGGAAGTTATGTTTTTTGTTATAGATGAAATTTTGTCTACACTTCTCAAAGTGGTTCTACTTAAAAAAATCACTTAACCTGTAATTCTGAACATATAAACATATAAACGTTTCAAAACAAACTAAAACACCTATTTTTAATATTTCTTAAATTTTAATTCACACATTTAAAATCACATTATCTAAAAATATATTAACTAAAAATACTGCTTTTATCCATTTTCACTTTTCCTCAAACAATATTATTCAAATTCTTTGCATCTACTAGGGCCATTTTTTAAAAACAACTTTAGTAGGAAGTAAAATTCATCATAAAACTCAGCTGTTTACGTGTATAATTCAGTATGTTTTAGTAAACTTACAGTTGTTCAACTATTATCACATTGCAATTTTAGAACATTTCCATCAACTCCAAAAGATCTCTGGTGCCCACCTGCAGTCATGTTCCCTCTCCTCAAAGAGGGCTCTGTCTTTTCTGGCTAGTTCATGTAAGTAGGATCATATACTGTGTGTGGTCTTCTGTATCTGACTTCTTTCACTTAGCATAACATTTCTGAAGCTCATCCATACTACAATCCATACCTCATTCCATTTTATTGCTGAATAATATTCCATTACCTATTCATCAGTGAACAGACATTTGGGCTATTACCACTTTTTAGCTATTAACAGAGCTGCTACAAACAATTATGTAGAGTCTTTGCATGTGTACCAAGCCACTTTTGATAAAACAGTTTCTAGAGCCTTTCATTTTAAATTTTGTGTATGTTCTATTATTAAGGAACTGCATATGATGCTATTATGGAATATTTTCGATTGGGTTAAAATTCCAATTTGTATAGAACCCAGAAAGGTTTTTTTTTGGGTTTTCATTCATCTTACAGGCATATAACTGTAACATCAACTAGTAAGCACAGTTTCTGCCTTCTTAAAGTTGCCTTAAGGTTTGTTTATCCATAAGGATATCCAACATTTGCAAATATAGGGTGGATACTTTTCCCGCCCCCAATTTATCAGTGTTTGAAATTCTTGGCCTCCTTTTATTTTAATCAATTCTATCACGTATCCTTTAGTCTGCCTCTGAAACTACTGTCAGCTCAGATCTGACATCTTTCAGGTTACTGTCTTTTGAAATAGTACTTTATTATTCAAATAAGGTCACTGAAACAGCATCTTTTAATATGACAGGCTCAGTAGGACTTAAGAATAAAGCAATATTTCTTTTTGGAGATGATTTTAGGGAAAACTTTGTCTTATATTTGAGCATATGCTCAAATTAAAGTGTGACCATACATCACTCAGTGGAAGACAAAATCTGAAAGATAACATGTTATAATTTATATAGCAGGTAAATCATCTAATTAAGAGGACTATCATTGTTAGTATTTGAAAGAACTGGTAAGTTTTGCAAGTGTAAATGATGTTCAAAGCATGAAAAAAAGCAAGTCTGAATTTACCACAGATTTCAGGAATAAAATACTTATAATGCTTTCTACATTTTTGTCAAAAAGCTAAAATTGTCACGTGATAGAGCACTTTTAGCATCTTTCAAGTGTTAACATTAAAAGGCATAATCTGTTACAATACTTTAAAGATGATTTAGGGATATTTAAATAAGAGGAAGGAAGTTGTGAGGAAAAAATAATTGAAGGTATTATGTGGGAAGCAACTTTCACATATTAACAACAGAGGAAACTGTTGTTATCCATTATAAAAGCAAAAACAAAACTATACTAACCAATTTAGAAAATTTCCCAAAATGTAACAAGTAGTAACTTTCACAGAGGCACTGCTTAGGTTTAAAAGTGACATTTTCTTACCTTGAAATGATCCAGTAAAGTCAAAGTCATTTGCTCCTTTTCTCTTGCTTCTCTTTGTCCTAATTTTAGAGCCGACTTCCTCATCAAGTTCTATTACCCCCACAAATAAAAACAAAACAAAAACAAAAACATGCTATTAAGCAATTTAAAAGCAACAGGAGTACTATAAGGCTAAGATAAATGATGAATATTGTGATTAACTTTGAGAAATAATTACTTTCTAACAACAAAAAAAGGGCAACTAACAGCTCAACAGGTATTATGCAGAGAGCCTAACTGTTGATTAAAATAAAAGCTCAAACTCAACCTCTTTCAGTTCCAAATTAGAGGGGGAAAAGATCCTATTTAAATTTCTAGCCAACCTGATTATTAATTTGAGTACAAAGTAATGTTTAAAAAATGCATCAACAGGAAAACTAGCTTATACTGAGGAAAAAAGGAAAATATACTTTTTTGCCTTGTATTTTAAAAATGCTCACTTGGGGGAAAAAAGTGCTTACTTGGAATGCCCTCACTTTCATCATCTAACACGTCCATGAATGTTCCTCCATCTTCATCAATTTCAGTAAATTCTTCATTCATACTTCCTAAAGAAACTTCATCATCATCCAGGTTATCAAGGTCATCACCAGTGCCTTCTGAATCTTCATCTTCTGGGTCTTCCTTAGCACCTTTTTTTTTCTTTTTCATGTTGCTGAAGAAAATAACATGTAGTAGAGAACATTGTTTTCTAATGTGTTTTTGGTGATTAGGAGGGTACTAGGCTGTTAACAAAGTTATAGATAGCCTAGAACCTCTATTTAATATACTAACATGAATTATAAAGGTCTACAATGAAAATACTATATCCATTTCCCAAACTTAAATAAATTTCTCCTACACATCACAGAGTCCTGTATTCCGTGATGGGGAAAACAATTTGGGAGATGCTGAGAAAAGATTTTTTAAAAATAAGACTTAAGGAAAGTGTTTTACCCAGCAAAATCAAGGTCATCCTTTCCAGAGGTGAAACAATTATCATCTTCAAATGTGTCTGTCAGAGAACAATATACAAACTGTCAGATATAGCAAGGAATAACAAAGTCGACAAGTCTTCTATCTATACCAATTAACATAGTCATTCTGCTATTTACAATTCATAAATACCAAAATGATATAAATCTGACTACTGTTTGTTTTATTAATCTACATAAGCCTGTGAATATATTGACCTTAATTAAATCTCTAAACTAAGGATGGATTCCAGTTAATTTCAGCTTCTTTCTACAACTCTTTTATGGAAAGAGGGTAAATATCAAAATGATATTTAGCAGCTGCAATCCTTTTAAGTGCTTATTTTTAGTAGATAGAATACAATGTGCAAAAAAAGCAAACTCAATGTAAGCTTTTTTTAATTTCCCGTTTTTTGTTTCAGCCTAAATACAGATTAAAATTTTTGTAGCTCCGTGGATCACAAAGATAAAACAGATGAAAGAGCAGACTACTGCTACTACCAATAGTGGAAGGAAATTAGGAACAGTAAAAATGGTTTCTCTACTATAAGAGATTAGGCCTTAAGAATGAATACACGCCACATAAATAAAAATTTATTTTTCCCATGAACTGTCCATGCACAATCCTAAATCTTTCTGGAGCAAGTGTGGGCGAACTACCATAAGCCACCAAAATATTTTATAGTCCATTATATTTTATTATGAATATTCATTTGCACGGTATTCTTAGCTAAATGATTTTTTAAAACTAAGATACTCTTACCACTAATATTCCATGATTCTATAAGTAAATAGAAAGATTATTCTACAAGCTAAGCAGTCAACAAAAACAAGTTACCAATCATCTTTTCAAACTCATCGTCATCCACATCTTCTATACTTTCTTCATCTGCATTCCGTTTTTGTTTCTCTTTAACAACAGCAACTTTTTTATAATACCTGAAAAAATATACATGGTATATATTTAATTTTTTAAAATTTATTTATTTAGAGAGACAGCGTCATGCACGCACATAAGCGAGAGGAAAGAGGGAGAGAGAATCTCCAGTGAGCTCCCTGCTGAGCATGGAACCTGACACAGGGCTCAATCTCACAACTGAGAGATCATGACTCGGGCAGAAACCAAGAATCAGACACTCAACTGACTAAGCCACCCAGGCTCCCTTATTTGATAATTGGGCCCATTTTGGTACAAAGCACCTATGACCAGTGACACAGACAAGTGTAAAAACTGTTAATTCAGTTGGATATAAATGACAAATTTTTTTTTTTTTAAAGATTTTATTTATTTGACAGAGAGAAACACAGCGAGAGAGGGAACACAAGCAGAGGGAGTGGTAGCGGGAGAAGCAGGCTTCCTGCTGAGCAAGGAGCCCGATGCAGGGCTCCATCCTAGGACACTGGGATCATGACCTGAGCCGAAGGCAGATGCTTAATGACTGAGCCACCCAGGTGCCCCTAAATGACTAAAATTTTTATTACAAACCAAAGTTTTGAATTAAAATAGCAACTTCTGAACATGAAGTATAGTAAGTTTAAAAGATTTAGTATTTAGTTCATAAAACACCTCATCTTAAAAGGTGTCAACACTAATGATCTAAATATTAGAAATAAGACAAAAATGTGCTCTAGGTAACATCTAATCACAATATTTTATCAGACCCATTCTAATACTAGAGTAGAGTGAAACTTAGCATTATGCAGATGGGATTATACTCTCAAAGTTCTTTACACAAAATATTTTTAAAAAAGCATATCAAACAGAATTAACCAATCAGATAATAAGAATACTGGTAAATTTAGGACTTCTCTATGTAACAGCACAGTGAATTTTGCTAATTCTGCTTAGAGTTGTATTTTGGACAAATTATTCATAAGTTGCTTTTCATAAAGTTAGACTGCTAACAGATTTAAAGCCTGTAAGATAATTACTGTATTAAAAAAATAAGAAATTAAAGATTAGGTTTTATAAAGTCAAGAGTCATAAAATTTAAGCTACGTTATTAAAAACACCCATAAGTTTACTTGTTTAAGTTTCACTTAAATATTTTAGGATTAGCAAGCTGAATGATTTATAAAGTCCTTTTGCAAAAAAAATAAGCTAACACTTTTTTAAAAAAGATTTTATTTATTTGACAGAAGGAGCAAGCAAGCACAAGCGGGGACGTGGGGTGGAGGGGCAAAGGGAGGAAAAGGAAGCCCGATGTGGGGCTCAATCCCAGGACCCTTAAGATTATGATCTGAGCCAAAGGCAGCCCCTTAATCAACTGAGCCACCCAGGTGTCCCAAGTGACATACCTTTAGATCTTTTCAAGATAGACCAATGTTAATAAAGCCGTTTTATGGAAACTAAAAATTAAATCTCTTTTCCTAAAAATTTAAATAGTTCCCCAAGTGAAACTTCATTGAGCGTATTACCTGTAGAAAAACAGTTCATCCACTGGTATTTGGCTTTCTTCTTTTGCAAGGAATTCCTTACTGTTCACTAGGAAAACAGATTAAGAAAAATTTTTATTAAAGTAATCCTTTTTATGTTATTCAAGCTCATAAGAATACATACAGCATACCTCCAATTCTAAAGTCTCAAAATGTAAGCAAAGTGGACAGAAGGGATCTTCTAGTGCAAAGGACAGTCTCTGGAAAAGTCTGAGTGCAGAAGACCCAACATTTAAACTGTTTGTTGGCTACAATAACATACGTAGCCATCAGTGCATCACACGGTTTTTATTGTCCTCCAATTGCATCCAGGACCCCAATTTTAAGAGAAACAGAATGAAAGAGTTCTCTTAATAATCACTTCAAACTTCTCATCATCTTGTGGGGAGAAAGATTTAACCCTTGCCATTCTGGAACAGGAAGTAAAGGTAAACAGAATTATCCACAATTTTACTTAATACTGATGAAAATTAAGGAACAAGAACAAGGAACTACAAGAATATTAGTTTTCTCTCTTTAAAATAAAAATTTCTAATTCATCTTGATTAAAATTGGATTTTGCTTCTAAATTCCAACTCTATTAACTTTGAGTGAGTCCATTACATCTCTGGATCTCTGTGAAATAAATCAGTTGGAAATTAAATGATTAACAAAGCACCAATTAATCCTAGTCTCTCAATGAAAAGGAGCTGTGATTTATTATATAAAAAAATATATTGTTTGCTCTGAATACATAAACAGTCAGATACACAAGATGGGTACTCAGTACCCATAAGAAGTTATCAACTAATTTAAAAATGATGGTCTGTGATAAAACTAGTTGTGGGCTTTCTGCTAAACCCGTATTAGAGAGCTAAAGATGATCGTTAACTATAGGGGCACCTGGGTGGCTCAGTTGGTTGAGCATCCAGCTGTTGGTTTCAGCTCAGGCTGTGATCTCAGCATTGTGGGATTAAGTCCTGTATCAGGCTCAAAGCTCAGCAGGGAATGTGCTTGAGATTCTCTCTTTCTCCCTCTGCCCCTTCCCCGCTCTCAAACTCTCCCTCTCAAAAAAAAGTTGGGTCTTTAACTGTAAAAGATAGTTATATATATGGGATATATGGGAGGGGTCACTAATAAAGCTACAGATGGTACAAAAATGGCAAGATGTTGCTAACTGTTGAAGCTGGGTGATAGTTACAGGGAGTTCATATTACCTGTGTATTTACTTTGGATGTTTGAAATTTTCTGTAATAAAGTTTAAAAAATAAAAGGTCTAGTCAGACATAGTAAACTTAAGAATGCATGCATATTTTGGGGGACAAAAGATGGATAATCTCTCTCGTGCTTAGGTTTATCCAGTAAAATGGAGCAAAGAATAATACAATTTGTTATTGACTTATACTAGTCTTGTAAGCTTCAGCTGTCTAGGCTTTATACTTACCAGCAAGACTACGAATATCCTTCATAAAATGTTTTCTTTTGGGCTGCATCACAACACTATCTGTGTTTTCTGAAACGTAAAAATTAAGACAGTTTAATGTAAAACCTAGTTTTATGCTTATTTATTAAATATCAACAGTGAAAACCAAATAATTAAATAGAAGCATACCTTTGCCTTTATGTGGCTTTGGATTTCGGTATACAAATCGATCTAAGAATCTCATTAATGTGAAGTCCTGGAGTGGGTCCCCTGAATATTGAATATAATTTCCCTGAAAGGTGGAGGGGGGGAGGAGGATTAAGAACTTAAATCAAATATATATATATATATGTATGCATCCAGATAAGGAAAAAAAGGAAAAACACTACTACAATGCATGAAAGGCACAAATATGCCATAAATGATCCTTCGAATATCCATCTCATTCCTCTTACCTGAAGAATTAAACAGAGTCAAACATATATATACATATTTTATGATACACTGTTGATTTTATGAATATGTAAACAATACTACAGGTCATCTATTAGCCAGGAACCAAACACTGACGTGGCCAACACAGCAAACAGGAAAAGGGAGGGCAGTCTTTCTTGAGGAGAAAAGCCAGAATGTAATAAATAACTGCTGCAATTTTCTAATATCCTGTATTTCTATTCCCCACACAGTGGCAAGAATTACCTGTTGTACTATATTAAACAAGTCACTGGTCCTTTCCACCAGCAGAAAATGTTTATGACTCTATATGGTGGATGGAAAACACTGTATGACCAATTACTGATTATCTAAAACTAGATTATTTTGTCTTATTTCTTGGCTTTAGAATATTAGACTTACCTGAAGGATAGTCTTTGCAAAAAGGGCCACAGAGGGATGAAAATGCTCAGATAGCTAAAAAACAGAGGAAAGTCAACTATTACTATAGTTATAAATACAAAGAATTAAAACTTAAGCCAATACATTAGAGAAGAGTGATTCTCAAAATTCTGGTCTCAGAGGAGTGCTTTATACATTTAAAAGTCAAGGACTTGGGGTGCTTGGGTGGCTCAGTCGTTTAGCATCTGCCTTCGGCTCAGGTTATGATCCCAGGGTTCTGGGATCGAGCCCCACATCGGGCTCCCTGCTCAGCGGGAGGCCTGCTTCTCCCTCTCCCCCTCCCCCTGCTTGTGTTCTTCTCTTGCTGAGCCTCTGTCAAATAAATAAATAAAATTTTAAAAAAAGTCAAGGACTTTAAGAACTTCCTAAGTTTAAGTGGGATATTTCTATTGACATTTACCTTACTAGAAATTACAATAGAAATTTTCTCTTCAGTTTTTATTTATTTAAGTAATCTCTACACCCACTGTGGGGCTTAAACTCATGACCCCTGGGCAAGAATCCCATGCTTTTCTGATTGAGCCAGCCAGGCGCCCACAATAGGAAAATTTGAAATTCAATTTTTTTTGAAATTGTTAAAAAAAACAATTTGTTATTTTAAATATAGGCAATTTAAAATAACAATGAGCCCACTATATATTAATACAAATGTTTTATGAAAAATATGTTTTTCAGAACATATAAGCATTAGGAAAAGAGTAGGATAATTTCAGTTTTTTGTAAATGTTTCCTGTCTCGCTTAACAGAAGACAGTGAGTTCTCATACATGCTTCTCTATTCTGTTATTTTTTAGTTGGAAGTATAAAAACACAATCTTGCCTCACATACATATATAGTTGGAAATAGGAGGGTTAACTGATAACTTTTCATATAACTGGATTTTCTTCTTTGATACTACATCCAAACTGAAGATTAGTTGCAATATGAAATCTGAAACCTTATCAGTCAGCTTTTGGTACTTGCTACTTAAAATTAATCATTCTACTATGAATAGATCTTTTTACCATGACTTTGTAATACTGTACGTTTAGGCATTTGGAAAATACTGATTTAGTAAGTTATGCAGTTCTTCCACATGTTGGTTACATTATCACAAAAATTACATTGTTAGTATCACCACTGATTTTATTATCAGAAGAGTTTCTATGGGGCGCCTGGGTGGCTTAGTTGGTTAAGGGACTACCTTCGGCTTAGGTCACGATCCCAGGGTCCTGGGATTGAGCCCGATGGGCTCCCTGCTTGGCAGAGAGCCTGCTTCTCCTTCTCCCTCTGCCTGCTGCTCCCCTACTTGTGCTGTCTCTTTGTCAAATAAATAAAATCTTAAAAAAAAAAAAAAAAAAGACGGAAGTTTTTATATATTGAGAAAGTGTCAAGTTCAAGGTAGTGCTTACAAGATTTTGAAACTTTCACTTTGCTTAAAAGCTTAAATTTTATCATTGACAGGACACCTGGGTGACTCAGTTGGTTAAGTGGCTGCCTTTGGCTCGGGTCATGATTCCAGGGTCCTGGGATCGAGTCCCACATAGGGCTCCTCGCTCTGCCTCTGCCTGCCTCTTTGCCTGCTTGTGCTCTCTCTCTGACAAATAAATGAAATCTTTAAAAAAAAATTTTTTTATCATTGACAACAAATATTGTCAGCTGTTTTGTTTGAAATAAAAGATTCACTTCATTCACTTTCAAGAAAATGTCTCCCAAATACCCAAATCTGAAAACCAGTCTGTCAACCAGATTTTTATGAAAAAAGCAGCTGAGTTTATAACCAACTACACAGGTACTTTGACCAAGACACAAGACAACCTCATACTTAGGTATACAGCAGAAGTATGTTATGGATTCTTACTGTATATGCACAAAGATTATGAAAAAGCCATGTACTTTAGAGTCAAGATTATCACTAATTTTTCCTGTTTCATTATTCTTATGGGATATTGGCTTTTTTTCTTTGAAGGTACAAGGCAATGAAGAATATAATGGCTACTGTCCTTATCTGCACTAAGACACTAGCAGTTTTAGCCATCATTTCTTTAATATCACCAGTTCCACTGTCAACAGAGTCAGAAAGGCAAATAATGTGCCTTGGTATCACAATGAAAGTAGCTGTGACCTTGCAGACTCACTGAAAAGGTATCAAGGATCCACGGGAGTCTGTGTGGTAAGACACTTACTTGCTTTTCTAAAGATACCATAAAAAGTGTATTGGAAATATTGAGTTCCTCTAATGCATTTAAAAAGTAATTTTTTAAAAGATTTTATTTATTTATTTGACAGAGAGATCACAAATAGGCAGAGAGGCAGGCAGAGAGAGGGGGGGAAGCAGACTTCCCGCTGAGCAGAGAGCCCGATGCGGGGCTCGATCCCAGGACCCTGAGATCATGACCTGAGCTGAAGGCAGAGGCTTTAACCCACTGAGCCACTCAGGCGTCCCTTAAAAAGTAATTTTATTTGTAAATAGTTCTATCATCACAAAACTTCTCAGGGAGATCTAATGATTAAGCAAAATTTATTTATAGCCATATATAAAATCCTTATTTTGCATCCACCTTATTTAAGATTTGCTACATGTGAATGTATAAATTTTTTTTTAAAGATTTTATTTATTTATTTGACAGAGAGCTCACAAGTAGGCAGAGAGGGTGGCAGAGAGAGAGGGGGAAGCAGGTTCCCTGCTGAGCAGAGAGCCCAATGTGGGGCTCGATCCCAGGACCCTGAGATCATTACCTGAGCCGAAGGCAGAGGCTTTAACCCACTGAGCCACCCAGGTGCCCCTAAATATGTAAATTTAATGTTTGTCAGAGACTAAAGAAATATGGGTTATAAAGCATTACAGCTGGATGACATGCTACAAATTGCCTCCTTATGCCAATTAACTAATGTCTAAATAACTAAACTGTATTGATCATATTTACAAGCAAAATGGAAACTTTAAGGTGTTAAATCCATGAGGACAAATACAAAGCACTAATGACTTAAAAGACAATTTAAAATTACTTTACCTTTCTGAGTTCCCAAAGACTTGTATTTTCAGCTCCACAGAACAAAGGGTTTCTACTGAATGGATCGTATGTGTTTAACTGTTTGCCGCCTGAGAACAACAACAACAACAAAATAGCATTTCTTTTTTTTTAATTAACATAAAATGTATCATTTGCCCCACGGTACATGTCTGTGAATCGCCAGGCTTACACATTTCACAGCACTTACCATAGCAGATACCCTCCCCAATGTCCATTACCCAGCCACCCTATCCCTATCTCCCTACCTCCCGGCCACCCTTAGTTTGTTTCGTGAGTCTAGGAGTCTCTTATGGTTTGTTTCCTTCCCCATCCCATCTTGTTTCATTTATCTCCCCCACTGACCCACGACCCCCAACCCTGCCTCTCAAATTCTTCATATCAGAGAGATCATGTAATAATTGTCTTTTCTGACTCGTTTGCTTATCATAATGCCCTCTAGTTCCATCCATGTCATTGCAAATGGCAAGATTTCGTTTTTCTTGATGCCTGCATAGTATTCCATTGTATATATACACACACACACACATCTTCTTTATCTATTCATCTGTTGATGGACATCTAGGTTCTTTCCATAGTTTGGCTATTGTGGACATTGTTTTTTTTTTTTAAAGATTTTATTTTAGAGAGAAACACAGCGAGAGAGGGAACACAAGCAGAGGGAATGGTAGCGGGAGAAGCAGGCTTCCTGCAGAGCAGAGAGCCCGATGTGGGGCTCGATCCCAGGCCCCTGGGATCTGACCCGGTCCGAAGGCAGACGCGTAACGACTGAGCCACCCAGGCGCCCTATTGTGGACATTGTTGCTGTAAACATTCAGGTGCATGTGCCTCTTTGGATTACTACATTTGTATCTTTAGGGTAAATACCTAGTAGTGTGATTGCTGGGTTGTAGGGTAGCTCTATTTTCAACTTTTTGAGGAACCTCCATACTGTTTTCCAGAGTGGCTGCACCAGCCTGCATTCCCACCAACAGTGTAGGAGGGTTCCCCTTTCTCGACATCCTCACCAACATCTGTCGTTTCCTGACTTGCTAATTTTAGGCATTCTGACTGGTGTGAGGTGGTATCTCACTGTGGTTTTGATTTTGATTTGTATCTCTCTGATGATGAGTGATGTTGAGCACTTTTTCGTGTGTCTGTTGGCCATTTGGATGTCCTCTTTGCAGAAATGTCTGTTCATATCTTCTGCCCATTTCTTGATCAGAGTATTTGTTCTTTGGGTGTTGAGTTTGAGAAGTTCTTTATAGATTTTGGATACTAGCCCTTTATCTGATAAAAATAGCATTTCTTAAATGCTTTATTCCTAGCCCAAGAGTTCACTAAAACCACCACCATTAATGTTGTAACCAATAACTATAACATATTGTGTTTATGTATTACATATAACATATATATGTATATGTAAAGAACTACAATTTTCAACATTCTTAGTTAGCCAGGTATCCTACCTAGATTAAACATTCCAAGCCCCAACAAGAATTAGATATGGTACCCAGGATAGCATTTGCTCCTGAATAAACCAGGTAGCAAAAGGTGCCCAAATCTGGGTCAATTAGGTTATAAGGGTTAAAATGGCAACAAGCCTGAAGATTAAATAGGTCTAAATTCTTTTGGAAGTTTAAATGCACTGAATATTTATTATTAAATTATGTCCAGGAATAATCCTTACTTGGAACAAGTTTTATGTTATCTTCAAAGAATTTTCAGAACACATTACAAAAAATTGTCTTCTTCACAATGCACATGTTCATCATCCTTTTAAAGGATTATTCTCAGTTTAGCCTTTAGGGAAATTGATGGATTCTTTTAAAAACCTTCCTGAATGCTACCATTCTTCTCTCTCTCTCTCTCTTTTTTTTTAAAGATTTTATTTATTTATTTGATGGAGAGATCACAAGCAGGCAGAGAGGCAGGCAGAGAGAGGGGGAAGCAGGCCCCCTGCTGTGCACAGAGCCAGATTTGGGGCTCGATCCCAAGGCTCTGAGATCATGACTCGAGCCGAAGGCAGAGGCCTTAACCCACTGAGCCACCCAGGCATTATTCTTCTCTTTTATACTTCACAGGCAAACTAAAGTTTTGGGGAGATGAAGTAAGTTAACCAAGAGTTCCACAACAGGTTTGAAGAAATGGATCTGCCACATTTCTTGATCCCTAAGGTTTAGTGTGCTTTTCTTTACAGCTCAAATGAAGACGCTGCATTTCCAAAAGGTACCTGCTTTAATTTCCAAGATCAAAATTACTTTAAAATGTGTAATGTGTTAATAAGTAGACAAGTAATTCATTATATTAAAAATTTACTTCTAAGTTCCTGAATATATCTGGTTATAAAAGTTCTACTTAAAAAAAAAAGGAATATGGAGGACTTCTAAAATGGTAGAATGTTAATTTCTATTAAGATCAAAGCGGGGGTCCCTAGCTGCAGGTTGTCAGTAAAGCATGTAACTTCTGATCTTCAGCTTGTGAATTCAAGCCCCACACTGGGTGCGGATTTTGAAAAAAAATTAAATCTTAAAAAAAAAAAAAAAAAAAAAAAAAAAGACCAAAGGAGAATCTAATTCCTGTTTAAAAGTTTGAGAAAACAATTTAAAGATTTAAGAAACTCACCTTTCAAATTATCAAAGTGCACCCAAGAAGCAGACTCTGATTTTTTTGTTTCCGTAGCACTGTCAGACACAGTTTCTTCTGTCTCAGCTTTTTTTACTGTATCTGTTTCTTTATCTGCATCGGTGAATTTTTCTATATCTTCATCATCTTCTATGTCGACAAAATTCTCTTCATCAGACTCCTAAAACAATGGTTTAATAAATCTGCATTAATCAACTGGAAGTCTGTATTCAGTTATGTGAGAGAGTTTTGAAGATGCACTTGTTGCTATAATGGTGAAACATGAAAATTCCATAAATCAAATTTACGACACACTGTCTTTTTTCTAAATGTAAGAGAATTAAGTATTGAGCCACAATTCCCTGAGACTGTTACTTTTTTACATGAAAACATTCAACCCTCAAATTTCTAATGTATTATATAAATAACCCAATGAAGTAGGTGCTACTATGTCCATTTCACAACTGAATAAACAGGTTTAAGAGATTCACTAGCTCTGTAACTACCTCATATAATTGCAGTTTAGTGTAGTACAGTTTACTAGGAGTAAAGGGGTCAAGTAAAACTGTTTTACCTAGTAAAACTGTACACCTGGGACTAAAATTCAGGTCTGCCCAACTCTGGGACTCACACATGGTCATGCTCCAGAGAACTAAGTAAATTACTGTCATTGAAGCAAAGAAGAAAAATACCAATATATTTCAGAACCCACACGATTTAAAAAGCAGTTGTAAGATATACCGGATGATCGTCTAGTTGACTTCTTAAACCTGGTTTTGCTTTAAGGATCTCAGACACAAGGTATAAAGCTCCACATATGAATGGTGGCATCTGTTCACAAGTAACTTGGAGTAACCTCTTCACAAAAGCCTTCACCCTGCGCAACACGATGTCAGCTTTCAGAGATTTGTAGACAAGATTAAGAAACATGGCTTGTTTAGAACACATCATCAATCCTGGATCCAACATCTTCCTATAAAACAAAAACAAGATCAAATGTTTATACATAAAATATCTCTACAACCAGTAGAGGCAACTGCTAAACTCATCTTAGTTAGGGATAACCTTCCCGTTTATTTTAGATCAAGAGACCGAAGATGTAAAATGGAAATCAATGACCAAAACAGACAGAATGATGATCTTGGGGGAGAGTGGGAATATCATAGGAGAAAGACATTTTTTTGTGGTTTCTCTTCTCTTTTACAGGGGTTTTCCATTCTCCAGCATAATTTTTTTTAAAGATTTATTTATTTATTTGACAGAGAGAGATAGATCACAAGTAGGCAGAAAGGCAGGCAGAGATAGAGAGGGAAACAGACTCCCTGCTGGCTGAGCAGAAAGCCCAATGTGGGGCTCGATCCCAGGATCCTGAGATGGTGACCTGAGCCCAAGGCAGAAGCTTTAACCCACTGAGCCACCCAGGTGCCCCTCTCCAGCATAATTTTTATACAGATCTAGAACCTCAAAAGAAAGTCTTTTTCAAAACCAAATAATGAAAACTGACCTATGAAAGCAGTGAACTAGACCAGAGTTCTTATCCTTATATTACTACCCCGTAGCTGGGGGACCAGAGGCTTCCACATAATTCTAATGAACACACATGTAGAGAATTGAACATGATAATTTAAACATTTTCTCTTTATTCTAGTTGCTGAATCCTAGAGATACTCCAACTGCTTTTGCCCTCCAGACATTAGGATATCCAAAAATAACATAATCCTCAGTATATGCTCATGTGCATTACTTCTTATTCTAAGCACTTCTATTAACATTTTCTCATTAATACTAGAAATGGAAATATTTGACCCTGTGAAGCATTTTCATATTGCTCTATAGACCCACTTTCCCCCATTTGTTAGTTTCATAACTCTCATGATATTGAGATATCCTATATTATTCAGAATTTGATCTTCAATTTTCTGTCTTCACATTTAAAATTTTCAACATTTTCATCCATTTTGCAACTCATTTTTAAAACATTTGAGAATTTAGATAGGTGTGTCCCCACCATTTGACAGAGAAGATGTTCTTGAAGTTTCTGATAAATCACATTTTTGTAAACCAAATCATGTTTCCTTTATCTTTCAAATAATATTATGGAAATTTTGTTTAAATGATTCTTAATAAAACCAAAAGAAATACTATAAGAAGGCTTAGATGTCCTTTGAGGAAATCCATCTGTGAGAGCTTTTGGTAAGCAATAATTTAAAGAACTTAAGAATGTACTCCTCAGATAGACTGTTGTGTTAAACACTGATTCCAAACATTGTCCAAAAAATTCTTATGACCATCAAAAGTTATAAAACAAAACAAAACAAAACAGAAAAACTCCTAAGATCCCCAAACCTCTACATTTTCAGCCCTGGAACTCTTTCCAAACTAGTTACTACTTAAAAAAAAAACAAACTGTACTCTTTAGAGTTATGGAAAGGACTCTGAGATTTTCTTTTGAGTGTACCAGTGCAATCAGCACCATGAAACATCATGAACTCCCAAAGCCCACAGACCTGGATTTGCCACCTAATTTGACCTTGTCATGTCTGTCTGATTTTGCACAAATTACTATACCTCACAGACTGGAGAAGTGTTAAGAGGAATAAACCTAAGCAATTCATCTGAATAATATTAATAACAATAGCAGCCAACACCTGCAGAGCACTTACATGGGTTAACACCTGCAGAGCACTTACATGGGTTAACAGACACATGAACTCAGTAAAGTCCCAGTTTTGTCATTTTTTTAGCTATGTAACCTTGGGAAGTTTTATAATTTTAACAATAACCCTACAGGATAGGTAGGTGCACTCCCCTTCACTTTACAGACAAACCGGGCCACAATAATATGGGATCAATCGTGCTTACCAATTTATTTATTTATTTATTTTAAAAAAGATTTTATTTATTTATTTGACATAGAGAGGGAGATCACAAGTAGGCAGAGAGGCAGACAGAGAGAGAGGGGGAAGCAGGCTCCCTGCTGAGCAGAGAGCCCAATGTGGGGCTCGATCCCAGGACCCTGAGATCATGACCTGAGCTGAAGGCAGTCTTTAACCCACTGAGCCACCCAGGCACCCCGTGTTTACCAATTTAAAGAAGATTAATTTGTCCAAAGTTACGAAACAAAGTAATGGCTAGCACTCAAATCTAGGCACCATGGCTTAAGTTCAAGATATCAGTACATTATATTTGTCACAAGATATGTTTACGGAAAATTATTAAAACGAATTAGAAAGGAATATATAGCTTGTTGGTATACTTAAATAGTTTCAAAGTGTTTACACACTGTTCAAAATATCACCCCTCAATAGGTATGTGTCAGGACAACTATAAAATTCAGTGAATAGAATCTTAATCCCAATAATTAAAAAAATTCCAAAAATGCAATGCTAACCCTAACAGACTTTGTTTGCCATCTGTCTTTCTCAATATGAATGTAAGCACCTCTAGGTGTGGGAATTTTGTTCAGTGCTATATGCAGAGCATCTGGAAATGTCCAGCACATAGATGGCACCAAAATTTCTGCTGAATTACTAAAAGGCTGTGTGAAGGACAGGGGAAGAAAATATAGGACTGAGGATGTGAGTGAGGGGGAATAGAGTGCAGAAAACTTCAATTATATCTGCAGTTCTAATTTTTTCTTTTTGCAGTTCTAATTTTTTAATATTTGAAAGATTTAAAACATATAGCAGAATGCTGGTTGAAATATTAGGTGGTAGGATACAGATGCTTTTTTGGGGAGGCTATTTTTCTGTATTTTCACAAGTTCTCAAATAAAAAATAAAATAATGTATGTAAAACATGTAACATAGTTTTCCAACAGGAAAACAAAGATTAGTGACTTAAAGTTGGTGATTAGCAAGTTGCTGAGGGGGGCCTAAAATCCAGTTTTCTAAGTTTCTTGCCCCATAGAGGGGCGTAGTAGGTGCTGTGTATTAAATCACATTATTATTAAATCATGTTATTCCTCACATTCACTTATTGAAATGGTATGTACTTACCTATACAACGCTGCATAGTATCGATCTGATATCGTCTGCTGAGAATTCATTACTTGGAAAAGCAACATTAAAGCCTGTACACTGGTATTAAAATTCACAACATGCAACACTTTAAAGAGTGTGTCGACCTGCTCCCTCACTTTGTCATCACCAGTCTGGGCATAAGGGTATGCTCTATTTACTCCTGTTAAAAGGGCACTAAGCATTTTTGATTCAATATCTTTTTTCTTGATACAAGTCCGAAAAAAACAAAAATAAAGGGTAATTAACTTATTAGCTAATTCACTTTCTTCGTGGGAAAGGACCATTTGATTTAAAAAGCAAATTGCATAATATTGTGCTTTGGAGCTGATATTTGAGCGAAAGAGCAGTCTTTCTACTTCGCCACATACAACTCCTTTCATATTGGGATGTTTACAAAGCAATGTCTCTAACAGATGGGATGCTTTCGTGGCTATTCTGTTCTGAGGATCTCCCAGTTTATTTACCACCTGCGTAAGAAGAGCCTTTTCTTCCTCAGGTTTATTACAAAGAAGCTCATGAGCTACAACAAGAGCTCGAGTTTTAGTGGCTACTAATGAATCATGACTTAAAGTTTCTAAGACCTGCACAAATTCAGCCACCAGGTGTTTCAGCTGGTGTTCGAAATACCATAATATCAGCCTTCTATCTCTTGAGTCCTTGTTGCCACTGGACAACTGTTCTAGTTTGTTGAAGGGATGCTGGCTGAAAATCCGTAGCTTCCGGCTGTCTGGCAAAAGGTCTGTAATGAGTAATTCTTTGAAAGTATCCAAAGCCATGAGGCACTGCTGTTTGCTACCCTTCTTTTTCACAAGGTTCACAAGAGTTTCTACAAACTGGAGTGTGTGAATAGCATCATCCTGAATAAGAAGAATCATGGCTGCCATCCTGTCCCCCAATGTCCCTGATGACACAATTGTCTTCATCCAGGTAGAAGAAGCTCCCTTTTGGTTATTTGTCTTATTTTTGAATAAGTTGATTTCATGCTCATACAATTTCTGAGCCAAGGTTTTGTACTTGGACACAACATCCTTAGGCTGGGGTTCCAAAGAATATTCGTTGCTGTACTCTAGATCATACCATTTGCCTCCAGGTTTGAGTAACAAAGTCTGTCTCTCAAAAAATTCAAAGATGTCCTGTTGTTTATCTTTCTTAACTTTTGGGGTGACTCTGTTGTTCTCATCAGAATGTTGTTCTGGCTTCTTATTTTTCACCTTACCAAGTGATGTCCTTTCACTTTCTACCGTATTTTGCTTTTTATTATCTACTTTAGATACTCTTGCTTCTTTTTTGCTGGCATTTTCTTTAGCTGCTTCATCTTCTTCAACTAAGAAAGCTTTTGCATACTTGGCCAAACTAAGATTTTGAATAAATGCTTCCAATTCACCTTGCTGAAGGTCATCGATTGCTCCTTTTTTGCCTCCATCCACCACTTCCTCATTTTCATCCAAAGTAGCCAGCATAACGTAATCTTGCTGCATTAAAACATAAGAAAATTAAAAAATAAATTACAAACCCAAAGTTTAGAAAAACTTCAAAAGTTAATTTGAAGGTTGTATCTTTAAAAAATCAATTAAATTCAACTGTCATCATATTTCTTGGCTCCCACTCAACAACCAAGTAAATAATTGATAAATCAGAGATTTACATGTAAAAAAAAAACTGTAATAGAAGAATGCACACCATAATTAAAATTTCAGAGTAAAGAAAACCTTTCTAGATGACATAAAACGCAGGCCCTTAAAGGTAAAGATGGGTCCTTCTCTCAGACAAAATACATATAAAAGTCAAGACAAATAATAAATCGGAAAAAAAAATACTGGCAACTGACATCAGAGTAATTGGGCTTAATATTTAATGTAAAAGTTCCTACACATCAGTTAAGGAAGTGATAACTGAAAGATCTGCAAAGTATATAAACAAATGGTTCCTAAGGGAAAAGTGGTTTTTTAAAAATGTGAAAAGATGCTCAACTTCACTGATAGTAAGAAAAATCCAAATTAAAACCACCATGATGCATCCATTTCCTAATCTGTCAGATGAAAAAGATAAAATTGTGACAGGTGGTATTGGGGAGAAGGTGGGAGGAAGAGGCACTTTCCTACGTGGCTGATGGAAATGTAAACTAGCACAACCTCTACAGAGGGCAACTTGTTACCTTCAAATCAAAATATAAGACACACATCCTCTGATCCAGCAGTTCCATTTCTATCAATTTAGATTACATATATGTTTACAAATATGGGAAAAGATCTATTTTTAAGGTTATTTACTGCAGCATTAAAATAGCAAAGACTGACAACCCAAACATCCACAATAAATGGCTGGTTAGATTAAAACAATGATTTATGCAGGCATAAAACCAATGACACAATTTTAGATAATGATATGGAAGAATCTTTAAGACCGTAAGAAAAAATAAACACAAAATATTATACAGTATAGTGCCTTTTGTGTAAAAAATAACACATGTCTGTGTTTGGAAGATACAAAAGACACAAAAATACTTGCTTTAGCTAGTTAATTGCATGGCTAGAGATAAAAGTGGGAAAGAAGACTTTTCACAAAGTATTCCTCTTTCTTAAAAGAACTTTTTTGTAGCACGTGAAATTAATCGAAATTAAATACAACACAAGTACAGGGCAAACTGTGAATCTGCCCCTGTAAATTACATTTCTCCTTCCCCTTTCTCCCCTCCCACAGACTCAAAACACACGCTAAAAAAGTAAGCTAAATTCCATCACGTATTTGCTCCAAATCTTCTAAGGTTTTGCATCAAACTCAGAGGAAGGCCTATATTCTTACCTCTGACTTCATTTCTTATTATTCTCCCCCTACATCACTCTGCCTCAACTACACTGACATAATTTGTTGCTCACAGAACAGCATGGCTCACTCCTTCCTTTCCTACAGTTTTCTTCTCATCTCAATGATGACTTCTCCGATCACCTCATTTAAAACTGTTACGCCCTTCCCATTGATTATCTTATTTTCTTCTCCGTGGCACCACTCAGCATCTGCTACACAATATTCAGAAGTTTGGTTACTGATTCTTTCCCTTACTTAAGACGTAAATTCCAGGAGAGCAGAGCTCTCCTAGAGCGTAAATATGTGCGTGCTCCGTGAGAACAACACTGGAGTTCAGAACACTGATGCCACGACGTCAGGACCCAAAAAGGTCAGTCTTCACCGACCTGATGGGAGTTATAGATCAGTGAAATCAGGGGGTCCTGACAAATGCCACACCGTAAAAATGTTCAATGCCAAAGGACTCTTCCCTTGTAAAAAGTAGCGGAAAAGAGCAGGAAGCGCACATAGCACACTTCAAGTAGGATGCAGGACGCCCTCCTACGCTGCCGCTCGGGAGCTGCGGGACCACCCGTGAGACCGCTCCTCGCGCGTGTGTCCCCTTGTCCGCGAGTCCGAGGCCATTACCTTTGTGCCTCCGAGCCGTAATACTTCCTCCAGAGAGAACTCATCCTCGGCTTCATCGTGATCCTCCTCGCTGTCCTCGTCCGGATCTTCTACCGCCTCCTCTCCGCGCCAGGGCCGCTTGGCGTGGAACTCCAAAGGCTTCTTGGAGGCCGCCATTACCAGCAAAGCACGCGCAAACGGCCCACAGTCTCCTTCCGCTCGGCAGGGTGACGTACTTCTGGCAGGGGCGTGTCCTCCCCCGGAAATGGCTTCACACACCCCCGCCCCCGCCCCGGGTGCCGCGGTGCGAGGCTCAGCATGAGCGTTCTTGCGAGGGGCGCCGGCGTGGGGCCGCTGTGCGCGGCGGCTCGCGCGGGTAAGCGTTCGCCACCGCGGAGCCCCGCTTGTGGGGGAAAGCGCCGGGGGCGCCTTCCTCAGCTGGGGGCTGCTGGAGGCGCTGTGAGGCCGAGTCTAGCCTCAGCGCGGACCGCCTGTGGCGGTGGGCACTGTGCGCGCTTGCCGGCGCCCTGGGGGCGTGCGGCGGTCGGGCCCGGAGTCCGCCTTCCGCGCTTCGGGCGAGCTGAAGAGTCCGCGCAGCAGCTTCGAAAGCGCTCAGACTGCTTGCATTTGCAAATACTAAGATGTTTTCGTGGTCCCGTTTACTTGTTTTTCGTAGTCGTTCCCTGTCTTTGGAGAGGGAAATACTTCAGCTCCGGGAGAGAGCCGGCAGAAAAGCAGGTGACACCAATGCTGCGGCACCTTATATACAAAATCAAGGCAACCGGCCCCATCACTGTGGCCGAGTACATGAAGGAGGTCTTGACCAACCCTGCCAAGGTACGGGTGGGGGAGCCCGAGGACCAGGCCGCTCCAGCGGCTTTGCGAGGTGTGATACGGGAGGGGTGTGCGCGGAATTGCCCCAGAGGGCTCAGCCCAGGCAGTGGTGCTGCCTTCTCCTGGGGAAGAGCCATCCCCCGAAGACCTGGAGATAGATAAATTGATGTCAGGGGCTTGGTTAGGCATCGATCAGGTCGGGGGCAGTGCCATGAAGAATGGAGAATAAATCCAAAGCTGTTTAGGAGACGGTGTAACCGATTCACTTTAGGAAATGAGGGTCGGGATGTCTTTCCTCCCTAGGCTGATGGCAAATGATAGTATCATTTCTCCGGGAAGGAGAATGCAGGAGGAGGAAGAGCAGCAGCTGCTTTAAGAGGGAGGAGAAGGACAGAATTCATTCCGAAATAGCAATCTGGAGTGCAGATGGGACGCAGGTGGAAATCTCCAGTAGGCATCTGGAAATAGGAATTTAGTGCCCGGGAAGTTGACTACTGGGATCCCATCAGCATATTCTGGGTTTTCTTTTTGGGAATGGAAGGTCTGGGTCTCTGCTGTTTTAGTTTTAAGCACTGCCCTTGTTCTGTGTTCTAGATATCCTTGTTAGCTCAGCAAAGCCACTTGGTGAAAGCCTGTGATCCTCTGGTTTTAGAATGTTTTACCTTTTGCTGGGTCAAAATAGGAAATCTATGGAATTCTGGGGTTTGTTTGTCCTGTTGTTGTTGGATGTGGTATCTGGAGGTTTAATAAAGATAGGGATTCTTTCATACCCCTGTTCAGTGCTACCACATACCAAAAATTCACCAAAGGAGAAACTTTAGAACAAACATCACTGTGTTAGAGTGAAGGACCACTTATTTATTCATTTATTGAGGCTCCAAAAGTGCCAGACACTATCTCAGGCACTGGGAATACTGCAGTGGGCAGTGGAGCAGGGCACTTATGTTCTAGTGAGGAAATGAGCTATAAACAAGGAAACCGGCCTCTGGGTGGCTCATTAGGTTGGGCATCTGCTTTTGGCTCAGGTCATGATCCAGAGTCCTGGAATCAAGCCCAGCATTCTCCTGGCTCAGTGGGGAGCCTGCTTCTCTCTCTCTCTCTATATATATGCATGTGCTCTCTTTCTCTAATAAGTAAGTACAGTCTTTAAAAACAAGGAAACAAACAAGATAATTATAGATTGCTACAAATATTTCTGAAGGAAAGGGAAAAAAAAAAAAGAGGTTGATGGGATTGAAAGTAAGTAGTGCAGTGGGAATAGGGGTTGGAAAAGTTCTCTAGGTAGGTAAGTGACCCACAAAGGCCAGGTGGTTGAGCCTAGGCTTGAAGGATGGGGTTTGGCCAGCCTGGCAAAGAACTGGGAGTGAGTTCCCAGTAGAGGAAGGGGAGGTACAGAGTTTTTGAGCTGGGAAATGGGTTGGCACATACGGAGAAGACAAGGGCACCAGTATGGCTGGCGGGTGGTCACTGGGGGTTTCAGGTTGATGGTGAGGAGAGTAGAATAAGAGTTTGGGGAGGAGGCAGTTCATTCAAGGCTTTCTTGGAATTTAGATTGTCGTGTTAGTGCAAGGGGAAGCCACCAGGGGGTGCGTTTTATGTGATGACATCCAGGTGGAGACAGTAAGTGAGCATTTGGCTGCAAGAGTGAGGAGTTCTTGAGAAAGACTGGATATACATATATAGATTTGTTCATCATCTGCATATAGATGGTGTTTAAATCCAAGGAATCAGGGAGAGGCTATTTAGAGAACAGGAGGGTACCCAGGATTAAGCTTTGGGGTAACTCTTGAATTTAGAGTAGAGGCTTTTTTCTTTTTCTTTTTTAAAATCAGCTTTAATTTATATTTTATTTAAAAAATTTTAACCTTTTTTCCTTAAAGATTCCATTTGTTTATTTGAGGAGAGAGTGACCACAAGCAGGGAGAGTGGCAGGGGGAAAGAGGGAAAAGCAGGCTTCCTGCTGAGCGGGGAGCTGGATGTGGGGCTTGATCTCAGGACTCTGGGATCCAAAGGCAGACACTTAAAGAAACTGAGCCACCCAGGTGGTTCTTTTTAACCTTTTTAAAAATTGAAGTACGGTTGATACGATGTCACATTAGTTTCAGGTGTACAACATAGTGATTTTTGACAAATATACCTTATGCTAAACTCATCACAAGCGTGGCTGCCATTTGAGAGTAGAGGTTCTTAATGGAGGGATCCTTGAACAGAAACCAGGGGAGCTGTGAAGTTATATGGGATTAAAAATTACACCTTTATTGGTATCTTTACCAATTTTTTTGGTAATTTAGTAATTGAGAAAGGTAATTTGGTAATTGAGAAAGAATTGACATATATCACTATATGAGTTTTAGGCATATAGCATGATGGCTTGATTTGTATGTAATGAAGGTTGAGTTTTTTTTAACTTTTTTTTTTTAAAGATTTTATTTATTTGACAGAAAAAGAGAGAAAGAGAGCAAGCAGGGGTAGCTGCAGCGGGAGAGGGAGAAGCAGGGAGCCCAACATGGGGCTTGATCCCAGGACCCTGGGATCATTGCCTGAGCCTTACCTGAGCCAGAGGCAGACATCTTAACCCACTAAGCCACCAAGTGCCCCTTGATTTGCATATATTGTGCAGTGATTACCACAGTGGGTCAGTTAACATCCATCATTTCATACAGGTACAATAAAAAGAAAATTTAAAAAAGGGGGGGATATTTTCTTGGGATGAGAACTCCTAGGATTTACTCGAATTTTTCTGTGTATCATACAGCCATGTTGGCTGTAGTCATTGTGTTGTATTGCACATCTATACCAGTTATTATATAACTGGAAGTTTGTACCTTTTGCCCGACGTCTTCCAGTTCTTCCACCCCCCCACCCTCCGCCTCTGGTAACCAAAAGTCTGATCTCTTTTTCTATGAGTTTTGTTTTTTTAACTTTATTTTTATTTTATTTTTTAAAAGATTTTATTTATTCATTTGAGAGAGAGCGTGCGAGCATGAGCAGGGGGAGGGGCAGAGGGAGAAGCAGACTCTTCCCAGAGCTGGGAGCTCAACGCAGGGCTGGTTTCCAGGACCCTGGGGTCATGACCTATATTGAAGGCAGATGCTGAACCAATTGAGCCACCCAGGTGCCCCACAGTTTTTGTTTTTGTTTTTTTAAGATTCTACATCTGAGTGAATCCTATATTATTTGCCTTTCTCTGATTTCACTTAGCATAATGCCTTAAAGGTTCATCCATGTTATCACAAATGGCAGGTTTTCTTTTTTTATGCCTGAATAACATTCCATTTTGTGTTTATGTGTGTGTGTGTGTGTACCACAACTTTTTTTCTGATCGAAAAAAACTATTGAAATGTAGTTGACCTCCAATGTTACATTAGTTTCAGGTGTGCAGCATAGTGATTTGACGGTTCTGTACATTACTCACTGCTCACCACAGTAAGTGTAGTCACCATCTGACACCATACAATGTTACTATAATATTATTGACTATGTTTTTTATGCTGTGTTTTTCATCTTTGTGACGTATTTATTTTGTAATTGGAAGTTTGTTCTTAAAATCCCCTTCACTATTTTGCCCATCCACCCACCCATCTACTTCTCCTTTGGCAGCAACAAGTTGTTCTCTGGATTTAATAAGAGTCTGGGTGTTTTGTTTGTTTCGTTTTTTCAGATTCCACATGTAAGTGAAATCATATGGTGTTTGTTTTTTTTCTCACTTGACTTATTTCACATAGCATAATACCCTTTAGGTCCATCCATGATGTCATAAATGGTAAGGTTTTATGAGTAATATTCCATTGTGTGTATATGTGTATATATATACATATACACACACTATATATATATTTTAAAGGTTTTTTTTAAAAGGTTTTATTTGTCAGAGAGAGATCTCTCTGTCAAATCTTTTTTTTTAAAGGTTTTTTTAAAGGTTTTATTTTTTTAAATAAAATCTTTTTTTTTTTTTTTAAAGGTTTTATTTATTTATTTGACAGAGAGAGATCACAAGTAGGCAGAGAGGCAGGCAGAGAGAGAGGGGGAAGCAGGCTCCCCGCTGAGCAGAGAGCCCGATGCAGGGCTCGATCCCAGGACCCTGAGATCATGACCTGAGCCAAAGGCAGAGGCTTTAACCTACTGAGCCACCCAGGCACCCCACTTCTTTTTTTATTACACATCTTTATCCACTTGTGTATTGATGAACACTTGGGTTGCTTCCATATCTTGGCTATTGTAAATACTACTGCCGTAAACAGTAAGGCAGAGGGAGAGGGAGAATCTTAAGCAGGCTCCATGTCCAGTGTGGAGCCCAATACGGGGCTCAGTCTCATGACCCTGAGATCATGACATGAGCTGAAATCAAGAGTTGGACACTTAACTCACTGAGCCACCTAGGTACCCCACCTCTGCCC
>CM053610.1:92376457-92396318 GCA_028646535.1 Procyon lotor | reverse complement strand
TTTATAGTTATACTGTTTTGGAATTTATCAGTCTTTTTAGTTTATCTTTTTTTTTTTTTTTTTAAAGATTTTATTTATTTGACAGAAACACAGCGAGAGAGGGAACACAAGCAGAGGGAATGGTAGCGGGAGAAGCAGGCTTCCTGCAGAGCAGAGAGCCCGATGCAGGGCTCGATCCCAGGTCCCTGGGATCTGACCTGGGCCGAAGGCAGACGCTTAATGACTGAGCCACCCAGGCGCCCCAGTCTTTTTAGTTATCTTAAGTGTATCTGGCAATTCAGTGTAAAAAACAGAACATATATTCAGTATACATTTAAATGTCTTGATGCTTTGTGATTTTTGCTTGAAATTAGGAATTGAAAGCTTTTTAAAAATTTATAACATCTGACAAATAATCCTGATTAAATCATATTAGGGGGGCAATAGAAACCAACCACTGATTTATGTTTCTGGAACTCTGTATCTCTTTAAATTGGCAAAGTCATCTGAATATAAAATATTTAATAAATTTCTCAAATAATACTGTCTTGTTTCAAGGACTTTAAAAATCAAGCTCACAGTTCTTAAAATGTATAAAGGATGCTTCCCTAGATCAAGTGCTAAGAACCTTAAAAAAACAAAGAATTGAAAGGAATGTTAAGAAAATAGACAAAGACATATTTACAGACTTGTTTTCATTTCTTGATCATAATTTCTGAAGGATTTTTATCTTGGGAAGTTTTTCTCTTTGTAGTTTCATTTCAAAACGAAATTTGGAAAAATCTTGTCCTTTTTATCACCCTATACCTGCATATTCAGATCTCAAAAGTGGGAGGCTAATCATCAGTGAAAATTAAATTCAGGTGAAAAATACTATTGATGTACTTCATGCTTTGGCATTGAATTTTTAGCATTAAAATATTGATAAAGTATTATATTCCTTTTTTCTCATGTTTACAACAGTTATAAAAATATGTGTAGCTAAGAAAAAATTTAAAATGTGAAAGAATTACAAAGTTAAACTATCAAGTTTTTAGTGCCACTCAAATTTTATTTCCTGAGGATACAGTTTAACATCTCAAAGATGAGATTATTTCATAGATATAGGACCTTTATAAAATCAAGGGCATCTACACAATTTATTTTCTTGTTCTCTTTTTAGATCCCTTAATCTGCTTATTTATTGGATGTCAAATCTTTAATTTTCATTTATTAGTCAATCTAATTTTTATCATTAGGAAACCAAATTGTGTACTTTTCATCTCTTATCTGGACAGTGTATAATAACGGGTAGGTTATGATTCCCACAGACTGCTGGCGAGTGGCTTATGTGAAGAACAGATGCCTCCAAAACCAAATTTTATTCCTATAACATGAGCAAATTATTGAGATGAATGGTTAGAAAGCCCCAGATCTGCTCAACACATTGTATTTTGCCCTTTTCCCTTTCCTTTGTCTTCAGGTGTTCAGTCAGCTTGGATCTGTGCTGAAAAACTGTGACATTTCAATACATCTGGTAGAGGTGAGCGAAAAATTGAGTGAGATTCAAGCATTAACACTGACGGAAGAGAAGATTCCACTAGAGCGAAATGCTGGATCCCCCGTATGTATGAAAGGTGTTACTAAATCTGGAATTCCAATCTCATGGTACCGAGATCTGCACGATGTTCCGAAAGGTAATCCTTTCACACGGTGTAATGAAATCATATTGATCGCATCCCAGCAGTGATGGTGAGCAGAGCCACGGGGAACACGCTAATAGATTGAATTAGTGCTGCAGGGTCCCCTTCCTCATAGGGAAGAGCGAATTCTTTTCTCGAAAAGAGATTGTATAAGAAAATAACACGGCTCCCAGTAGGAGCAGTGAATTTCCTGTGGTTTTGCAAAAACGACAGTGTCAATCTCTGTTGTACCTTTTGGTTTTTCCTGACCCCTAAGGTAGCACTGATGCTGAAGCAGCCCCAGGCGGGGGTGGGTGGGATGCTGACGGAAGCAGCATTGGGTGGGTTTAGCTTACTGTCTCATCTTGTGAACATTCTTGCTGGCCTCTCAGTGGGGGAGGGAAAATCCCTGCACCGGGCAGTCGTCCTGTGTTGACGAGTCCCTGCTCACATCTGCAGGGACGCTCTGGTCTCAGGGAAGCCACTCGGGGCTCAGCGGTCTTGGACAATGTTAGCAAGTTCTAATAATCGTCTTTGAGCTAACGAGTTTGAGTCCTGATTTCTTTCATGCCTGGTGAGGGAAAAAAGGTTAAACTGATTATTGAGATACTCTGGCTCTCTGATTCTGCTGTATGGAAAGTGAGAACAGTAAGGTTCTCCCGTCTGTTCTTCAGAGTAGGTGAAGACGTGGGTGAGGGGATGATTCTCTGTAGACATAGCCGTGGGAGCCCCTGGGTTCCCCCACAAAGAACTAGGCATTTTCTTTTTTTTGGTGTTCAAAAGAATGAATTAAGTATTGCCTTAAAAATGCTGAAAGTTTTTTCCTTCTGTTTTTAAATAGGGTACAGCTTTTATCTGGCACATGAATTTTTTGACGTTCTTCCTGTGCATAAGTTTCAGGTATTGATGGGATAAAGTCGTTAATTGAATAACAAAAGGGCCTTATGTTGTAGGAAAAAACATGTATGGTATTTGATTATTGTTGAAGTTAACTATATTTGGAATTCTGATGAATAGAAATAATTGAAAAGCAAAAGTGAAATATTAAGTAGAACCTCCATTCTCTTTGGATAACTAGTAAGAATGCTTATTTATTCAGGGATAAAGATGTGGGTGAATATAAGATGGTAAATGGCTATAGTACGAGGAAGGGTTACATTTAGCAAATAGCCTTAATATCCAAAGATTAAGATGTTTCCTCAGTGAAGTTGAAGTGCACAGATTTCAGATTTGGCAGTACCGTGTGTGCACCAGTAGTTTCTGAGGCTGAGAGCGTGTACTGATTGGGTAGCAGAAGTGTCGGCGACTGCTTCCCGTCGTGTCAGGGGCACCTGCCGTGCTCACTGTCTCTCTGCGGCTGCGCCTCTGATCTCACCAACACCACTAGTTCGCGCCTTCCAGTGGACTCTTAACTGTTCAAAGGAAATGAAGTATTGCCTTTTTTTAAGTGGTAAAGTAAATGTTAGTCATCTGTCATATGTGGTAGGAGGAGAAAAATAATAGTTATTTTTAGCAGAGGCAGTTTGAGAAAAAAACTGGTAAAAGTTTATTTTCATGCATTATTTTGTGTTCAGAAAACACCCCAAGGATGGCGAGAGGTCCTCGTTGATATTGACCCACAAGTTTCTGATAAGCTGCGGTTCGTTTTGGCGCCTGGTGTCACGCCAGCAGAAGTCTTCATACAAGTAGGAAGTTTTTTCTTCTTAGTTTATTGCCAACCAGCTCTTCAGAGTCTCATTTTCTGAGTTCCTGTTTTAGCGTTCCTTGACTGGGTAAGGGGAGCGTTGCTCGTAGCATGTTTTTTATTAATAGTGATCAAGTCAGGAGCCTGGGTCAGGTCATCTGGGGACGTCCTGTGAGGAGGAAGGTAGTAAGCGCTCACTCAGGCACACCCCACGCCTTCCCCCTTTCCCTGGGTTCCCTCTGACACAGTCATAGTAGCGTCTGCCTGACCAGAAGAGTTTGAGGTCTGTGAAAACAACTATTTATTGAGCACTTTGTATGTATTACTCTGAATTTTCTCATTTAATTCTCAAAACAACTTTTTAATTAGTTTGATTAAGTAAGTTTGCCAGAATGGTACCTTTACTGCGGCCAGAATGGTACCTTTACTGCTGCTTTCTATTGGCCTCAAGGAATAATAGTAAGAGTCCTTCTAACTTGGGGTCGTGTGTAGGGGTTCAAAAAACCCTATACTTGTCAGGAATGTTTGGGCTTAGATTGCCTGTTTTATTTATTTTTACTTATTTAAAATCTTTTAAAGAATGGTGATAATTTTTAATAGTTTACAGCTATGGTTTCAAGTTTTATATGTATAAATATAGGTACAGACAAAAGTATCCATGTGGCAAAATATCTACCTCTAGACAGACAAAAAATATCTTTGCAACTAAATAAACTAATAGCTTTAAGTAATAAGGAAGAAAAACAGAAGCTGAGGTAATTTTTCATCTAAAGTGATTATAGCCTATATTAGGGGCACTTGGGTGGCTCAGTTGGTTAAGCATCTGCCCAGGTCATGATCCATGGGACCTGGGATTGAGCCCCTTGTTGGGCTCCCTGCTCAGCAGGGAGTCTGTTTCTCCCTCTCCCTCTCCTCCCTGCTCATATTCTCTAGCCTCTCTCAAATAAATAAAATCTTAAAAAAAAGTGACTATAGCCTATATTAAAACATTCTTACTGTAAGAGTTCAAATAGTTATGAAAGCCTTGTCTCATAACCTAAAAATATAACTTTAATACACATTTTCAAACTAAACAAAAAATATTTTAATTAGAGATAAGTAAAATAAATTAGATTATTGCTGAAATTCAATGACATCATATATATATATGTATTTATTTAGGGCAATTAATTGGAGCATATATATATATTTGGGGACTTTGTTGGTAGCCTGACCTTTTAAAAATAAAAAAGTGAAATTCATGAAACCTTTTTAAGAATCTACATATTATTCTAATGCAAATTACATATATGTATATGGGGTTTTCATTCTGGATGAGCAATCGATTCTTTTTTTTAAAGAAATATATCCCAACTATGTAAAACTGCTTGATTTCTCTTAAAAGATCACTTCTTATAAGATGTACACTGACTAGTATGAGAAAGGGCATTTTACGGATTTTAGAAACTTCTTTAGATGGGGGCACCTAGGCAGCTCAGTTGGTTAAGCATCTGACTCTTGATTTTGGCTCAGGTCCTGATCTCAGAGTTGTGAGATTGAGCCCAGCGTCTGAGCTTAGAGTCTGCTTAAGATTCTAAGATTCTGTCTCCTTTTCCCTCTGCCCCTCCCACCCTGCCCTCTTAGAAAAAAAAAAAAAAGATTTATTTTCTTATCAAGTTACTTTATTTGTTTTGCAAAGCTTTAGTTACAACAGTAAAAGTCTAAATCACTTTTTTCCATTATTTCTCATTATATAAAATCCCTGCGGTCTTTTATATTTAACATTCTACCTGCAAGAATCTTGTTGGAACCGAAACTTCTGTAAGACCTACAGGAGCATAATTCATCTGAACAGAATAGATTGCCTGTTTTAAAAAGGTCTACTTTCTGGACCATTAACTAAGAACTACTTCAGAAGTTATTCACTTCAAAAGCACTGGAGCTTTTTTTTTTTTTTTAAGATTTTATTTATTTGTCAGAGAAAGAAAGGCAGGCAGAGGGAGATGCAGGCTCCCCACTGAGCAAGAAGCCTGTTTTGGGACTGGATCCCAGGACCCTGGGGATCATGATCTGAACCAAAGGCAGATGCTTAACCATCTGAGCCACCCAGGCGTCCCAGCACTGGAGCTTTTAAACATGAACCTATCAATTAAAGTTTTGTTTTGTTTTGTTTTTTTGCAGAGTGTAAGTGAGTTAAAAATAACAGTCTGAGTACTTGTGAACATTTGGTTTTTCATATTCTGGCTACCCAATTTCACCTGAGTGAGAAGCAAATTCATAGCTACCAAGAGCTGACTCCTTGGCCCTGGGAGATGTGATTGTTTTTAGTTCTTGACATTAGTAGTACTCGCTTATGAAAGAAGATGTGTTTGTTTTTAGTTCTTTAGTAGTACTCGCTTATGAAACAGAAAGTGATTATTTTTCCCTCTTATATGGATGGGGTGAATGGTAACAGAATCTGCCATCTTGAAGAGTGGTCTAAGATGGCAAGAATGTCAGCACGGTATGCTGGTACGCGTCAGCGTATGCCCGAGGTGGCTAACCTCTTGGTTTTAACAGTTCAACCGCACTTAAATAGAACTGGGACCTAAGTAGTTTATTATTTAATTTAATGAGGAAACACCCTGAAAGTTTGACTTGTTTCTAGTTAAGTAGTAGGAAGAGCTGACTCAAGAGCAGAGTGTGTGTGACTCCATGCCTCTTAGCTCTGTGGCATTGTAGGCAAGATCAGGGAGGTTACTACTACTTCTGTTTTAAAGATGTATTTCTTTAGAGAGCGCGTGAGCCTATGCGAGCAGGAGGAGGGGCAGAGGGAAAGAGGGAATCCTTAAGCAGTGGGGCTCGATGCCAGGACCCTGAGATCATGTCCTGAGCCGAAGGCAGACGCTTAATGACTGAGCCACGGTGTTCCAGTCCTTCATTTTTAATAGGGTGCTAGGAGGGAGAAAATTTATTGTATACTTTCATAATGAAGAAAAAAGTTTTTTCCCATTTTCTCAGGGATTAGGAAATTTCATATATACTAGTCAGATTGACAAGTTACAATAATGTGATTTCATTTTTTTAGATTAATAGGCACTTACTGAGGACGATTTTAGTAAATAGTTGAACCTCTTGGGAAATTAGGGCCTCAGGTACATTGACAAGTTTATAAGCCGAGGTTTCTAAATAGAAAGCATATCATTGGAGTATCTTTTGCCCCAGCAGAAGGTATTATCATATACTTGCTTGCTACAGTCTGTTGTATTGGGTTTATATCATTTGTTTTTCCAGCACAAATTTTTGTCTGTTATTACCAGGCACTGTTCTAGGCAGACAAAAATTCCTTTCCCACGCATTCAACCCAGAGAAATATATTTTTATGAATTAGAGTAATATCACTAGAAGATGACAATGTTGTTCATCTAGGAGTTTGGGAGAGGATATGCCTTTTTTTTCCTTTTTTTTTTTTTTTTTTTTTGAGGATATGCCTTTTTATAAAAAATGTCCTATGAAAGGTTGAGTGTAGACAACATAATGCATATTGAGAAGGAATTCATTTTTATTGTAACTAAGAAATGCTCTTTGTAGAAAAACCCTAAGGAAACTGTCTTCAGTGATGCATTTGGATTCACCTGTTCTCTTGTTAGTGTGATGAAAGGAGGGACCACGTGGAAGTATGTCCTGAGGCCGGCGTTATCATTCAGGAGCTTTCTCAGCGCATCGCACTAACCGGAGGTGCAGCACTGATCGCAGATTATGGTCACGATGGAACGAAGACAGACACCTTCAGAGTATGTATGACTTGGGAACATGACTTACCAATGAACTGATGTTCATTGGTATCAACTATGAAGTTGTTACATTTTAAGCTCATTGAAGATCTTTACCTTTGGTTTCTACAGTGCCTAGCTGTGTAGTATGACAGTATTTGTAATGAATATTAATTCATATTATTGTAATTGCCCTTAACCATAGGATCTCACCTTCCAGACTGGCCTGGGAGCAGGGACTGAATCGTCTACATTCCTCTTCAGCTGCAGAACCTAGGTCTGCGTAGATCCTACTTAGCATCTGAATAATACAAATGGGAAGATTTTCTTAAAGTTCTTAAAAATTTTCCCCCTCCATTTAAAAAAATTTTTAGTACTTTGCAGATTTGATCTAGCTACTATGATTAGATTTTTCCTATCATATTTTCAGTTTTTTTTCCTTTCTAGATGTATTCTTTTATTCTTCATGAGCATCCTTTCTTATGTTCTTTATCAGTTGTGTTCAATATACTTTAGTTGAAATACATTTAACTGGATACAACTATTAGTCATTTTCTAGATCTTTGGTTCTCAACTTATATATTTTTAAATGTATCTAAAAACAAAACAAAACACCCCTACAGTTTTTTTTAAAAATGTTGATTCTCTAGCCTTCCCTCCAGAAGTTAACTCACGTGGAGAACTGATGGGATCTCTACTCCATCACCACGATCAGTAATGAAATGTGAAAGGCAGCATTTCCAGGCATCCCAGTGTCCCACGTTATATTGGATTTTCCACATAGCATCTCATTTGAGTTAAGGGTGCTATTATATTAAGAGTTTGTAAACCACTGACTTAGGCTATGTTTTTCTTTTCAACAGTTATGTAAAGTGTACTAAAATGACAGCATTTCTTTAATTTTGATAATAAGCATAAAGTGTCAAAAACTTATCATTTTAAAAATTGTGTTCAAGGGGTTTTGTGGCCACAAGCTTCATGACGTCCTCACTGCCCCGGGAACGGCGGACCTCACAGCCGATGTGGACTTCAGTTACCTGCGTAGAATGGCAGAGGGACAAGTGGCTTCTCTGGGGCCAATAAAACAACAGACGTTTTTAAAAAATATGGGCATTGATGTCCGGCTGAAGGTAATGATTTATTCACGATCACTAAATATTTTAATTTTGTAGTATTTCATTAAAATGCTTCAAGTGGTAAGTTCCCCTGGTCTCAGTGCTCGTCTCGGTCAGCAGGCCGTGGCTACCGTGGTCTTTCCGGTAGTGTCGGGCCTGGTGCAGCCGGGCTGCCCGCCCTGCATCCCCACACGAGCTGGCATGGAGACTTGGAATAGTGTTCATGTCCAGTAAGAAACGTTGATTGTGTTTAGGGGGTTGAATTTTAGAAGGATCCTGAAAACATCTTAACCCTTCAGTGTAGATCAAACCACCTGGGAATGTTTGTTAAACATACAAATCCATAGGTTTGGGTCTTAGCAACCTATGTTTTTAATAAGCACCCATGATTCAGAGGCAGGTGATGAGAAATCCCATGTGAAGCCCAGCTTTACGGAGCAGCCAGTGGTCATTAGCATTGCTGCATGTAACCAGGCATCCTTGTAGTTATTTTTACTAAGAAGCTTTTTCTTTTCAGGTTCTTTTAGAGAAATCAGATGAGCCAGCCAGGCAGCAGTTACTTCAGGGGTATGATATGTTAATGAATCCTCAGAAGATGGGAGAAAGATTTAACTTTTTTGCCTTGCTGCCTCATCCGAGGCTTCACGGGAGAAGCCGTCCGATGGATGCGCGCCAGTCAGAGCCCTCTGTGTCACCTGTAGCTGGGTTTGCTGAACTTGCCTGGCGGTGATCTCATCGTGGGCGTTTTACCCCTAAGCCTGCCTGAGAAAGTAAAATACAGGGAATGCGTTTCATATATCACAGGTAAAAAAAAGTATTACAACATTTTATGTCTTTATCACCAATAAAAATGGCCCATCTTACATACAGTACAACCAAATATTGATCTTTTATGGTTGTGCCTGGCTTTTGGCACAATTGTGTGCTTTTGGCTTTAATGAAACAAGTTACTGCGAAGCTGAGTGTCCCTTATTAAGGCTAGGTGCTGTATTTTTATTTTAAAAATACACATGAACACAGATTGGTTTAGCAAAAACTGGAAAACCTAACTGGCCTTTCACAGGGAATGGATTAAATAGAACTATCCATATATTTTTAAAAAATGAGGTAAAGCCGTATGTTCTGACTCATCTCTAAGAATGTGGTAAGTGAAAAAAGTACAGTGGAGAATGTTTTATAGTTAGGATTCCATTTCTGTGTGTGGGGGAAGCTACATTTAAAGAAATGCTTGTAACTGATCTCATAAAAATTTATATATTAGTGCAGACTGGTTGTTTTCTGTGGTAGTTACTTGTATATAAAAAGTAAGGAAGAGATGCCTAGTAATCACTATCAACTATCCCAGTATGGAAGTGGGTTTTCAGGGTGGAAATCATTCTCCTTTGTGGTAAATTTTTTACCCTCTGCTTCTGTGAATTTTAAAATTAAAAAAAAATTGGGGGTGCCCAGGTGGTTCAGTCTGAGTGTCTGACTCTTGATTTCAACTCAGGTCATGGTCTCGGGGGTTATGGGATCTCCAGTCCCACGTCAGGCTCCATACTCAGCGTGGAGTTTGCTTGGGATTCTCCCTCTCCCTCTCTCAAAATAAGTGAGTAAAATCTTAAAATATTTAAGTCCCAGTAAAACAAGTAAACCTAACACGTACCTGAAATATGAATTAGAGTAAACGTAGACTACGTTAGCAGGAATCATTTTCTGATTTGAGCTAATAGTTTTTCTGTAAGTTCTCATTTTTCGGTTCACAGAACATTTATATTACTACCAGATATGTACCTTCTAAAGAATTGTTATATTGGCAACAAAAATTTACAGTGAGAATAAAGGAAAAGAGTATTAGATGTATGTTTTGAATTTTGGAAGTTTACTGGCAGAGTGATCAACTCTTGGCTTTCTATTGCTTATTTGGCTTAACTCAAAACAGGTATCTCACTCTAAAGTAGGAAGTTAGAGAGAGGGCTTGTTTTTCATATGCTGCTCTGCCTCGGGCCATTCATCATCACCCTTATTTTTTTCTAAAGACTTGCCTGGAGAATTTTTGGAAGGTGAAAATGCCCAACATTGGCCCCTCTCAGTTATTTAATAGTTCCTATAATTAGTGGGAGGAATCAGGCAATGCCTTGTATCTTAAAACCTAGAAAATTTACTTTGAATGGCATTTGGCTTATTTAAGTCTTGTAGAAGTTACAGTAGTTGAGTATTTGATGGTGGCTCCTGAAAAATTTGTAGTTATAATTATTCTAAGCTTTCATGCCAAGAAATAAGACCTCCAGATAATTACCTCAAATTTCATATGAAATTGAAGTAATGAGTTGTTTTTTATTTTAGGTAGTTAAAAAAAATCAGTGTTTTAAATATAGCATTAGTTCCATTTACAAATACTATTTCCAAAATAATACTTTTACTAAGGCCTGGGAAAATAACACAACCAAGTAAAATTTTCTTTGGATACCTCTATTAGAGATAGGCTCAGGTTTTCACATGGAAAAGTATGGTGATATGGAAATACATTTTATTATCAAGCTTCTTTGAGGATATTTACAAAAAGTGGGCTGTAACAAAAAATATAAAAATGTACGGAACAGTGTCATTATAGACTACTTTGTACATTATCAAATGTTTCTAATAATTATTTTTTATACAAAAACAACTTCAAGACAAAAAAAAAGGTTATGCAGGTTATGCAGTATCTGGAGTAAATGACAACTCCAAATTATCTGACAGTGCCTTTACAAATTTTTTTAGAAAACTTCTCAGGCATTCAACAACACAGACAAAAAGAGTGCAATTAATTTCATGGCTTGTAAAGTTTGATTATGTAAGTATAGCAAACATCATTCCAGTTAATTTTCACCTTAAGCAGTAAAACCACAATAGGGTGCCTTGGGACTCAGAATTAGTCCATTTTAGCACGTTGGTATAAACAGACTGACTTTGGACAAATTTGGGGAAGTCATCCTTTAGCACAGAGAAAATACATTTCTAAAAGGTTTTGCAAAATTTGATTAATTTTTTTAAACAACTCCCATAGGAGAACGAATACTGTGAGACATTGTGGGGTGTTTCCGGTGATGTGTATGGGTAGACAGTTGCGGGGCAGAGGGACCGGAGCCACACTGCCAGGGCTCACACCCACATACTGTGACCCTCCACAGCTGGTTACTTAATCTTCCTGTGCCTCAGTTTCCTGATCTGTGAGGTTAAGAAGTAAAAATGGGTAAAGAGCTCAGAACAGAGGAGACTGCACGGTGGCTTCACTCTCAGTGGTACTTAGTTGTACATAATGGAGTAGCCTCAGGGCTCTCTAGGCCCCCTCTGGCTCTGTTTGTATCCAGCTTTTCTTTTGCTACCTCTGACTCAGTGGGGCTATGATAGTTAATACTTTGAATATCTTCATATATAGCCCGGCTTCACAACAGCATTGGGAGGAAGGTAGAAGCAAGAATTATGGTCTTCACTTTACAGATTAAGGATCTTGAGGCTCAGACAGATTGGAGCCCAGACTTAAGACCAGATTTTCTAACTCTAAATCTTTTGCTCTTTTGGGGGTGGGGGTGGGGGAGAAAAAAGTTTACAGTGATTACTGTGGAATGAAGCAACAAAAAGCCACTAGTTTTTTTTAAATAAGGGGGTAGTCCCAGATGTTAAATTTGGGTGGGGGGGAGAGAAACTATTAGTAACTTTTTAAAAGCTATGAAAAAGTCTAACCTCTTAAACATTATATCTGAGCAGAAAAACACTTCTTTAGCGGGCTGCTGCTGCTGCTGAAATGTTAAAAATTATAAGGGTAGGGTTACAGTATCAGAGCAAATGAAAGAATAAAATAAATGCTTTATGCTCCTCCCCATCCACTCCCCCAAACTGCTTAAAAGAACTGATTTAAAAACATTCCAGATATCTGTAAAGCCTTCCAGTAAACTAAGGGGAAAAAAAAAAAGGATACACTCTTTGCTGTTCTCTGTAGCATTAACTGATCCTGCACTGGCCTTACTTTTAATAGTTTCCCTCAAATTGTTCAACTCTGTGTAAAAAACTGTGGAATAAAAGTTCAGCGCTTTACTCACTGAACGTTGGAAGCCAGTTGTGGCATTAGGGTGGGCCAGTGGGAATATGAGTACAGAGCACACAGGCTGAGTGGGGAGCAGACAGACCAGCAGACCCTCCTCCAGGTTCTGTGACACCAACTATCTCAAATTATCTTAGAGGCTGTTCCAACACACTCACAGAATGGGACTAAATGTTTATGTTGTAGAGAGCATATTAAGAGTTCAGCTCCAAAGATTAGGGATCATGGTTTTGACTCTTGACTCACCTAAAAAAGGAAAAAAAAAAGGTAAAACAGCCTAGCATCTAGGAAACATTTCTAGGCACCAAGGAAAAACCCCTGTGCCTCTGTGATTAAACAAATGTTTAGAGCCCGCACATGAAATGTCATGCTGGTGGCCCCTCCTCAGTTAGCTCTTAAATGCAGACCTGGTTAGAAATCTTAAATGATTTGGTCAAGATATGCAATGGCTGGACTAAGCTTTCCTTTTTCTCCTTTTTAAAAAATAATGTAAGAACATTTGGAAAGGGAAGAGAAATTAAATGCCACTATAATAGTACTAACGTGAAGGATTAGGAAAAAATACAAAAACCAGTCATTGCTATGCTATAAAAATTTATGAAAAGCTTCATCTTGGTTCCATTGTGTATTTTTATTACTCAGTTTCCCCTCTTGTATCTACTCATGATGAACTATAGTACTGGTGTCACTGATTCCTTATCCTGTTTCCCCATGTCTTTGCACCCTTGCAGATGACAACCTACAAACAACAACAGTTGTGCAGCAAAATATCAGTCCATAAAATGAAATCCTTCCTTGTTGAAGTTAGCTCATTGATAATTAAGGATCTTCTTCCATATCGTCTGGATTGGGAGCCATAATGAAGTGCTTTGGGTACACAAGATTGTGGGTGTATGCATGTATTTCCCAGCGGGCATCATCACTTTCATGTGTAATGTAACGTTCACCGATGCGAGTTTCAAATTCTCTAAGGTCAAGCCAAGTCTGATAGTCCTAGAAAAAAAAAATGAAGTGATTATATAAAGTATAAAAGAAAACTGACAACCCAAACTCATTACCAAAAGTACTTGCTATACAGTAAGTTCCATTTGTAATATTTAAATCAGCAATGTTAAATACTTTTTCAAATTTAGAATCTCTAATGAAGTAACTAGTTTCTACAACTGAAAAAAAAAAAAAAAAACCCACAACTGCCTGAGGCTTCTGAGAGGGCTAATAATAATCACTAAAACATTCTGTTCTAACACCCACACCTTACTCCTCAAAATAGGGGCAAGTACTTAGAATCTACTCCCAGGGTAATTTAATAATCATGGAGACTATGATTGCATTTGTTTTGAAGTTAATGCTACCCCCTACTCCATTTAAATTTTTTCTTTTTTTATATTTATTTGACAGAGAGACAGAGAGATCACAAGTAGGCAGAGAGGCAGGCAAAAGAGAGAGGGGGAAGCAGGCTCTCTGCTGAGCAAGGAGCCTGCCACAGGGCTCGATTCCAGGACCCCGGGATCATGACCTGAGCTGAAGACAGTGGCTTAACCCACTGAGTCACCCAGGTGCTCCCCCCTCTTACTCCATTTAAAATAGTTCTAAATCTTCTTTTTACTCTGAAGTTTGGGGTTATCTTTTGACAAATCTATGCAACAGCTTTTGGAGGAATTCAGCCAAACATTTTAAATGGCATTTCTGATCTCATCAATGCAAATATGAATTTTTTAGGGGATGTTTTTAGAGTAAAATATATTTGACAATATGCTTACCTTACAAAAAGATGATATGAAACATAAGAAGGTCCTAATAAAAGGCTAAATCACTGCTTTTCAGTTCATGGGAGTTTAACTGCCTAACAGTTCTGCATTTCATGGTTTACTGTAAAACCTCCAGAGATGCAGCCACAGGACAAATTAATCACTGAAGAACAGTTAGCAGTATTCTAAGATGTGAGAATCATTTGATCTTAGAGTGGTTTCATTAGGTAAGACAAATTACAATGAATGGCTCAAATGAGGATCACCGGATAGACAAAGATTTTTTTTTTTACCTGCAGCCAGGGATGACTAAGAGATTTGTCCACACTGTAACGTTTTCTCATCTTCACTTGAAGTAGGTTGTTTATCAAATCAATTGCTAAAAGAAGAGACAAAATCAGACACGTAAATTTAGGTGTATGGGGCAAACCAAACCTGTGAGTCTGTTTAGAAGGCAGTTCAAGCCACAGAAATACAGGGTCGAGGGTTTCGCTTCTCAAGGCCACAGTCTTACAGCTTTCCTGTTAGGGATCTGTAAGTGTTGGCTGAACTTAGAGAAGTGTGCGTGTTTGCTGAAGGAGGCGGCACACAATACACGTTCAGTGTGGCAGAGGGTCGGTTAGTGCCCACTGCTGTTTCTCTGTTTCCTTGTCTGTAAAATGAGGTTGTTGTAAAGATGAAATAATACATGTAAAGGGCTTAGAATTGTTGTGTTTAGCATGTAAATGCTAGTACTATTATTATTTCAAAATGAATTAAAAACTGATTACAGACTGACTTGCCCTTTCCCCCGAAGACACCATTCCCTAGTCCCTGGCTTGGTCTGCGAAGGAGCCAAAGCCTCGGGCTTCCTCTAACATGGGGGCCAGACTGACATGGTAACTTATTACCACAAGTTCACACTCAGACAGGTGTGGTGTTTGGTGCGTATGGTAAGATGCTGGCATACTTATCTCATCCAGTTACTTGAAGAAATAGAGCAACTGCAAAACCAAAACCTCCGTGTGACCACATGTGACTAGCACGATGTGACGGTAGATACGAAGGCCTGGACCCAGGGATGAGCCAAATGAAAGGTTTACATCATACCTACATTGTTTCTCTTCTGCATACCACAGGTATTTTAATTATGAACTCTCTGGTTCCAACTACTTCAAACTTTTACCCAGTGTTCCTCAAGTGGTTGTCCACCACGTGCGACAGAATCATTTGGGGTATTTATTACAATGCATTCCTTGTGTCCTGGCAGCTGGTGAAGTGAAATGTCTGGCATACAGCCAGGGGTTTTCGTCTCAGCACACTCACCACCTGCTCATTCTGACGGAAGAGGTCTAGAGACCACACCGCCCCAGGAACTCTAAGAGGAACCCTCATGGGTACGTCAGTTAGCCGTTCAGTACCAAGTAAGCCTGCTACTGTCCTTCCATGGTGTTCCTCAAGCTTTCCCAGTTTAATGGGCCGTTAATCCCTACGATTAGGTCTGGTACTTTTGGAAAACAAAGAAGACCCTTGTTCCAAAGGTTGGCTAAATCCAGGTGGGGTATTTCCCCGGTAGGATTCTATTCAATATGCAGCTGTTAAACAACTTATGTGCTCTTCCCGACAGTATCAAAAAGTAAAAGAGGGACAGCCAGGGCATTCCTGATAGGTACAGAACCCAGGCTTGCAAGCTCAAAAACCTGTACAGGGCAGGGAAAACGGATGTATCCTGCTTCCTAGGATTGGTCCCTGGGAGGGCGGCAAATAAACTGGAAAATGTCTATAAAGTTCATTCTAAGTATAAAGAACCTGAAAGACAGGTATCCATTCAAGGAGCTTACAATCTAGTTCTGAGAATAAGTAATTATGAAAAGAAAGAATACTTAAGGAAAAATATATCCTCCTAGTAGCCTAAGTTGATCTTACCAAGTTTAGAGGAGGGGGTCAGGGAAGATTCATAGATGTGCCACAAGTCTTGAAGGACCAGAAGGATTACAGTAGCGAGGAAGAGGGACTGTAGGCAGGGGAAGGGCCTAAGCAAAATATAGAAAGTAGGTGGGAAGAGAAAACAAATAGGTTTTATGGAGGGGAGTATGGAACGGAGGGACAGTAGATAGACTCAGGCTGTCTCAGGGAGACCTACATAGCTGCAATGTGTTTAAAGGGAGGCCAAGGTGTTTGGGACAGATTGAGATGAAAGCAGTGTTTCCTAAAGACTGATTTGGTTGTAGTGGTGACTGGGAAGGACCGGGAGAGCATCTAATGGATAGGATTGTTAAGATATTTTAGTAGGTTCAAAAGGAGGAACTTGGGGCATAGATTAGTGCTATGCTATAGTGCTATAAGGAGATCAGAGAAGAAACAATGCAGAAGGAAGAGTGCTCAAAAATTGGCTGAATTTGAAAGATGAATATGAAAAATGAAAAAAGATGAGACAGAAGAGACAGGCTGATTTGAGATCACAAAGATTTTTAGACTAAAGGGCACAGAGCTGAAACTTTTTACCTTCACCAGAAATTTCTCTCCAGGGATTTGGTGGATACATAAATGCAGCATTTTGGATTTGATCATTTATATCTTCATCTTCATTAAAAGGAAACGTGCCACTAAGGCTAACATAGACGATAACTCCCACTGACCACATATCTAGAGAACGGTTGTAACCTTTGCTCCTGAGAACTTCAGGGGCTAAGTACGCTGGAGTTCCTACCACAGATCTCCTGAATGACTTTTCACCAATGATGCGTGCAAAGCCAAAGTCACACAGCTTCACCTGGAAATAAAAAGATGATGTTAATTTTGCATTTTCATCTGTCAATCTCTATACGTATACACCTGTCCCTAAGTATGACACTGACTCATTTCAGCACACCTACCAGCTGTACTGATTATGAATGTCAAGTGAATGCAGATAGGGAAATTGTAAAAGAGCCTTTTGTCAAAAGGCAGATACATTTATAACCCTGGGATGTATTACTGACATAGTATGAAGAACTTTCCCAGTGCTTATTTCCAAAAACCACTTTTAAGTTCTAGCCTCCAGAATGCCGAAAAACAGACTGGTGGTGTAAGTGGTCAAAGTTCTTTTGATGAAATGGGAGGGTGCTGATATTTTGGCATTTGGCTTTTTTTTTTTTTTAAAGATTTTATTTATTTATTTGACAGACACGGCGAACAGCAAGAGAGGGAACACAAGCAGGGGGAGTGGGAGAGGGAGAAGCTGGCTTCCCGCTGAGCAAGGAGCCCTGTGTGGGGCTCGATCCCGGGATGCCATGATCATGACCCGAGCCAGAGGCAGCCACTTAATGGCTGAGCCACCCAGGTGCCCCTAGCACTTGGCTTTTAAGGAGCTACTTTTCTATCATCTGTGAGCAGAAATTATGTGTCTCATTTTTGAATCCTCAATGACCTTGTAGTGCCTGGACACACAAAGGTACTCAATAAATGTGTACTAAATGAAAAATAAGTTGGTGTTTAAAAACTGACGGCTTAATCTTAGAGTCTATATTCCTGAGGATTACTATCAGCTGGCAAGTAAACTAAGGTGTAGTAAAGAGGACTATTAATGTAGGCCATAGAAGAGCAATGCTAGAGTTTGCTTAAAAGAATCAGAGCAAAGGCGTTTTCTAGGACTGTGGAACAAATGATGGCTAGTCAGATTTTGGATCTGAAAAAAGTTCTATTTGAAGATAGCCACAATCACTACAATATCCTTTTGGAAAGAGCGTTCTGGAAGTGTGATGAGCTTGGCAGAGCTCAGAGCACTTATCTTGCTGCCCATCTTCTAGAAGAAGTTTGGATTTTGGAAAGTAATGCTACATCCATGCTGAACAAGCAAATGCCAAGTACTTTCCAGAGGAAATGCCCTGACTTACAAAATGTCTTCACAAAAAGCATTATGACAAATTGAGAAACAAGGGATTTGGCTTCTACAACCAATAGTGTAACAGTGCCTGGAAAGCAAAGATGAAGGTGTATTAAATACTTCTAAGACATGACCCTGGTGCATGTTTTCCTGATTACTGTGCTATGTCCTCACTGAATGTGGCTCCCTCTGAGCCCTGGAAGAATAGGATTATTGACCATGAAGACAATGTGAACTCTCTTTGTTGTTGTTGTTAAATGCTATATTTCTAGTAATATCTTGATAAAGATGCCATGGCAGTTTGGCAACTGAATAAGGAAGTGTGGTCATGGCAACAAGAATAAGGAAGTGTGGTCATGGTACTTGGGCAACAAGAAATGTCAAGTGAATAATGTTACTGTCCCTTTGTTCATAACAGAAGTCAGAACGATGGAGTTTTAGCCTCACTGTAGGGGTGTGCATCCTTTGCCCAGACTATTCTGAAGATCAAATGAGATGATAATGTATGGAAACACTTTATTTAAAACATCACACCAACTATTAGGGAACCCTTTCTGACCTCACAATGGTAGGGAATCCCTTTTAACCACATAGGCATTATAAAAGAATAGAATTACTTCCTTGTAAGAGTTGACTAATTTTTAAAAATAAATCTTTTTTGGGTGCCTGGGTGTCTCAGTTGGTTAAGCAACTGCCTTTGGCTCAGGTCACGATCCTGGAGTCCCAGGACTGAGCCCTGCCTCGGGCTCCCTGCTCAGCAGGGAGTCTGCTGCTCCCTCTGACTCTACCCCCTCTCCTGCTCTCTCGCTCTCAAATAAATAAAATCTTTAAAAAAAAATCTTTTTCTTGGAGGACAATTTGAGTTGTATTTAACTCAGGTGAAATAATCAACTGTCCTTAGTCTAGCCATCTAACTACGCATTTTTCAAATGTATATAAATAATAGTTTGTCAGTAGATATTCTAGCTGATTGGAGAATTCACCAATGATAAGCATGAAAAATACTTATGGGTACTGTCAACATATATTCCTCAGGAAAACTTCAAACTTTGGGTTTATGAAGCATTTTTTTAGGTTATGAAATAATTTTGGCTCAAGATCAACATTCTTTAGTGAAATGAAATTTAACCAAGTAAAAAAAAATCAATGCATCCCACACAGGACATGGACATATACAAACATACAAAGACACACACACACACACACACACGGGATATACATGTATGAGTGATGGCAGTTATAATGGGAAATGTAATTCTTCCACAGGTTTTGGTGAAAATGTTTGAAACAAAATACTCTAAAGAGGAAGGGGAGTTGGCTGCCTGCCTCAAAATCTAGTGTTCCCCCCCAAAAAATCTAGTGTCCCCCCACTGTAGGGTTACCCCTGTTTTTATGGGGGAAGTTGTCCTGAGCAGCAGGCACCAGCCAAGACTGATTCTCCTCGCTTCATTCCCAGGGAGACGTGAACTGCAGTCTACGTGCAAAAAGTTATTCCTTGAGGTCTGGTTAAGTCCAAAAAGTCTTAATGAAAATAAACAATATAATAAGATCGGAGTTCAAATTATGTCAAGTATTGATCCTCACTGGCAGTTACAGGCTAATTACTTCTGTTAAGATGGCTATGTATCTGAACCTACCTACTCCCTTTCATTACATGGGTGCTCTGTAATACTGTCGGATACTTAAAAAGGTTCTAGAGAGTATCTCACCTGAGGAAATGGCTCTGCTGATGCGAGCAGCACGTTTTCTGGCTTTAAATCACAGTGCACAATATTTTTAAAATGTAGATTCCTCAAGGCAACAAGGATCTGTTATTGAAGAAAACAGAATTTTTATAATGCTCGGAAAAAAAATCACCGTTAAACCCCCACCTGAGCTCTCGAATGGTATAATTTGAAAAGTCCACTACAGTTCATCAAGTTTTAACTGAAGTGTTACTCTGTTCTTCAAGGTTAAAAATTCCCACAATAACCCAATACGTAAAAGCACTGCTATTTAGTTCTCTGTTTTCAAGTATTGTTTCCAAAAAAAAAAAA
>CM053610.1:92353904-92375957 GCA_028646535.1 Procyon lotor | reverse complement strand
CCCACCCAACTCCCCTCTGTTCTCTGTATTTAAGAGTTTGTTTTGGGTGGGGGGGCGCCTGGGTGGCTCAGTGGGTTAAAGCCTCTGCCTTCAGCTTGGGTCATGATCTCAGGGTCCTGGGATCGAGCCCCGCATCGGGCTCTCTGCTCAGCGGGGAACCTGCTTCCCTCATTCTCTCTGCCTGCCTCTCTGCCTACTTGTGAATTCTCTCTCTGTCAAATAAATAAATAAAATTTTTAAAAAGTTTGTTTTTTGTCCCTTGAACTTAAGATTTTCACATCTTATTTTACCTATTTTAATTACCCAATTTGCATATTTTAGCTGTAATTTTTTACTTACCACATTTTCCTGGATCTGACAATTCGATACGGAGATACTAGTAGACAAATCTTCTGTAAAACAGAAGGATGATGTATGAGAAAAGAACAAAATTGTTGAATGACTTAATATTAACATTTGCTGACATGTGAATGGCCGTGCTATATTAAATTTTAAAAACTGGCTAACATACAGTTAATATAATTATATTCTTTAAAAAAATGTATCCAAAAAAAAAAAAAATGTATCCACACACACAATACTAACCCATCAACAAGAAACTAGTCGAATAAAATATGATACATCCACACAAAGAAATACTATCTAAACATTTAATGGTGTAGAGCTATCCATACTGAGTTAGAAAGCAATCCATGGCATATTAAGTTAGAAAGGCAAGTTGTAAAGCAGCAGCATTTGAATTAAAAATAAAGAAATTATGATATTTCTGGTGAATGAGAGAGTAAGGGTTGGAGAACAAAGACTTCAGTCTTTATACATTTCTATACTGCCTGCATTTTCTAAAATATAAAAAGTAGGCATTACTTTAATAATAAAAAATTAGATAAATCAGATAAATTTATATACTGATACTGAAATACATCTGGTAGATATTAATTTAATAGTGGATAAAAGCAAACTGCAAAAAGAACAGAGTACTACATTTTTTGTAAAAATCAAAATATAATAATACAGTACAGATAGTATCACCTTCCATTCTCCCCAAACCAAGAAATATACACCAAATTGTTAATAATAGTTTTCTCAGGGGGGAGATATAGAAGCAGGAAAAAGGGGGTGTGTTACAAGTGTACAGGAAAGACTATCTCATTTTATATTCCATATTACTGTCAAGTTTACATGTCTATATTACTTTGGTAAGCAAAGGAAGTAACTGACAAAAAAGAGAAAAGGGCCACATGGAAAGTATGTAAGAGACTAAGTCTCAAACATCTAGAATCTCAAACTCAAAGAAATAAGATGTGAAATTTCCTTTATGATGCCAAATACAAAAATTTAAAACAAGAAAATGTAAGCATACTATACATCAAAAGTAAGTAACATGACTGTCAAAGACTGTGTTTAAAAATACTGTCAATCTTAAAATATTTTAAATTCAAATATTAATGAACAAAAAAGGAATAGCATCAATGATATTTAAGCATCTAAAGCTTTGTTTTTCAATCATTCCATTTTCCTAGTGTAAGTCAATACTGATTTTATTTCAAAGCCCTCCACTGTCTAGCTCCACCTAGATTTATTTTCTATTGCTTCCCAGAACTCCACTCCAGAAGAACCAGTGGCAGCAGCCAACAACCTGGTAATGGTATTGCCAATGTGTCAGGAACTGTGCTACGTGCATTACATGCATTTATTACTTCTCCCACTTAAGATTAGCGACTGCAGAGACCAAGATCACATGGCCAGGAAGCGGCGAGTGTGCTTTCATTCTCTAGCACCCTCACTCTTTACCCTTCTGTTATTCTTTTAGAGACTCTTTTTTTTAATTTTTTATTAAAAAAAATTTTTTTTAAATTTTAGAAAATTCTTTTAAATTATTCGACAGAGAGGAGAGAGATCATAAGAGAGAGAGGGGGAAGCAGGCTCCCTGCTCAGCAGGGATGAGGGGCTCCATCCCAGGACCCTTTGGGGGGGCCTTCAGATCATGACCTGAGCTGAAGGCAGAGGCTTTAACCCACTGAGCCGCCCAGGCGCCGCATGGTTTTAGAGACTCTCAACCTGAGGGAGGAGGTCCATGGATGGGCTGGAGAATGGAGAATGTTCTTATATCCCGTTATACATAAAAGTTGTGTTTATGTCCCTGTATTATTTTTGGGGGGAAAACATCCATGGCTTTAATTAGTATATCAGACTTTTGCCTAAAATCCCCCAAGACTTAAGAAGCACTGTAAATATCCATCTGATACATCCTCTAAGAGTCGATAGTAAACACCAAACATGTTCACAGTCATTATTTTCATCCCTTTGATCATATCCGTCTCCTTAACTAGAGTAACACTATCCCCCTTCACCCTTCCCTTTTGATTTTGCCTATCCTAACCTACTTGAGATCCACAGTCAAGGTCCAAATCAGATTTTTTCTGTCATAAAGTCTCTGCTTACTCCTCCTATCCATATCTGTATCCCCCAGGTAATGCAGTACTCATTTCTGCATTCTACTGCTTTATGCTACCACTTAACACTTATGTTTGTATGTCCTTTCTCCCTTAATTTCTGTGTTTCTTTTGTATTCTAGCTGAGAGCCTAGCATAATGCCAAGAATAGGTGCATGAAATAATTGAGCTGAAATGAAATAATACATTTAGGAACTGGCTGATACGTATTTTGATTTAAATATATTTGTCTAATGAATGATATTTCCCCATAAATAACATAACACCAATGGCATAAAAGTGACATTATGTTATGGTTTTCACTTGATTCTTTATCAAATTTAGATTTTATTTTATAAATTTTGTTGGTGCAGAGAACATGTTTTAATAATTTTTTAGTATTTCTGAATGTTTTAATTCAGTTAAAAGAAAAACAGCATTTCTGACTTCATAGATTTCACAGGTATGATGTGAACCATAATACTCAATCACCTATTTATATCCCACCATGAAGTAAAATACTAGTAGTCTGCTTAATCTAATGAGAGTTCATGGATACCAAACACTGTTCTATCCCTTACTGGTTCTCTTTCCTTTAATGCCGAGAACCCTATAATGTAGGTACTATTACAGAGAGGTGAGGTTTTGCCTAAGATCATAGAACAGGTTGGCAGAACCAGGATTTGAATGTAGGGAAACTGACTCTGGAACCTAGCTCTAGGGATCGTACGTATACATTATAACTAACATAACTATATAAAGGAATTAACTAACAATATTGGTTAGTACAAATGAAGCTTAAAGTGAACATTAGAAATATATACAGAGGGGCGCCTCGGTGGCTCAGTTGGTTAGGCATCTGCCTTTGGCTGAGGTCATGATCCCAGAATCCCAGGATCAAGATTGAGCAGGGAGTCTGCTTCTCCCTCTGCCCTTCTACTCTGCTCATGCACTCTCTCTCTCTCTCTCAAATAAATAAAACAAGAAAGAAAGAAAGAAAGAAAGAAAGAAAGAAAGAAAGAAAGAAAGAAAGAAAGAAAGAAAGAAAGAAAGAAAGAAAGAAAGAAAAAGAAATACATGCAGAAACACAACCATACCCACAAAACACTTAAGAACCAGAGGGGGGAAAAGCCATCAACAAGCTTATTGCTTACTGTGATCTTTCCCTTGCCCTGGAGAAGTGCAAACACTTGCTTGAGGGGTAACAGGCATGAGAGCTTGGCGAATTGCTTTTTCCCAGCTCTGTGCTACATCAACTCCAACTCCAGTGGCAGCAAGAACAGGATTGTGGGAGCTATCCCCATTGTTCTCCCCAACAAAGTATACCATAGTATCAGTGATGATTTCAAAACAGTGTGGGTTGCTGCCTTGTGAAATGTTTGTGAAATCTTGTGGCGAAGATATGCGGAGAATTTCTGAAAGTGGAATTTCCTGAAGTAAAAAATTAAGCATGAAAAGATATGAATACATCTTTGTTTTTATTTTCAAATACAATAAACAGAGATATGCGTTTCTAATGAATGCATTAAGATGAACACAAGTATGTGGTACATGGAACACATAGTCAAGTCTTATGATAGCATCTGCATGGAATGATTTGCATGCCCAACAATGCCGAAGGCAGAGCATGGGGTATGATAACTAAGCCAGTGATTTAGGCCTGCAGCAGGTCATTAGACTGCAAGGAAGGAGAGGATCCTAGAGGGTTAACTGCCGCTATATCCAACAGTTGTCACTTTCTCACCGTCATTAAATCAACTCAACAATTACTTCTCTACCAGCAGCTGTCTGCAAGATACAGCCCTCAGAGAAGAACAAAGCAAAAATAAGAGCAAAAGTAGAATGTTCGTATAGGTTGTTCAAGTATTCCGTCTGGTTCTGCCCATAAATGTAACAAGTATTTACATGAAATCCATTTCCTAACTCAAAAAAACCTACTTAAAAGAACCCAACCAGATCAAAGCAAGTCATTAGTTTCTATTCTCTTTCCTAAGGATACACTTGCTACACTCTGCAATTTTGTTTGGTGTCCGTCTGTGACACAGCAAACAGTGGACAAGCCAAGCAAAGACGACTACACAGAGGTCGAAGAGGAAGCTTTTGGAAATCGGGGCCCAAGATAAAATGGAGCAGCAGAGAACACCAAATACCACAGTGGCCTCTGTGGGCAGGCAACGATCCTGGGACTGAGTACACTGCCCAATCTACATCATAGCGTCCAAAAGGCAATCGGTAGCAAACTGACAAGCAGGCCAAAACCAAAGGGACACACAACAAAAAACAACCTTAGGTAGCAGGGCTATTGTGAAGGGTGAAAGGGAGGAATGTGGGACAATTATTTCAACAAGGAACTTAACAGTGACTTCTATACATGATATTAGGTGGAGTCAAAACAGGTATATGCCAATATAATAATTAATGAATATTACTTGAATATTTGGAAAATATACAATATTTCAATGTATATATTTTTCAAAATGTGTAATCTTTACCTTATAATACTTTGATCCAGATTCATTTTGAAACAATGTTAGACATTTGCTGTCCAGTCTCCAGTAATGCCTCTTTCTCTATAAAATAAAGGGCATAAAAGTCTGAGGTATTAAAAATAATGATTCCTCCAAAGTACCTGTCCCTTTCCTTTCCCTTTCATTTCTATTCATAAGTTTGTATTTCTGTAGGTTTAAAATTCATGAGGGTCAAAATTCTGCAAATATAAGAAGGACACAGAGTGACAAGTATACTCCCACCACTGCTCATATCCTACTCCAGGTAAGCAATGGTAGTAGGTTTCCAGGAATCCTGTTAGAGAATTTTATGCATGCATGCTCAAATACATATAGGGTACACATATGCAGATAGGTAATTTACTTATAGGCTACATTTCTAATCTGGCTTGCTGGGTCAGAAGATATGTACACATGTCCTCATAAGATTTGAGCCAATTTATAGTTTCATCAGCAACATAAGTACCTATTTACTCAAACCTTCACTAAGGTAGTTATGTTACTTTTGATCTTGGCTACACTGATAAATAAAAGCTGGAAATTCAGTGAAATTTTAAATTGTACTTTGTAATAAAAATGAGATCAAGCTCTTATGTTTAAGAGTCATATATATTTCCCTGATTGTGAACTCTGCTGATATTCTTTGCCCATTCTTTGACTGTATTGTGTGATGTTTTTCTGATCAATTTATTGTCATCCTTTACATATAATGAAATTAATCCCTTTTTTTAATGAAATTAATCCTTGTCTAAATTATGACTTCAGAATACTTTTTCCAGTTTGTCATTTGTTTTTGCTTTTTTTTTTGATATGTGGTTTGTTGTTTTTTTTTTTTTACATGTCTATTTTTTAAAATCAAGACTTCAGCCATTTTCGGTCACAGCGTAATTAAAGAGAAGGTACAGAGATTTCTCATGTGCCCCCTGTCCCCCATACATGCAAAGCCTCCCCATTATCTACATCCTCATTCAGGATCATATACTTGTTACAACTGATGAACCTACACTGACACATCATAACCACAAAGTCCAGAGTTTACATTATGGTTCACTGCAGTGTTGTACATTCTTTGAGTTTGGACAAATGTATAATGAAAGTTTTCCCTCATTATATTTTATAGAGTATTTTTCTTGCCTTAAAAATTCTGTGTTCTTTTTGCCTATTCATGCCTACCTGCCCCCTACCCCCCGAGATTCTTTACTATCTCCATAGTTTTGCTTTTTCTAGATGTCTTATAGTTGGAATCATACAGTATGTAGCCTTTTTACACTGGCTTCTTTTACTTAGCAATATACATTTAAGATTCCTTCCTGTCTTTTCATAGCTCACTGCTGTTTGGTACTGAATAATATTCCATTGTCTGGATGTACATACTACAGTTTGTCAATTCACTTACTGAAGGACATCTCATTGCTTCCAAGTTTTGACAGTTATGAATAAAGCTACTGTAATCATCCATATTCAGGTTTTTGTGTGGACATGTTTTCATATCCTTTGGGTAAAAACCAAGGAGTACAACTGCTAGATCATATGGTGAGAGTATGTTCGGTTTTGTAAGAAGCTGTCAAACTGTCTTCCAAAGTGTCCATACAATTTTGCATTCCCACCAGCAATGAATGAAAGTATGTGTTGCTTTATCCATATCCTTGTCAGCCTTTGGTGGTGTCAGTGTTCCGGTGCTGGCGCTTCCAATCAGTGTTTAGCGGTATTCCACTGCTGTTTTAATTTGCATTTCCCTGATGACATACGATATGGAATACCTTGTCATATGCTTATCTGCCATCTGTATATCTTCTTTGGTGAGGTATATGTTAAGGTCTTTGACTCATTTTTTAATTGAGTTGTTTTCTTATTGTTGAGTTTTAAGAGTTCTTTGTTTTTGGAGAATAGTCTTTCATCAGATGTCTCTTTTACAGATATTTTCTCCTAGTCTGTGTTTATCTTATTTTCTTGACACTGTCTCTTAAAGAGCAGAAGCTTTTAACTGTAATGAAGTCCATCTTATCAATTATTTCTTTCACAGATTTGGTATTTGGTGATGTATCCCCAGACACTTTCTGAATCTCTCTTGCTCTACTAGTTTGTAAAAATATTTCAAAGTTCTGCCTTTTGAAAACTCTTTACAAACGTTAACTACAGTTCCAGTGTACTAAAATGTCTTAACATGTATCTTGTTCTTATTTTGATTTTAAAAATGCATAAAGTAAAGCACATAACAAAGTTTCACTACCATATTACAATGTCTGTGATTACTAACCAGGGTGTCCCTGCTGCTGTAATGGACCATCCACCCTTCCTTCACCATCGTGCTGCTCTTCCTCTTTGTGTGCTTGATGGACTGTACAACCCTCATTAGCGGAATATTACTGCTTGTTGATGGACTAAAAAACATTTAGAGTTTATGACAAAATATTGGTAATTTCAATTAAAAAATCATATAAATACTGTAAACTCATCAGTCCTTTTTAAGATAATTGAGCTACAATTTTTCAAAATATCTTAGAGAAATAGCTTAAGAACATAATCCCATTATGATGATATACAATTGACTTATAAAAGACTAAGATAAAACTGCAAGTCCTCATTTTTGTTATCAATATTTTTTGATGGGTCATAACACAAAACAATTCACAGAGCAGAAAGAATCCTCCTTAATTGGAAGATATGAAGCCTGGGAGAGGGTCTCATTTGGGATTGCTGTTGAGAAAGCTGCTTTTGCCCTAGGCAGATGGTTAATTAGTAAATTCATAACAAGGTAAAAAGTAAGTATACCTACACCCAAATTTACATGGTTCAAATGTCAAATCCCATTATTTATGTTGTTAGCAAAAAGTATTTCTAGCAGAAGACACTGAAAGGAAAATGTTTACAGATAACAATTAAGAAAATAAAAATAATAAATAACGCACCAGTCAAATCAGGTAATACTGAAATAAGGGTCAGAAACATGGAGGAGAAGAACAATTTGGGGGGCTATGTGTGAAAATCACGTGGTTTTTCAATTTCAGTCTCAGTTAAGTATTTTCTCTTCAATTATGAAGTATTCATGATTAGGAAGCTAGCTAATTTCTCCTGATAATCTCCAAACTGGGTAAACATTAAATTTTGGTTCAGAATGAGAATGATAGTAATAGCTGTAATCTAATGATAAGCCAAAATGAATAAAGGACCACTCAGCCATGTGAGATTGATAAATGACCCATTTTCTCTAAATACCTCCTGGTTGCCACTGAAAAACAAAACCTGCCAAAATATTAACATTTTATAATAAAGTAATTCTATAAACATAAGGGGATATTTACAAGTTTTATAATCCAATAACATTTTTACAAAGTGCTAATAGCCTAATTAACACCGCTCCCAAATTCACCACCATCATCTTCATGCAACCTTTGTAGGTATACATTCATACTGGTGTTTCTAACATCCGATAATCTGCCTGCATGAAGAAACTGGTTGCTTTAACTGACAGTTCAATTCTGACACCTTGTGGTGGCTGCTCCACAGTGAGAGATCACATCTAGACTACATTTAAATAAAGCGTTTTTCTCATCAGGAAAACAAGGATTCTCACACCTTCCCATTTGAGTGGATGGCAAGAGTGATATAATTTATTTCAGAAATCCTGTGGAGCATGTGAAAAAATTAGCAACAATCTGATTAGATTTTAAATTACATTTTAGGGTCCATTTAAAGAGATTCTTTCTCAAGGGAGTGCCTGGGGTGACCCTGCACCCGGGGGCAGCTTGCAGCACACCCACGCGCGTGCGCACCTGATTGTTTTCACAGCTTCTTCATCTCTTTCCACATCAAGATCGGACGGATCCAAGAAGAACATTTTGTCTTCTGGAGGAGATGGCTCTTCTGTGTCATCCAAGCCCCGGCTACCATCACTGTTCATGTCACTACTATCAATATCCATTGGTATATCTGTATCTGCTCCCAGGCTGGAAGGTTCTGGCAAAGTTTTAAATGAATTCAGAGTTTATGTTAATGGGAGATCAACACATCTAAAGAGAAAGAGTACATAACATGTGGGAAAAAAGCTTTAAGACTCTTAATGAAAATCTAGGAAATTATCTTTATGATTCAAGTAAAGTAGTATTTGAGGAAGATATAAAATTAACACACCATAAGACAGAAAATTAATTTGATTAATTAGAATTTAAACCTCTATATGACAAAAGATACTAAAAGCAAAGTAAAAGATTAGCCATCACTATTATATGTTGGGTTAAATGGTTTTCCACAAGGGTCCAAGGCAATTTGTTAGAGAAAGAATAAACAGTCTGTTCAAAAACTGATGCTAGTACAGCTGGGTAACTACATGCACAAAGGTGAAACTGGACCTCTTTTTTAAACCAGATACAAAACTTAAAGTGGATCACAGGTCTAAATGTAAGACCTAACTCTAGAAAATTCTAAGAAGAAAACACAGGAGTCAATCTTTGTGACCTTGGGTTATCCAAAGCCTTCTAGATAGAACACCAAAAACCTAAGTGATAAAAGAAAAAATAAATTGGACTTGATTCTGTGCTACAAATGATACCTCAAGAAAGTAAAAAGACAGCTCAAAGAAGGGAAAATGTATTTACACATATTAGAGACCTGTATCTCAAATATTTAAAGAACTCTTCCAACTCAGTAACAAACAATTAACCAGTTAAATACACAAAGGATAGGAATAATAGATATTCCTCAAAGCAGATGTAAAAATGGCCCACAGACATGTGAAAAGATATGCCTATCAATTAGCCATCAGCAAAATGCAAATCAAAATGACAATGAGCTATCACTTCACACTCACTAGGATAGCAACAGCCAAAATGATGGACAGGAACAAGTGGTGGTGAGCACGCGGAGGAATCAGAATCCTCACACACGCTGGCGAGAATGTGAAATATATAGTTGCTCCAGGAAACAGTCTGGCCGTCCTCCTCCAAATGTTAAACACGGACTTATAGTATGACTCAACAATTCCACAACCAGATAAATGCCCAAGTGAAATGAAAACATATGTCTACGGAAACTGTACTCAAATGTTCAGAGCAGTATTCACCATAGGCCCAAAGTGGATACAACTCAAATGTCCATTGGGTAATAAATAAAATACGGTATATTTATGCAGAGGAATGTTATTCACGACAAAGCAGAAGGTAGTATTGATACATGTTACAACATGGATGAACCCTGAAAATACGAAGCTATGTGAGACACCAGTCCCAAAAGACTACATATTATATGATTTCATTTGTATGAAATGTCTAGAATAGAAAGACCCACAGAGATAGAAAGTTGACGGCAGCTGCCAGGGGCTGGTGGGGAAGAGTGAGGAGTGACTACTAGAGTGTATGCAGTTTCTTTTCAGGGTGATGAAAATGTCCCACCGTGGACTGTAATGATGGCTGCCTAACTTTGTGAATAAACAAAATGTGGAAAGTACCAAAATTATCTCAATAAAGCTACTTAAAAAAGAATGATAAGCCACAACTGAGAGAAGGTATCTGTGTCAACTACAACTAACAAAGAATTATGAGGCAGAATTACCTACAACTCCCTGCAAATCAATAACAAACAGAAAAATGGATAAAACGTGAACAAGTAATTTACAGGGAAAACCCCCTAAGTAACCAGTCAACATATGAAAGATATGCAAACTCATTAGTATACAATTGTACCATAAAATCAATATAAATAGTATTTGATACTCATTTATCAAACAGTAGAAAAGTGCAAAAAGATATGAACATAAATCTAGGGAAGACTTTGGTTCTATAGAAAAATTGCATTTATTCATTTCCCAAATGAGAAAACCAATCACACTATCAATGGTGTTAAACAGCAACCATAAAAAACATGCCACTAAAGAAAAAGTTAGTCTTAAGAAATTTAATTTCTGTTCCTTATGCTTTTCCTCCTATAAAAATACTTATATTCAATTTTTACCAGTCATGTAAATGTCAAAGAAAAATTATGCTTAGAATCATTATTTCTTCCTTCCTTCCTTCCAAAAAGGTAATTATTTCAATATAATCTTGAAAAGAGAAAAAAAAACACAAAACAACAGCAGGCAAGGGAAAATGTCTAGGGAATGACTGACAGAGAGAGAGTGTGAGGCAGTATAATATGTTCTAATGACCGTGGACTCGGGGGGCCGGATCATGTGGGTTCAAATCCCAACTCTGTAAGTTCCTGGCTACATTTCTCAGGCAAGTTATTTAATGTCTTTGTGCCCAAGTTTACTCATCTGTAAGTACTTAATTCAAAGGACTGTTCTTAAGTTTAAATGTCAATATATGTAAAGAGTATGGACCAGTGCCTGGCACACAGAGGCAGTCAGTAAGTACTAGAACTATGAAAAGCTCTAGGGACAACAGCAGGATGTTAAAGTAAGTCTCTTTTGTTTAAGATGGAAGAGAATATGCAGCACAACTGGCAAAATGAGACTACAAAGTGCTAGGTGGTTAAAGGAAAAATGAGAAGGCATAATGACTAATAAAAGTGTACCATTACTGATGTCTGCATTTTGCTTATTAAATAAAAAAGGTCAAAGTTAAGAAACAAAGTAAACAAAATGAAATATGCAAATATAACCTTACACAAAGATGATACACAAAAGAATTTTGACCTTTTTTGATCTTTTATGAAAATTAAGAAAAAGAATTTTACCTCCATTGAAAGTAACCTCTCCGAGGCAGTCCCTTGGTACTTTTGATGCACAGCGCTTATGGCAGTTGAATTTACAATCTGAAATCAAGTTTTTGATTTATAATTTATGTAATAAGTCAGGTAGTATCAGATATGGTTAGAGACTTTCTAATGTTTTCCTTTACTAAGAACTCAGGTCTGGGAATAAAGGTCTGGTTTCAAATTCTGATGCCACCTCTTGATAGGTATTTAACTCCTCAGGGCTCAGTTTATTTTTTTGTTTTAATTTAAATTTCAGCTAGTTAACATAGTATATTAGGAGTTTCAAGTGTGCAATATAGTGATTCACCACTTCCATACATCGTAAGTGCCCTCCTTAATCCCTTTCACCTAGTTCATCCCCCCACCCCGACCCTCACCGCTTACCTCCTCTCTGGTAACCATCAGTTTATTCTCTATAGTTAAGAGTCTGTTTCTTGGTTTGTCTCTTTTTTTTTCTCTGCTCATTTTTATTTCTTAAATTCCACACGAGTGAAATCATATGGTATTTGTCTTTCTCTGACCTATTCCCCTTAGCATAATTCTCTCTAGCTCCATCTAGCAAGTGGCAAGATTCCATTTTTTATGGCTGATTAATATTCCGTGTGTGTGTGTGTGTGTGTGTGTGTAAGTATATACACACTACATCTTCTTTATCTATTCATCAGTTGATGGATACTTGGGCTGTTTCAATAATTTGGCTATTATAAATAATGCTGCTATAAACATCAGGGTGCATGTATCCCTTTGAATGAGTAGTTTTGTATTCTTTGGGTAAATACCTAGTAGTGGGCTTGCTGGATCACATTTTTAACTTTTAAACTTTTTGAGGTAACGCCACACAGTTTTCCAGAGTGGCTGTACCAGTTTGCATTCCCATCCTGCAAGGTGCAAGAGGGTTTCCCTTTCACTACAACCTTGATAGCACCTGTTGTTTCTTGTGTTGCTGATTTTAGCTATTCTGACAGGTGTGAGGTGATATCTCATTGTAGTTTTGATTTTCATGTCCCTGATAAGCGATGTTGAGCATCTTCTCATGTTCTCTGTTAGTCATCTGTATGTCTTCTTTGGAAAAAATGTCTATTCATGTCTTCTGCCCATTTTTAATTATTCATTTTTGGGGTGTTGAATTGTATAAGTTCTTTATATACTCTGGGTACTAACTCCTTATGGGGTACATCATTTGTAAATATCTCCTCCCATTCCATAGGTTGCTGCCTTTTGGTTTTATTGATTATTTCCTTTGCTGTGCAGAGCTTTTTATTTGACATAGTCCTAATAATTTATTTTTGCTTTTGTTTCCTTTGCCTCAGGAGACACATCTAAAAAAAGTTGCTATGGCTGATGTCAGAGACATTACTGCCTGTGCTTTCTTCAAGGACTTCTATGGTTTTAGGTCACATTTGGGTCTTTACTCCACTTGGAGTTTATTTTTGTATATGGTGAAAGAGAATGGTCTAATTCTCCGAACACCATTTGTTAAAGAAACTTCTTCCCATTGGATATTCTTTCCTATTTTGTGATGATTAACTGAACATACAGTTGTGGGTTCATTTCAGGGTTTTTTGTTCTGTTCCACTGATCTATCACCATTGACTGGCAGGGGAGAGAAATGGCACCACTCAGCTCCCATGTTCCCAGTGAGGTCTCTCATAAATGCTGCCTCTCAGGGGCAGGCTGAGAACAAATCATCTCCTCACTGTGTGTCCCAGGCACTCTTCAGATCACTGTTTCCACGCTGTGTGTCCCTGGGGTTGTGTACCTGTTTCCCTATGAGCAGCCCCGGTGCCTCTAGATTCCCTGATGCCTCTAGACTCTCTTGGAGTCCAGTCCACTGACACTTAAAACTTCAGGCTTGAAGCCCCTCTGGCTTTAAGAACCCATCTTGCTTTCCAAGCCAATGGATGGGGAAACATTCTTGTGTGTTCCCGAGTGCTCTTCTCTTGCCCCTCTCTGTGACCATGGGTCCCCTCTCCTTTCCAGCAACAAGGATGCACTTCTCCTCTAAACCGCATCCAGCACTTCCCACCTTCTTCATTGCAGCCTGTACTCTACATTTAGTTGTGGAGTTTGTTCTACCATTCTTCAGGTAGATTTCTGGAGTATTTAGGATGCTTTGATAGTTACCTAGTTATATTCATGGGATGAGTTGAGTCTAGGTTCCTTCCACTCTGCCACCATCCTCCCCATTTCTACCATGGCTCAGTTTCTCTCTTTAATGAAGCTAATACTATTCGTATGACTCATTGCCAAAATGTTGCTGGCAGTACCATGTTTCCTTCCCTCACCTCACATTCATCTTTCTATGTTCCCCTTAAGAGTTTCTCAGGCTGACTACTTTTCCAATATATGTCAAGCACTTACTTTGAGTTCCTAAGTAGTAAGGCCTGGTGCATATGCAGAAGAGAGACTGAGATTCTACAAGCTTTTGTTAGGAATTAATAAGGGCTTTCCCATACAGCCTTATATGGAAGGCCTATGCTTCTCATGCACAAGATCTCCCACTTTTATGAATGGGTCTCTTTAGCCTGCAAGAACATCAGAGTTGATAGCCCCACAGATGAGTGTCAGGTATAAGCTGTTCAATATCACCCTGTAACTCAGTAGTTCTTAAACTGGTTCCCAGACCAGCAGCATCAGCATTATTAAGAACTCGTTGGAAATGCAAATTCTTGTGCCCCACCCCAAACCTATTATATCAGCAGCTTTGGGAGTGGGGCTGAGAAATGTGTTTTACTAAGTATTTTTAAGGTGACACCAAAATTGAGACCCATGCTGTAACTATTGTCTACTACCATCTTCCACCTTGGAAATACACCTACTAGCAAATTCTGGATACAAATAATTTCAAGTCTTGACTTCAGAATGATTTTGTAATCCTTGTGATTCAAGAAAATTCTGAGTATCATACCCATCGCATAAGGTAAAGGTCATTATAAGAAAAAGTCCCATATTTACTAATTTGGTGGGTGACAAAATTTGTATTAAATAACACTGTCTTTTTAAATGAAATGCCCTAGAAAAATTGACATATGATATTAATATTAATATATTCAATATATCTTAAATAACTGATGTGGTTTTTATCTCATGAGGTTTTACAAATTGTGACAAAAACAAAATTTCCAATTTCCCTTTGAAAATGTAGAGCCAAATTTGGGGCCTGCTTGAGCAAGTATGTACCTTCAAGTGGCAGCCATTTTTATTTCTCTTTACTCCTACTCATGGTTTTTGTTGTTGTTTTTTTTTTTTTTTTAGATTTTATTCAAATTTAAGTTAGTTAACATATAAGTGTATTACTAGTTTCAGGGGTAGAATTTAGTGATTCATCAGTTGCATATAACACCCAGAGCCCTCCTGCCTACTCATGTTTTTATTAACTTATGTTTTCTTGTATTATATTATGCTTTCAAGTTGCCTTAAAGTTTTAATATAACAAAGTAGAAAATAAACAGATGAATGAATGAATGAATACTGTTTTTGGAAATGTATGTTTTCTCAAATGATTCAGAGTAACTGTTTAACTAGATTTTCTTAGCTTGACAAGGTGAATGAAAATGACTGTTTTACTTTTTTTTTAAAGATTTTATGTATTTATTTGAGAGAGAATGCACAAGAGAAGTAGAGAGGGAGATTCCCCCTGAGCAGGGCTCCTGATGCAGGGCTAGATTCCAGGACCCTGAGATCATGAGGACCCTGAGCCAAAAGCAGACACTTAGCCAACTGAGCCACTGAAGTGCTTCTACTTTTTAAGTATCTTAAATTTAAAGCAAAAAATATAGAAATCACTGAAATAAGTGATTGCTTTGGCCTGATAATTAAAATAACTTAGCTATATAAAAATATATGTATTTCTGAACCAATATAAACACAAAACATTATTCTTTTAGAGTTTTAAGAAATTAAATCAATAATCCAGTGGCAGAGTTAATTGGTTTTATTTCAAAATTCATTAATCTACATATTTATTTTAGGTCCTCTATAAAATATTGTACTGCTTTGCATATGGTTTTAGAATGTTTCTGTTCTGTTCAACAGAGCAGCACTATTTACAACCTTTACTAAGATTATCTGTTGGCTAGAATGTGCACATCTGTTATTAATGTTCTTTCCCAAAACATTCCTTAGCGGCTTCTTGCCAATACACTTTGGTGTTGATATTTTAAAGTATTAATTTATATATTAACTCATGTTCAAAAGTAAGCTGTTGAAATAAAATTTCAACATTTAATTATGCCTGCCTGATAGTTATTAAATACCTGGCAACAAAGGCACAACATATTCTCTATTTGATGTTCTCCTACGTTGCCATATGTTGCCAAGAGAAGTTTTCTTATATACTTGAGTTAAATTTATGTACAATTAACTCCATTCTGTTGTAAATAGGTTTATTGCTACAAAGATCTCAACTCTAATGTTTTATTTAGATGAAACTACATAAATTCAATTCCACAACTACATCTATTATATAAAATGTATGATACCAAAAACTGTTAAAATAATCACATAAAAAATAAGTACATAGGATGATAGGCTACTTCTTTTGCATACTGGCTCAATAATTAATAAAACATTTTAAACTCTACTTTGGTTTTCACTATAATGTACAGCACTGTTGTGAAGAAGATATGAGATAAAAAGATAAAATCATCTTTTTTGATAATCATCACCAAATGATGAAAATGAAAAATTTTGATGATTTTTAAGCGTAAAAACATTAAACAACTATACGAAAAAATATTCCACTATTCCACTGAAAACCTGGTTCATTAAGAGATGTTTCTAGAGTACTTTGACAGTGTTCTGGGTTTTATTCCAAATATGGATAATCCCTATCACAATTCCAGTGGCTTCTACTATATTCTTCCTATCTCAGTGTGATAACAATTTGGAATAACAGTTTTGGTACAGTTCTCCTAGCTATATAATTAAAAACAGTAAAACTCTTGTAATATGTTTGTTTGTGTGTATGAATATTTAAAGGAAAGAGGAAAGTATTATTTTATATTTTGGGTAGCATCTGGCTCTGAAATCAGAAAGACTTAAGCTCAAATATCTGTTTACCTGCTTACTAACCATCCCATATTGGTTCGTGTTAAGCAATCATACCTTACAGATCCAAATTCTAGTTTTCCTGTTTACATTCTAACTTTTCTGCAGCAAAATTCCTGGTACATAGTACATATTCTGCAGAGAGCAGTTGTTAATAAATATGTATGTGTGGGCATGCATGTATTGTCTTTTTTAAGTTAACAACTAGGAAACCAATTTCTTTGCCTAATGCTTCTGAAATAAATATTTTGAACCAAATTTGCTAATGAAAATATATGACTTGTACTTAAGAAAAACAACCAATCTTACCTTTACACTGCATTCCTTGGCGAAAGAGGCCTTTCAGTAACCGCTTGCAGTACTGACATATTGTGGGACGGGTATAAGAGTGAACAGCAAATGTGTGGGGAACTTTTACTCTGCACATTACCATCTTTTCCATCCAGATTGGGCGACCACTCCAAGAAGGAATTCTCTTACTTGGTTCTTGGTGAACATGTGACTAAAACATAAGTAATTTTCATAAGTATAAGTCAATATTAAAAACAAAATATTAAGAGCAGGACTTAAGAGTCATTAAGAGTCATTTATTTTGAACATTAAAGCCAAGAATCTAAAAATGTACATCTCAGCAGTTTCCTCTGGAAGCTTAACTTACCAATGCTTTAATGGGAACATTACAGATTTTTTTGTTATTATTTATGCTAAAAAAAAAAAAAAGATCTTCATCTTCACATATGAATATTCACTATAAACTATTGTTTGTCAGGCACATACACCATTTTACAAATAAAAAACAAAAGCCTTAGAATGAACTTATGACATATTTAAATCCCTTGAAAAACATTACCAAGAAATTAATCATAAGAAAATTAAATTCAGAAAGTGTTATTATTACTCATGTTAATTACTGAACATGATGTCTGAAAATATTTTGAAACAAGTCTTGGTCTTTCAAATTTATTTTTATAAATTCTAAAATATGTTTGTTAAATACTTAAGTCTAATTAATGATGATGAAAAAAAATGGCAGATACAAATGAACTAGTACCTATGCTTTAGGGGGTTCCTTGAGATTTAAGTATTTTATAGTTATTTGGGCCTCTTCCCCTAGATAAGCAAAAAGGAAAATTAAAGGTGTTGATTAAAAATTTTGTGTAACTGGAGGAATAACTAGATATTTGTAGCTATGGTCTTTTCTATATATACAAAGAAATAAATTAAATTATAGGCCAGTTCAATACAGCCCGTCCCATTCATTCAACCTTCACTGATTATTATAGGCCAGATCCTATACTCTGTATCATAGAAGCAAAAATGAATGAAGTACAGACCATGTTCTCAAGCACAAAATACCTAACGACCATCTAGATGCATTATAGATTTTGCTGTAGTTGCTTGCATCTTCACTGCCAGAACTGAGGTCCTGAGATCTTTCATATGCCTTCCATAACTAGTAATGTTTGTAGCCCAGAGAATTTGAATCATTTTACAATGATATGTTCAACCAATACAAGCAAAAGAAGCCAGAAGGAACTAAGAGGCAGAAGTGTATGAAAGAAGTGAAGGGAGGAAGGGGGGAAAAAAGGCTTTTTGGAAGAAAGCAAGAAGGCAGAAAAGAAGAAAAAAAAGATATACGAATGGAGAAGAACATTATAAAAAGAACATAAATACAGTCTCTGGTAGATGGTTTTTCACTAATGTGTTGCCACAAATGTTCTAAAACAAATTATGAAGCAGTTTAATTTAAGAAAAGTATAAAAAGAAGGTTAAAACCCAAGCCAAACTTGCTTGTTTGCTCCAGCTCCCCAAGGTCTCCTGCTCTGGTCTGGCTCACCCTTCTACCAGGCAGCCAGGTACAGGTACAGAGCACCTTCAGCAAAATGAGCACCACAGTGATCCTGCAAAGCTAATCAAGAAGCCAAGAACCAGAAACAGATGTTGTAGGCTTTTGTTCATCCCCGGATCCCTATTCTCAACACTCTTCTCTTACTCCTGCTTCTACCACATTTGGTTTGTCTGTTTCAAACCTACAAGATGGAATAAAATTGATTTTGCCAGTCGTCATCAGATATACAGGATATACCAGTAAGAAAGAACTTTCCTAACAGATCCCTTCATATGCCAACGGCCAGCTGGTGATTCACCGCCTTTTGTCAGCTCCTCCTGGGACAGAGTATTAGGGACATGGTACACAGCATGTATGCAAGGAACTACACAGGGGACTGTCACCATAGCAGCCACCTAATTTTTCATGTCTAGTACAAGCAGTAATTTATTTCAAATACAAAAAAACAGGCTGAAAGATTAATATTACTAAGTGCTAGTATCAAAATCAAGACCTAGCCCTAGATCTTCTACACAGAAGTCTAGTGATTCTTAATCTTTTCCCCACCTCAACATACCTGGGCATATGCTACTATCTCATTAATGACTGTGGTTTACCCCTCTGTGGAGTGAGGAAGGAAGGAAAAGTATGAAAGACTGAACCAGAATTTGGAGGAAGGAAGACACCAGTAAAATTACCTGGAGCATTTGGTGAAAATGGGACTGCTGAGCTTAGAGTAAGTAGATTTGAATGAAAGCTCTTCCCTTGCCTTGCTCTAATGGCCCCTCTTTACAAACTATCACTTACATTCTTATTTCTTATTAATGTGCAGCCAAAAATTCTCTAAAAGTAATCTGATTATTTCCACAGTGTGAGTTTCAACTAGTATTTGCTGAAGCGAACATTTGCTCACAAAAACTTTATAACAATGTTGCCAACTCTCAATTAGATGCAATGATAAAGGCAATAAAAGCATTTAAAGGGGCAATTCCCTAATTATATATATTTCACTTAAGAATATTACTCAGTGAAAAAAATACTTTCACTTTTATGCACACACTTAGCCCCAACAGTTTCTTTCTACCTTGATTCTGTCCTGCCTTAGTACATTGGGCATTTGCCCAAATTTACTGCTAGGAATATTCTTCTTTCTCTCATCTCCAAAGAGCTCAATTCTTGTCTCTCCAACCTTAATACTCCTGTTGTAACCAAATTCAGTGAAAAGCCTATCCTCTCGTGCTCCTCCCTCTCTTTACTTGCTTCCCTTTAGACTGACTTCAGACACTCTAATAGAAACTGCCTTCTTACATGTAAACGATGACAACCTCAGAGTCAGATTCAGAAGTTTTTATTCCCAACTGGCCTTTTCCAAGCTTTTATCAGAGGTCAGGGAAGGTTAGTGTCTTGATCACTCAGAAACTTTCCTTCCTCATTCCTTATCTATAAAATGAGGATAGGAGAGCTGCCTACCTTCTAGACTGTGGTAAAGATGACATAAGAAAATACAAGTAAAGCGTCCTGCATGAGGCCTGCCATACAGAATTTAGGAGGCTCTCGCCATGTGGCTATTTGGAGTTAGTTCTTCTCTAACTTTGGTTCGGATTCAAGGTTGCACTCATTTCCTCATTGCTGTTTCCTCTATTCCTTTAGAGTACCCTCTTTTTCCATTCTCCCTTCCCCCTAATTTTCCTCCGTGAGCTCTTCTTTTACTGTACTTTTTTTCCTTTTTAAGATTGAATGCTTGCACTGATAAAAGGAACCTTTTTGAGACACGATTTCTACTTGTTCTGAAATACTCTGCACAACCTAACCAATACAAACATATCACTCTATTTTCTTCTACTTCCCTAAGGAATTTTCATCTTCAGGATAAAATATAAACTAATGAATTAAAACTTAATACATTATTCATCTGCTCTGTCCTGATATTTCCTAATCTAGTATTACTCATCTGGGGTAGCTGGCATCTCAGCATCATTAGTGGGACTCTTAAAAATCATATCTCTATCCTATAGACCTCATTACTAAGTTTCCTGTGCAGTTGATCTATAAAATGCACTAACTTTTCAATTACCAGTCTTTTCCCAAACTCTTACATATGTTTATAATAATTCTTTGCTCTCGGTTCCTTATATATAACACTTTTTTTCTAAGTTAAACACCTCACATTAGGGCTAAACAACATGGAAACATAGGATTTTTGTAAAAGAACTTCTGAAGCTTTTATTCTGATGCCTCAGTATAGCAAAATCTTGTGATTAGGATATTAGAACAATGGCTCAAAGGCTTGATTTTGCCATTAATTTACGGAAGACCAAAGAGGTTACAGAAACAACTAAATGATAAGATTGCAATCTACAGATGGAGGTCATTTTAAGTACTAGCAAATGAACAAGCACGTCATTTCTTTCTTTCCTGATCTACTGTTTTACTCTTCAGAGGCACGATATATTAGGGAAAAAATCACTAACCTAAAAATAATCAGATCTGGGTTTAATTCTAATGTTGCTTACCAATTTGCTCTGTGACTTGAGTCAAATTACTACTTGACCATTATGAGTCTCAAGTGTCTCATTATGTCCACATCTACTAAGAAATCTCACTGGAATATTGTGAGGATCAATATATTCATTCATTCATCACTCAATACCTACTAATTACAAGGTATTGTGCTGCGCATGGTAGGGTATGCAAAGACATAAGCACTGTCTTCTCTAAACAGATCATAAATTCCTTGAGGACACTATGATATTAAGTTAGAATGCTATACACTCCATTAGCGAGGTTTGCAAAGTGGTTTGGTATTCAGCAAATAAAATAACTTCTAGGTAAGGGGAAAATCCAGGAAAGGTGGCTGTTGAGCTAGATCTGGAAAAAGCACGTAGGAGAGATACCAATAAAAGCAAAGGTAGAGGGAATGATGGTGTGTTCAGGGAATGTTGAATAGAACAGATTGTCGGGGAGAAATTGTTGGAAACATAGAATATATAAAGGGTTCCTAGTGAGGAGTGATATAATCAGAGTTGTGTATTCAGCCATATGAAATAAAATGACCTGGCTCCAGTATATAAGAGGAAGTAAAGTATGGGAACCAGAAGCCAGACACTGGTTAGGAGGCTAATGCAGTGGTCCAAGTGATAATGTGGTCCCAAAGTAGATAAAAGACAATTCATTTCTACTAGTAAACTCTGTCTCCAGTAATACATATTAAGTTTTCCAAGCGTAGGAATGTATCTTTAGTATGTAATTTATGTTCTAGGATAATGTCATATATCCTTTAGAAACATAAGGAATAAGTAGTAAAATTATTGCCTTCACATACATACCTCTTCTGTGGGAAGGGGTACATAATCAGTCTGCAGAAGTCTTGGAAATGAGAGGCCAGGTCCTGGCAGAGATACATTTGATAGACGTCTCTTTCTTACTCCACTACAATTATTTGGAATCTTGAAGGCACATCGTTTATGATAATTTAATCCACAGCCTAAATATATATTTTAAAAGGTAAAAAAATAGAAAGAAACTTTAGGGATCCTGGGTGGCTCAG
>CM053610.1:92338186-92353404 GCA_028646535.1 Procyon lotor | reverse complement strand
TAATCAGTCTGCAGAAGTCTTGGAAATGAGAGGCCAGGTCCTGGCAGAGATACATTTGATAGACGTCTCTTTCTTACTCCACTACAATTATTTGGAATCTTGAAGGCACATCGTTTATGATAATTTAATCCACAGCCTAAATATATATTTTAAAAGGTAAAAAAATAGAAAGAAACTTTAGGGATCCTGGGTGGCTCAGTTGTTAAGCATCTGCATTCAGCTCAAGTCATGACCTCAGGGTCTTGGGATTGAGCCCCCCATCAGGCTCCTTGCTCAGTGGGGAATCTGCTTCTCTGCCTGTTGCTCCCCCTGCTTGTGCATGCGTTCTCTCTGACAAATCAATAAATAAAATCTTTAAAAAAAATTTTAAAAACTCTAATATATAGTATAATATATATTTGTTTATATATAATAATATATAAAGTATGTTACATAAAAAATACATGCTTCTTTGATTTAATTTCTTTTCTTGGCAGCAATAGTTATCCTAATTAAGAATATAGATGATAAGCTAAGTAGAAGCCAAAAAAATTCAATATAAATTATTGGGCTCCACCTCAGACTGACTGAATCAGAAATTCTGGGGATGGATCCCAGCAATGTATGTTTTAACAATTCCCTGAGGTGATTCTGATACATGGCAATTTTGAGAACAACTAACTCAAACACCAGCAAACTGTGGACTGTATACTAAACCCTTCCCATGACATGTGAAAGTTACATGTAATCCAAATTTCAGCATTCATAATTCATTCCATTGAAAGCATCTTGTTTATAGCTTTCAGGGCACACAAGCAGAGTTAAGTAGTTGTGGCAGGGACTATTAGCCAAGAAACTTAAAATATTTAGTCTCTGGCCCTTTACAGAAAAACTTTATTGATTCCCCATGTTAAGTACTTAGAGGACTCAGAAATGTGCACCTGACTTTTGTGGCAATTTTAATTCGGAAAAACAGATCTGTCCAATTCTAAACCCTAGTTACCACCTCGTCACCAATCAAGGATCTTATTTTTTTTTTTTAATTTTATTTATGAGAGAGAGACAGAGAGAAAGCGCGTGCACGTGCGCACATACACGAGCTGGGGGGAGGGGCAAAGAAAGAGGGAGAAGCAGACGCCCTGTCAAACAGGGAGCCCGATGTGGGGCTCGATCCCAGGACCCTGAGTTCATGCTCTGAGTAGAAGGCAGACACTTAACCAACTGAACCACCCAGGTGCCGCAATCTTATTCTTTCATTAATGATTAGAAAATGCAAATACAAAATCTTATTTCAAATGGTACAAAAACTTAGAACACATACCTTCACACTTCAGGCCTTGACGTACCAATCCCCAGAGCATCTCACCACAATAATCACAAAAAGTGGGAGCTTTATAAGAATGTACATAGAGAGTATGTGGACGAATCTGGAAGTCTTCTACTGTGGCCAAAGCTTTTTAAAAAGAAAAATAGCAAAATAAACCCTTTATCTGTACTTGCAATGAGATTAAGAACGCTGACCATATTCATTTATGTCAAAGTACAGAGAATCTTTTTTTTCTGAAAACTTCATTTATCATAAAAAATAAATTATCTTAGGCATTTAATATTGTGTTTTCAAACTATTTTAGGAAGTTCATCAACTCCAAATAACTTGGGCTCCAAAACTAGGTCTGTAGGTAGGTATTTCAACGTCCAAATATTGTTTAACATAGTGACAAGATCACAAATAGTTGGTAGATCTATTTTTACAATTAAAACTCTTCAACTTATAACACACTGGGAAACAGAATATTAAAGTAAAAAAAAAAAAAAGTAAAGCTTGTGGAAACTATGGAACCTAACCTCAATGGTAAACACTCTGAGTTCTAACTTAGGATCTCAGCATAAGCTTTCTGTCTTCTCAATAGTCCTAGCAGTTAAGAAAAAGAGATTCCCCTGCCCCGTGCGCAACTAGTGACGCTGTGAGCAACTAGTGACAACTGGTGACTGTGAACACTAGTAGACACACCCACCAGTAGCTAGTCTCTCACCTCCACCTGTAAGTCGTTAGGGGATATCCCTGCCGGCTGATGAAGGGTCCAGAGCAAAGAAGGAATGGATGTGAGTATAACCTCCAGGGAGGACAAGGAGAGAAGCCCTTCTGGAGTGGAGAGGAAGACAGGGATTGGGAAATGTACACATGACGAGGTGGTGGTGCAGATGCATGATTAAGGTAGGGGCCAGATGAATGGAAAGGATCAATAAGGAAAGGTCTTGGTAGAAAGGATCTTAAGAATAGGCTGCAGAGATGAGTTTGAGAAATGGAAAAAATGGTGGCAGGAGTCTGGACTCTTGGCTGGCTTCCCTTTTTTTTCCCTTCCCTTTCTCTCACTCTCTTTTCTCTCTCCCTCCTTCCTTTCCTGTCAAACAAGAAGTTCTGCAGGACTACTAGGTGCGTTTGTTGTTCCTTTACATTCCTCGCTAACAATCCTGCCCATCAGCTGTTGGAGATCAGAAATAGAAGGAGCTAAGGAACAACAAATGGCAAGAGTGGGTGAGGGGGAAAGAAGGGAGGTAAGAAAATGCCCACTGAGAACACACGGGGAAGGAGCAATACGGAAATCATGGGAACAAATCAGTATCACAGTTTCCTCTTCCACATCTTCATTATTTCTCTTTTTCTCCTTTCTTTTTTGAGCCTCAATTCTCTTCTTCTATGATCTTCACAGAAATAGGGAAAATGAAATTGAATCTCAGTATAATTATTTTATTTCTTTGACTCAAAAAGTACATTCCTCTTCCAGTTCCAATGATAATTCCCTTAGCTTAGTAACATTCAGATAAACAAGTCAGGGCTTATTTTCCTACTTTCTCATCTGTGACATAACCTTCCTGAAAGTAAAACTCACATGCTCATATTATAGATGAAAGAAATTAAGCAACTGTAGCACATTGACTAAGTATAACTGAACATAGCATTTAGTAGAAAAAATAAGGCTCGTTCAAAAAAATAAAAGGAGTTATTTACTCACCTGAAAGAACAACTTCTACTAGGTCTCCTTCATGTATTTCATCTGCTGAGGTAATCAGCTGCAAAATATTTTCTGAGTTCATGTCATGGCGAAAGAGAAGAATTTTGTCATACATGCCAAAGAATCCACACTCTGGAAACTACAGAACAGTCCTATATCAGTATACCCATAGGTTTCCATTTTTATGAGTAAACGTCTCAATCTTATGAAAGAAATTTACATGTGGTTCTTAGCCTAACACTCTCTGGTAACAATTCTATTAATATCTAAAAGATCAGCCATGGACTCAAACATCCTTAGTTCAAGTTCAAAAACAGAACAGTAAACATAAAAGCATGTATCTCTTAGAAATATAGGATTTCCTTTTTCAGTTATTGATGGAGAATATAATCTTGAATTTAACTGCTACTCTTACATTGCCTGAGATAAGCAAGCAGTCTTTCCTATCCTCTAGAACTAAGCTTCCTCTATAGCTACTGGCTACATGCAGTTAAATTAAAATTAATTAAAATTAAATAAAATTAAAAATTCAGCTACTCACTCTAGCCACATTTCATGCGCTTAATCACCACCCTAGCTACTGGCTTGTCTATCATTTTGGACTATGCAGATATAGAACACTTTCATCATCACTGTAAACTCTACTGAATAGTCCTAGTAGAAGATTAATAATTCTCAAATTACCGTCACAAGAGTATCAATTCCAACATTTTTGACAAATGCACCTATGGCCTCTAGCATCTATCTAATACTTTATTTACTCACTATAATTACAAGTACATGATTCTTTATGGTAACTTTCTTTTTACTGTTTGTATTTTTAGTTGAGAGAGAAAGAGGGAGGAAGGGAGAGTGAGTTCATAAGCAGGAGGGGCAGATGGAGAGGGAGAGAAAATCTCAAGCAGATTCTGCACTGAGCATGGAGCCTGACACAGGGCTTGTTCCCAGTCATGAGATCATGACCTGAGCCAAAATCAAGAGTAGGATGCTTAACTGACTGCACCACACAGGTACCCTGTAACTTTCTTTTTAAAAAACCTTTGACCAGAGCAGGAGACTTACAGATCAGTTCACTTGTCCTCTGTATATTATTTCAAGACTTCTACACTTTGTGACTACAGAGCTGACATTTTGAGGATTGGCATACCAAGGACTAAAATATGAAGGTATGAGCTCTAACAGTTTTTGTAGTTAATAAAGTTTTTTAAGGGAAAATTTTAAGTACTTGCCTTATAAAATAACTTTAATTTCTAAATCAAAACCAAGATCATCTAAAATACCAGTGCCCTGGGAAATGCTGCTCCAGGTATTTCAATTTTCTTCAGTTTATCTCAGAATTAGATACCCTCATTGACTTATTTGGCTCCTCAGAGAATACCCTTTAATGTACTATACAGTATGTCACCAGCCTACACTGAATGGCTTGATATGTATGTCACACAAAATCATAACTACACTTATTGCAGGGATATTGCTGAGGAAATGGTTCACTTACTTCATATGGTAGCCCTTCTCTGTGAGAACTCATAAACGAAATTTCTCTGGTTGGTTCTGTAATATGAACAATTTGATCATCTAACTAATCATGTTTTCTGCTTACTTCACTCACTGGAAAAAGCAAAGCTAAATTTGTGGCTCATTTCCAACATAAGTCTAAGATCTTATAGCACATGTTTTAGGTGGAAATGCCTTCTTATCTTCTGAACTTAATTTTCCCATTAAAAATCCATATATACCTACCTATCTATATCTACAAAGGCCTAAATTCTATTGGAAAATTATTAAAATAAAAAATTGGAAACAATGATATAATTAGAAATTTGAGTCGATTTGAATTTTTTTAAGCCTGAGTAAATAATGAAAAAGTACAGAAGTATTTAGAATTTTTACAATATTCTACTTTCAATTGAGTTACCAATAATACTAATAAAACTTTATAATATGCATTAAACATATATCTAACAGTATAACAATTTTCAATTGAAAAGATAGGGAGTAAAAATATAGAATCAAAAAAACATATTTTTATTACATTTTAAAGCTTGAAATTTAAAATTTTATAAAATTTTATTAAAATTAATTTTAAATTAAATTAAAATTAATTTTATTAAGTATTATCAAATTAGAAAACATCTATTGGAGTAAAACATCTCCATAAGTTAGTTCCAACTTACATATTAAGAACTTAAGTATTAATAAAAAAAGATTAAAAAAAAAAAAAAAAAGATTCCACGGCGCCTGGGTGGCTCAGTCTGTCAAGCCGCTGCCTTCAGCCCAGGTCATGATCCCAGGGTCCTGGGATCAAGCCCAGTATCGCAGTATTGGGCTCCCTGCTGGGAAGGTGCCTGCTTTTCCTTCACCCTCTGCTTGCCACCCCCCATGCTTGTTCTCTTTCATCAATAAAATCTTAAAAAAATAAAAATAAAAATTTCCACGTTCCATCCTTATTTAAAAATGACTAACAAGGGATGCATGGGTGGCCCAGTTGGGTTAGTGTCTGCCTTCAGCTCAGGTCATGATCCCAGAGTCCTGGGATTAACCCTCTGCCTCTGCCCCTCCCCCTGCCCCTGTTCATACTCTCTCTCAAATAAATACAATCTTAAAAAAAAAAACCAAAAACCCACAAAATTTTGGGAATAAAACTCATTTTGGGGCACCTGGGTGGCTCAGTGGGTTAAAGCCTCTGCCTTCGGCTCAGGTCATGATCTCAGGTCCTGAGATCGAGCTCTGCATCAGGCTCTCTACTCAGAAGGGAGCCTGCTTCCTCCTCTCTCTGCCTGCCTCTCCGCCTGCTTGTGGTCTATCAAATAAATAAAATCTTAAAAAAAAAACAAAACTCATTTTAAAAGTTCCACATTTTTTTATGTCTTCTAAGTGCAAGGCATTGTTCCCATGGTTTGTAAAGGTAAGGCTGACCTCCCCTCCCAGGAGTTTACAATCTAGTAGGAAGATGGAAATAAAACAAACGTATAACATAGTAAGGGAAATGCCAAAAATGAAAAATAAAATTCTAGAGGAGGGGAAAAAATTTTTAACCAGTAATGTGGAATGTCACTCTAACAGTGATAAGAGAAGCAAAGTTTCCATGGGCAGAAAGTGAAAGTGAAAGTTGAAAGGTCTTAGTTGAGAAAACACATAAACGAGAGAAAGTTAAGTGGACCCTATGACTGAAGAATGAGGCAAGGGCTGGGTAGAAAGAGGGCAAAAATGCACACAGGAGCCCCATGGAGACTGTACTTAAGAAACTTGGGAGTCATCAGAATGGGGTTCAGGCATTGCCACCTACTAACTATAGCACCTTAGATAAGCTGTTTAACCTCCCTATGCTGTTTCTTGGCTATAAATTTGGAGTAACAGCAATACTGGCTTTATAGGGTTCTGGTCAAAATTTATTTGGTGACATAAAGTAGTACCATGATCAGTAAATTCTAGTGGTTCCTATTATCTTACATCTAAGAGGGGAGAGACAAAGAATCCCAGAGCAAGGCAGTGATATGATCAAATCTATATCTTAAAAAGATAGTGCTGACAAGTAGTAGGGACTGAAACAGGAAGAGACTAGAGCAAGCTCCTAAAGAAGGCTGAAGCTATTGTCAGGAAAGAGGTATCAGAGTCTGGATTATTCAGTAAGAAGATGGAAGGCAAGACAAGAAGGAACACTTCTCTCTCAAATCTATCTTTGGTAAATTACATGGATCATTAGTATTGTTTTGACCAAACCAGAAGTCCCAATAACTAAAGAGCTAAATAAACACATTAATGAGAGAAGAAAAACATCAAAAACATGTGTGGCTTAGAAAAAAATACATATAAAATTATATTCGTGATAAACACATGACCTGGTGAATTCATATTGGCATTATTAAGAAACTGAAGAGCAAATAAAAATGACAGGGAGTGTATTAAGAATATTTACTTAAAATAAGCATTTGTGAACCAGGCTGGAAAGCCTTCAGTGATGATAAAAAATGAAGTAATTTTCTAGTCTAGCAAATGTTTACATAAAAGTATATTCATCTATATGGTTGAGAAATTAAGAGTTCCAAGAGGTGAAAAATGTACTAAATAGTTTGTAAAAAATAAGTTTCTGCTATTTAGAATTATGATTTGTAAGTGTGACTCTGCAGGATATTTAGGAATCATCTGGAGTCAGCACAAAATGAAGTAACAAAGTAACAGAAAGTAGCACCTGGAAAAAAAGCAAGAGAATATTAACGTTGCCACTGAACATCACAGAAAAAATGTAGCCAAGTTTTAAAAACACTATGAAGTCTTGAGACATGGTTATATTAAATATAAACATCTAAAAAGAAACAAGGAAATAAATCATGAGCACACACTTGGAAAGATCTAAAAAATTATACTGAGAAAACCCCACACAAAAAAACAAAAACCCAAAACTCTGTTAATATGATTTGAACATACAGCTATTGACACTTCATAACTTTTATAAAAATTCAGAGAGGCGCCTGGGTGGCTCAGTCAGGCTCCCTGTGTCAGGCTCCCTGCTCAGTGGGGAGTCTGCTTCTCCCTTTCCCTGTGCCCCTTCCCACCACTTGTGCTCTCTCTCTTAAATGAATAAAATAAAATTTAAAAAAATTTTTCAGAAATAAGATTTTCAAGCAGGAATAAATTGTTAAGCCATGTCTCAACTCTGACCATACTCTAGAATCACCTGTGGACCTTAAAAGATGCTAAGGCTCTCTTCCCAGGTTTATGGTTAAGCTCTGTGGAATAAGACATGGACACCTGAATATCAAGTATACTTTTATATTATTCAATATACTACTCTTAAAAAGCAGACTTTAAAAAATTTATTTTTAAGAATAATTTTAGAGTTACAGTTAGAGAAAAATTGAGATAATACTACACAGAGATCCCATATACCCCACACCTAGTTTCCCCTATTATGAATGTCTTCCATTAATATGGTACATTACAACTAATGAACTAATACTGATACATTAACTAAAGTCCATACTTCATTCAGATTTCCTTCACTTTTACTCAGTTTCCTTTTTCCATCCCATGATCCCATACAGGATACATTACCTTTAGCTGTCAAGTCTCCTTAGCCCTCTCTTGGCTGTGACAGTGTTTTCTTAAGACTTTGCTGGGTTCTGAGGACTTTGACTAAATATCAGGTATTGTGTAAGATGCCCCCACCATTAAAATGTATCTGATGTTTTTCTCATGATTAGATTGGAGTTATGGGTTTTGGGGAAGACCACAGAGGTAAAGTGTCATTCTCATCACATCATATTAAGTGTACCTACCACCAACATGATTTACTGCTATTGATGTAGACCTTGACTATCTGGCTAAGGTAGGATTTGTCAGGTTTCCTCGCTGCAAAGCTATTCCCTCTGAACCCCTAATACTGTACCCTTTGGAAGTCAGTCACCATGTGCAGCCCACTCTTTTTTTTTTTAAGATTTTATTTATTTGAGAGAGAGAGAACGTATGTGTGCACATGAGTGGTGCTTGGGGAGGAGAGAGCAGGGCAGAGGGAGAGAGAGAGAGACTCTCAGTCATGCTCCATGCTGAGCACAGAGCCTACCCCCACAACCCCATGATCATGACCCTAGCCAAAACCAAGAGTTGTATGCTCAACAAGTTGAGCCACCCAGGCATTACTATGCACTCTTAAGGAATGGTGAGTTACATTCCTTCTCCTTGAAGGCAGAGTATCTATATCAGTTATTTGGATACTTCTGCATGTGAGATTTATCTGTTTTCACCTATTTATTTATGTATTCATCCAACCATTTATATATACATGTATATTCACAGATATTTATTAACACTTTGGGATATAATATACACTCTTTAAAAAAATAATTTATTTTCAAATAGCAATTTATTCACATGGCTCAAAGTTTTTAAAGTACAAAAAAGAATAGTGCAAAATCTATGCTGGAGTTGCCCAGCTAGCCCTGCCAGAGTCGACACTGTTGCCAGGTTTCCTTAGTATCCCAAGATGTTTGGTACCAAAAATGTTGGTGGTGGTTGTTGTTTTACACAATTGCATAGTTTTATTTTACTAGCTCCCTACGGGATACGAGTTGAGGAATAAAACTACAGTCAAACTGCTTCGAGTTCAAATCCTGATCCATTTTGCTTACTAACTGTATAACTGTGGCTAACTTAACCTCAGTTTTTCTATCTCCTACTTCAAAAGGTGATCATGAGAATTAAATAAATGAATACACATAAAAAGCTTAGAACTCCTGGTCCATTTTGAGCACTACATAAATCTTAGCTACTGTTTCAAATTTTTTGTTATTACAAACAACACCCAATGTACAATCTTATACACAAATCTTTTTCACTTTTTGAGTTTATGAATAGGACTACTTCCTAGAAATATATTTGCTAGGTCAAAGAATATGCACAATTGACATTTTAATTTTTTTATTTTGTATTTATTCCTTTTTAGAGAGAGCAAGTGCATAGGGGCAGGGGAGTAATGGCGGGGGCAGAAGTGAGGGAGAGGGAGAAAATGAATCTTAAGCAGGTTCCACGCCCACTGTGGAGTCCGACTCAAGGCTTGATCTCACAACCCCGAGTCCATGACCTGAGCCAAAATCAAGAGTCAGACACTTAACTGACTAAGCCACCCAGGCACCCCTTGACATTTTTAGATACTGCCAAAATGTTTTTTATAGAGACCATACCAATTTACATTTCCATAAGTAATATATTAAGTGGTTGTTTTTTCCACATCCTATTTTTTAATACTGTATTAGTCAGCTTAGGTTGCATTAACAAAATATCATAGACAGAACAGCTTAAACAACACAAATCTATTTTCTCAGATTTCTGGAGGCTAGACTCTGGAGGTCAGAGTACTAGCATGGTCAAGTTCTCTTCCTCACGTGCAGTCAGCAACCTTGTCCCTAGAACTCAGATGACCTCTCCTCCAAAAATGCACACGGGGGGAAAGGAGGGAAGAAGAAGAAAGAGGGGGAGAGGGAGGGGGAGGGAGGGAGGGAGAGAGAGAGAGGGAGAGAGAGACCTCTTTCTTCCTCTTATATAAACCTACCAATTCTATCAGACTACAACCCTATGACTTCATTGAACCTTAATTACTTTCTAAAAGTCCTATCTCCAAAGTCACACTGAGTGAGGCTTAAGGATTCAACATATGAATGTGAGGGGTGGGGAGGAGAGACAAAATTTAGTCCTTAGCACATCTGTTAATGTTAAGTAAAAAATGGTATTTCGGTATAGTTTTAATTATAAGAAGTTGAACAAGGGACAACTGTATTTCATTTGCATACATTAGTTATTCGTATTCTTTGGCCATTTTTAATGAGTTAACAGATCTTTAAAACTCTAAATCCAAACATTCCTCAAAACGTTTCTCATTATGTAGGAAATCCTTAATAAGTCCCGGACAACATATCAAAAAACACAAACAAAACACCTGTATACCTAATAGCATATATGTTGAATTTCTTAAAATCATCTGACACCAATAAAATATTTTATACAGGAAAAGAGAGCTTTACCAAAATAACAGCTTGTTTACCTATACCAGACTCCAGTAGAAAAGAATAATAGAGAACATTTTCTCTTTCAAAATTGTATAATTTTAAGAGGAAGAAATATTCTACCAAACTAATGAAAATCAATTCTTGATTACATTTATAAATCCACTATTTTCATCGGCTTCCTTTCTCTTTACCATCCAGAATGCAAATCTTAGCTAATAAAATGATATAATGCTTTCTAAGCATTCTACTTTCATGGGGAAGAAAGCAATTTGCGATAGGGAACAAGATTAGAAGAGTAGCAGAGGTGGTAACATGCTTAGTAACTGTCAGTAATTGTCACTGGCTATTTATTTATTCCTAAACTAGTGTTCTTAATCAGGACAATTTTGTCCCCCAGAAGGTATGTGAGGTACCAGTGTCTAGCAGGTAGAGGCCAGGGATGCTGCTAAACATCCTACAATGCACAGGACATTGCAGAGGACAAGGAATTATCCAGCCTGAAATGTTGACAGTGCTGAAGTTGAGAAACCCTGCTCTGGGGAATAAAGGGGTCAAGAATATAGAGAGACTGGAAAATGTGAAAGGAAATTGACAAAGTTCTGAAAATTACACATGCCCATATTTCCTTCCCTAGCCTACCTCAGCCTGATTAAAAGAAAAGAGGAAATGAAAGAAACGGCAAAAGAACTAGCAGGGTAGAAGCAAAATAAGCCTTTAATTTGGCCTCATTCCAAATTCCCACTAGGCTTTTCTGGACTTGCTTTCTACAGACTGTGCAAATGACTCCTTTCTTAACTGTGCAAAATGAAGTCTTTTCCCAGTCCATATGGGAGAGGAATGGAATTTCATTCTAAGTTATCAAATATGCATCCTTTATATACTGCTCTTTTGCCCACTTCACATTCCATATGTCTTTACTTTGCAGTAAAGATGGCTTCAAGAATAAAAAACAGAGCATCTTATCTTTCTAGAACCATCTTATGGAAGTAACGTTTGATGGCATTAACACCTGTTTGTAATTAAAATATGCTATTTAATTTAACATCATTTTTCAGTAAAGTATGTAGTTGAAAAGAATTGCAATGACTACTTCTATATACAGATAGACAGTACTACAGTCTAGATGAGTCAATGAGAAAATTATTCAGTGGGGACTCTGAATTTATTCTTAACTTTCATCATTAATCTTCAAACTAGGTTTTTCTGGATATGACACAATAGAAGAGTTGCTTCATTTAACACCGTTTCTCTTTGACACAAGCCAGAGTAATCTTTTTTCATTTCCTTTTTCTTGTTTTTCTATTAGTTCTGTTTATCTTTAATTCAAACTTTCTGGAACTTTCTATTCTAGCCAACATATTTACCTGAATATCTAGCAGAATTAAAAAAAAAAATCTTTCTTCCGACTTGAGCCTTCAGATTAGTAATGGTTGCCTGGCATTATTCTACCAAGACAAAAAATGTAGGGTAAAGAGCAGGATGTCACCTAGCCACTGCAACACAGCTGTAGTAGAATGAATAGGGGAGAAAAAAAAAAAAAACTAACAGAATGACAACTGGTTTCTAGAAAACAAAAGACACAGCTGGGGTTTTCGCTCTACTTTGGCAGGACCTGAAAATTATACCCAATCCCTGTCTGCAGAAACAATGTATTCACTTGACAAGAAGATCAAAATCACTCCTAAACTAGGATATACAGGCAAAAATGCTTCAGGTCTAGTGTCATGTAAATGGTCAAAACTAAAAACAAATGTTTTGTAAACCAGCTGCTAAAAGCAGAGTTTGCTTTAGTTAGATTCATTTCAATTTCAATAAATACCATTACAGTTTAAAATAAATTGCTGTTGGTCAATTTTCTTTTTTATTACTCCAATTACATCTACTATGTTCATTCAACAAATTAACACAATACAGCAATAGCATCATAGTGCTATTTTCTAAGCTTCTTGGCAATTTGAAATCAAGAATGTAAGGAACTAATATTCACTGCACCATGTAAAGCACTTGACATGGGTATCTCATTTAACTTTCTCAAAGTCCTAAAACAAGTAATCCTAGTCCTCTAAATAACACTTGATCTCAATTTTTTATAATTTGTCATATGCTAAATACTAAAATCAAAAGGCATGAGTAAAGCGATGTCAGTGTGAAAGAATCCTATACATGTTTTGGTATTTACTAAAATTTTAAAAACGCTACAGGCTCGATGATCTTTCCAGATAAGAGAGATTTTAAAATTATGATTACTATTTTGAGGCACTAATTATGTGGCAGACACTGCATTAAGAGCTTTACATTTTATCACCATAATTTTTTAATGAAGGTAGGGATCATGATCCCAGCTCTGTAGATGAAGATCTGAAGTAAGTGACCTGAAAAGGGTTTATAATCTCTAAAAAAAAGTTTTTAAGAATCAAAGCTCCACCCTGAGTCTGTCTCTTTGGTCTCTTTGGCTTTAGAACACTGCACTCTCTTTCTTAGGTTATTCTCTCTTTTTTAAACATACACCAATAACAAAAAATAATAGTACAGGTTTAAACACTAATATAATTTTGACATTGGGAATCCATGCACAAACAATCACTCTAAGACCGGGCAAAGCTTTTGGCCTGTTCCTGGGTTTTGATTTGCTCACTGTAATTTGACTCTTTGGTAGTTCCTCCTAGCAGAGATCTAGTTTCCATTTGGCTCAAGCTCAATTCTACCTCTGCTCAGATCAGTTTGCCTTCTCAGTTCTCCTGACAGCCAGTCTCACTAGTTTTTTGGGTTTCATCAGTTTAAGCATTCTCTTCAGCATATAAATCCTAGAAGGCAGAGATACTGTTTGTTGCTAAGTCTGCTTTATAAACCAATACATAGATAAAGGAATCTACTGTATACATCTAAAACTTTACATTCATTCCTGAAACTAATATACATTGTATGTCAACTATGCTTCAAAAAAAATTAAAATTTACATTGTTTAACTATATCCACACTCACAACTGAAACTGTGTACTACATACTTAAAATGAACACATCCAAGCCAAATGAGCAGTCCTATTTGAAAGCTCTTGAGCCACAATTCACATCTAGAAGATTCACAAACAGAATTTGGGGCCGGGTAATTCTTTGTGGGGGAGCTCACCTTAGCATTGCAGTAGTACCTCTGCCCTCTACACACTAGATGCCAACAGCAGTCCTCCTCTCCCCAGTAGTGATAACCAAACAAAAAGTCTCCAGACACTGCTAAATGTTGCCAGGGATCAAATCACTCCGGTTGAAAACCACTGGTTTAATTTAATCTTATACATTAAAATAAGATATTGGAGCTATAATATTTGCCAATTAAGGAGTGCTAATCTACATTCTTATAAGGAATAAGGAAAAAGTTTACTGGTATTCTCAGAGTGAATTAACTAAGAATAAGTACTTTAAGAAGCTGGCCTTCTGCACAATCCCAGGAAGAAAGAGTTCTTTGAACTAAATATCCGAAAAATATAAAGTAGTTGGAGCAGGTTGGGCACAACTAAGGTACCAACACTTGAAAAAGAATGGAAAAGAAAACTGGTGCTTATTGGCTTATTTCTTTCTATAAATCATTTAATCAGTACAGGTTAACTATCTCCATAGATTATTTGCAGTATTGTTTTCAGCAGTATAAGCAGATAGAATGTGTCCTTAACAAATGCCTACTGCGACGAAGGCATTTGGGGGGAAAGACAAGTAAGACAGAACCAATTTCAACGTAACATAAATGTTGGAAGCACTTCAAATCTTCAAGAAAAGGAAGCTAAATTTTTGGCTTACATTAAAGACAACAACAACAAAAGAAACTCCACCCAATCCACCCTCAGGATGTGTCATGAAATTGGACTGAATTCAAAGGGTGACCACTTTTGGTCATATCCAAGTTTTAAGCAAAGCTCAACTATAAATGATCTGTTAGATATTTTCTTGGAAACAAACAAACAAAAAAAATCACGATGTATATATTTTTTATTATCTGTATTAGAACTCATTCCCATTTTTTAACTTATTATAAGCCTGAAATCATTGATTATTCTCTATTTCTATGAAATTTTATCATACCCTCATCTATACTAGAAATACGAATTTCATTTTCCCCCAATGGAACACCATACCTAACCTGTATTTATTACTACTATTTTGAATATTTCCCCACATGCCTGTTTAGTAATTAATATTTTTGTAAAATGTATTTTTGTATCATTTGACTATTTAGAAATCAATGTTTTTCTTACCAATACATGAGCTCTTTACAGAATAAAGAATTAATGATATTTAGTATTTCCTCAATCTTAGTTTTTATTTTAATATATGTAAATATTTTAATTTTCAATACTCAAATCTGTAAACTGTTCTTTTCCCTTGTGCTTCCTTTACCTGAAAGTGAGATATCCCATTCTCTGTAAGTTTGATAAATATTCAAGTCCATTTTATTCTTAAGATTCTCATTATTTAACCTTTACTTTAATTCCTCTGAAATTTATCCTGGTGTCAGGTATTAAGTGGAAGTCTATGTTAATGCTCCTCTCATTGCCTAACTTGCTTTTAAAATTCCATTTCTGAAAAATGATTCCCTTTTATTTCTAATGCCTCCTTAGCCATATACCTAAAATGTACTATGGATCTGTCTATGACTGTTCAAGTACTATATAGTTTCCATCACTATAGCTTTTTTCTGCCCTCTTTCTCTTATTTTTTCAGACTCTTAATAATTTTT
>CM053610.1:92309670-92337686 GCA_028646535.1 Procyon lotor | reverse complement strand
CAGACTCTTAATAATTTTTGACTACTTTTTTAAACTTGAGAAAAATATTGTTCAGGTAAAAAGAATTCCAATAAAATCTTGAATGGAACACATAATTTAATTTGAGAAGTAAAAATTGTACACTATCAGTCTTCTTTTTTCAGGAATATGATAATACATTTATTTCACAAAGTCTTAAATATTTCATAAAAATTTTAAATTTTACTTATATCTGGATTCATCCATTTCTTAAGACAGTTATCAAAAAATACTTTAATCAACTTTTTCCTAAGGGAAATATTAATGTACTCTTGGTTAGTTTTTATGTCCTTCTTTTGATATCAAAAGATCTTACATAGTTTCAATTAACTGTCCCTAGGCCTCTGTAGTTGCTCTATAGGATCCTTCTGGCAGTTCAGTCCTTGGGAATGTATCTATGGTGCAGGAATAGAGAAAAGCATGTTTACTCACTGCTCAATAATAGTAACTAGTTAAATCAGTTGAACTCAAAATTATGATTGTGAAGCCACGTCTATAATCACCATTAGTCTAAAGAATCATATAACTACCTCATCCCCTGAGGAATATAATATACTATAATATTCTAAGACAAAAATCACAGGTTTTCAGCAGCTAAACATGAAATAGACACATACAGCCCAAGAACAGACAATTAAATAAACCACAGACTTGATATACCATTAACCTCCAATTTTCTAAACCAATAAAGAGAACATTTGTAGACCTAGTAGAAAACTGTGAAAAATTTACCTATACAGAATAAGAAACAACTGGGTTGTCTTCTACACAGCAGAAAATGGATTATGACATTTGTGTAAAGCACAAAAGTGAAACATAAAACTAAATGGTTTTAACTTTCACTTACTTCTGGATCACCACTAATTTTCAGTAAACTCCTGAAAGAAAAAGGTTCCCAAAGTATGTGTGACTTAAGTTTTGCTTTTTAAGTTTAGAAACCACTAAGTGCAGATTAATAATAATATTATTAATAAACTAATATTGAGAGATTGCTATATGCTAGGTGCTGGGCTAAGCAAAACATGTCATTTAATATACATATACACACACAACCATGAGATGAGCACTATTTTAAACCTCATTTTTTAGATAAGAAACCAAGGTTACACAACTAGTAAGTGGAGATAAACCACTTACTAGAGAGATAAACCCAAATTTGACACCAAATGTTTTTTGGGTTTTTAAATTTTTTTTTAAGATTTTATTTATTTGAAGTCAGTCAGAGAAAGACAATTATCACATGATCTCTCTAATATGAAGAATTTGAGAGGCAAGGCGGGAATTTGGGGGGGTGGGGGAGAGAAATGAAACAGGAAGGGATGGGGAGGGAGACAAACTGTAAGAGACTCCTAGACTCAAGAAACTAACTAAGGGTGGTTGGGAGGTGGGGGGGTAGGGATAGGGTGGCTGGGTTGTGGACATTGGGTAGGGTACGTGCTGTTAAGTGCCGTGAAATGTGTAAGCCTGACGATTCACAGACATGTACCCTGGGGCAAATAATACATTATATGTTAATAAAAATTTAAAAAAAAAAGATTTTATTTATTTGACATAGAAAGAGCGAGCGCACAGCAAGAGCAGCAGCAGGGAGAGGGAGAAGCAGGCTCGCAGAGCAGGGAGCCCAATGTGGGGCTTGATCCCAGGACTCTGGGATCATGACCTGAGCCAAAGGCAGATGCTTAATGACTGAGCTACCCAGGCACCTCCCCCATCAAATGTTTTTAATAACCATACTATACTGTTTCATATAAATTTTAAAAATTTATTCAACCGAAAAATATTTGTTGAACACCTACCATGGACATGTCTGACCTCACAGAGCTTACAGTTTTATGGTGGCTATACTCAAGTAAAAGAACAATTACAAAAAATATAATGAAAGTTTAAATACAAGTTATCCAGGAATGAAAAGCACAGCACATGGTAATTAAATGGACATATACAGCTGTTATGTTTTACTATTCTCATACTCTCCATAAAGGGCAACTTACGGTTTGATGTACTAGAAGAAAAACAACAGTGGGGATGGTAAATGGAATTACCATGAACAGAACAGAAATCACCATGAATTTTTAGCTCACATAAATTTAGAATACTACTAGGAGGCAGAATCATACAGCTTTTTCATGGGGAGGGAAAATTATTAACCCATGGGGAGAGAGTTAATATGTGCATAAATACACAGGTTTCTGATTATTCAGGATGTTATAGGCATCTTGCTTTATTCACGCTACAAGCTATCAAAGTGGTAGCAGGACACTTGACTAGTCACTAAGGTTTATTTCCCCAGGGGAAGAGCCATAGTTGGTGACAATAAAAGCAAAAACTAGGGTTTAAAGCAATCTTTCATACCTCCTGAAGGAGATGGTAGTTATTCCTTTGAGTCATTTATCAGTTTTGTACCTTTATTTCAGGTCTTACCATGATCTACCTTATATTATAGTAATTTTCATTCATTCATCTTTTTTTTCCAGAGCACAAATCATTGGGGCAGAAAATTTATCTTTCCTCTTGGTAACTCTACAGTATCTACCATGGTGACTGAACAGAATAAGTGCACCACAAATATTTGTTCAATTGCATGAAGCCATAACAGATAATGGTACCTGGTAAGGGGTCATTGTACCACACTATTTAGCTCTCTGCAAACTGCCAAGTAAAAGAAATGAAATCACTAGGACTTGTTTTTCTATCTAAAATTTTCAACTATCATATTAATCTATAATCAGATACAGACTTCACTGAATTTTTGAATTTGTATACAAGATTTAAAATATACATATAATTATATCTTATATGATGGAAAGCTCATACAACAAATTAATAATTTAAATATTTGGAACAAATATCTTCAGTTTGTTACTTATCTCGTCTTTTAAACTTACTGATTTCCATTATATTTAGGTTCTCGATTCTGGCTCTCCTTAGAACCACAGATAGAGCTCTTAGGCTCTCTACTCACAGAAAGCCTTATTTAACTGGTCTAGGAAAAGGTCTATTAAGCCTCCTGGTTGTTTTAAGGTGCAGCCAGGGTTGAAAACCACTGTTACAAACTAAGTTGCATGTAACCTTGAAACCACATACATAGAGTTTGTAAACATTTAAAAAACTTGATCCCTCCTAACATCTGCACTGTGATAAAGATTTTTGAAAATTTAGCTACTTTTGCATAACTATGACAAAACAAAATTTGAAGATTTTGCTCCTAATTAAAAAAAAAAAAGCTGGTCTTGAGGAAATGCTGATAGGGTAATCAAAAAATTTTGTGAAGTGTTTAAAAGTTATTGGATAAGATTTTATAAGGAAAACAAATAGACATAAACACTGAAGTGCATTTGTCAAAGTATATATATTAGAGATGGTTCATTTGATTGTAACCAATTTACAGCCTTATCAAAAATTACCGAAACATGGAAAACTAACAAGAAGCTTCAACCTATTTCCAACAGTAGGGTGGGACTGAAAAATAATTCACTCAGATGTGGTCATGGCACAACCCAGAGACAACTCAAATGCAGCTTTCCATTATACTGTATATTTCAAGTGAAAGCCTAAATAGTAGATAGAAAGACAAGGAGAAAAGCAAAAGAACATGTTCAGGAAAATTTTGTAAGGGTAGTAAAAATGGCACACAGGAAAAGACCAAAAGAAGCTTTAATTAATACAAAAAGTCTTCCAAGTTGAGGAAACTATAACCTCAAGACCAAGTTCAACAAACCCCAGCAACAAAAACAGAAGAAAACCCACAATAAAGCAATCATATTCAAACTGCTGAAAACCAAGAAGACAAAAATTGTAAATGAACCCAGAGAAAAGAACATATTGCATATAGTGTGGATCTAACACAAAGTAATGAAAAGTAATGAATATGTTAAATATGGGAGTAAATATAAAAGATAATTTTTCTCACTTTCACTTTAAAACATAATTTACTGTTAAAAAGCAAGAAGAACAATGTGTTGTGGGATTTATAGCAACAGCTGATCCTCATCATCCATATTCTAGATCTGTGAACATGCCTACTTGCTAAAATTTATTTGTAATAAAAAATCAATACTTTCTGTGCTTTTGCAGTCATTCACAGACATGCACAGAAGACAAAATTTGAGTCACTCTTGTGCATATTCCCAGCTGAAGGCAAACAAGGTGATGCTCTTCTTGTTTCAACTTTCACAGGGTAAAAACACACGTCTTTTTCATGGTCTATTTACCGTCATGTGTTCTAATTTGGGGGCTTTTTTGATGATTTTTCTGCTTAAAATCCACCCCTACCAAGCATTATGCTGAAGTGCTGTCAAGTGTTCCTACAAGCAAGTAGCCTATGATATGCCTTATGGAAAGAATATGTGTTAGAGAAGCTTCATTCAGTTACAGTGCTGTTGGCCATAAGATCGATGTTAATGAATCAATTATATATATTAAATAAGGAACCTTTAAACACAAACACATATAAAACAAGCTTATGCATTTACTGGTTGACAAAAATTTTTTGACCAGATGCTCACAGGAACCTAACCCTATATTTTCCCCTAGGAGCAACTGTTCAATATTCACCAATTCAATGTTTGAGGGCACTTTACAGAATATAACTATCACATACAATGAGAATCAACTGTTTACAGAAATAAAATGTATGACAGTACAAGTGACAATAGAAAATGGAAATATACTATTCTAAGGTATATATTACATCATACTTAGAATAGTATGATGTTGTTTGAAGACATCTCTGATGAAATAAAGATGGATATTATATAAATTAGAGCAAGATTGGCAAAAATTTTCCATAAAAGACCAGATACTAATCTCTTAGGCTTGATATACCTTATGGTCTCTGTCATAGCTACTTAACTCTGCTATTGTAGCATAAAAGCAGCCACAGGCAAGTTATCAATGAATGAGCATGCTATGTCTCAATAAAACTCTATTCACAAAAAGAGGTAGTGGGTCAGATTTGGCCCACAGATGTAGTCTACTGATCCCAGCACTAGAGAAACTACTGAAAAAAAATTTTTTAGAGTATAATAAATCAACAATGGAGATAAAATGGACTTACAGAATATACTCAGTTCAAAAGAGAAAATGACCTAAGACCAGAAGAGACCAACAGAAATCAATATATTTAAATGCATCTACATTAAACACTGTATTAAATATAAATGGTCTAAGCACTTAAAAAGCAGAAGTTGTCAGACTGAATTTAAAAAGCATGACCCAAATTGATGGGAAGAACCGAGGTTCCAGATACCAGCGTACGATGACACATTCTGCCGGTTATCCCTAGCAAGTTAGCCAAACAAACCAACCTTCCTCCTGTCTGTGTTGTCAGCATAGGAAGATCAGTCAGCCGTGGTGAATGGACAAACACTTGGGACTGAATCAAACCCCTCAACATGAGCACAAGGCTTTGATCTTTCACATAAAAAAAAGTGTTTGAAATGAAAAAAAAAAAAAAAATGTAATTGACAAAAAAATCCCACTTCACATAAGACAAGAGAGGTTATAAGCAAAAACATGTAAAAATATACCACAATGCAAACACTAATTTTTTGGGAAAAAAAATAAGATTGGTTATATCAATACTACACAAAGATGACTTCAGAACAAGGTACATTACCAAAGAGAAGGAAAAAAACTTACACTGAAAAAGAAATCAATATATCAAATGTTGTAAAAATCCTAAATGTGCCTGCAAATAATTTTTGCTTTATGTTTTTAAGGTCTATTAATTAAAACTGAAAGGATTAATAGGCAAATCTAAAATTACACTCAGAGATTTCAATATTCCTTTCTTAATAAAAGGCAGAATAAGAAATCTATAAAATAAATAAAATACTTTCAACCAATTTGACCCAACCTTCAAGTAACATTCAGAATGTAGTGTAAGACAGAATCCTACACTAAAAAAAAAAAAAAAGGAAAAAAAAAACCCTTGAGTTATACAGATTGAAATTAAAGTATATTCTTGGGCCAAAATTAAAATAAAACTAGAAATCAACATAACAGAAAAGCATCTGAAAAAATTTTAAATGCTTCCAAATTAAACAATCCATGGATCACAGATGAAATCACAAGAGAAATTAGGAAATGATTTAAACAAAATGTAAATGAAAATACAACATATCAAAGTTTGTGGCATGCAGTTAAAGTAATAGAGGAAAACATAGCACTAGACATATATAAAAAAGACAAGACTCAAATCAATGACCCAAGCTTCCACCTTAAGAAACTGAAAAATAAATTCAAAGAAGGTAGAAGAAAAAAGAAAACTAAGAAACAGAAAACAGACAATAATAGAGAAAATTACTTTAAAGGGTAATGAACACAGAGCACAACTTTCACCAATGGACTTGCTCACTTAGATGAAATGAAAATTTTCCTTTAAAAACACAAATTACCAAAGTGTACTCACAAAGAAATAGATAATCTGAATAGCTCTGTGACCATTAAAGAAATAGAAATTGAGTTAAAAACCTTCTCATAAAAAAAATTCCAGGCACAGATGGGTTCATTGGTGAATTCTATCAAATATGTCAGGAAGAAACAATATCAGTTTTGTACAGGTTTATTCAGAAAACAGGAGGGAAATACTTTCAAACTCATTTTGTGAAGCCAACATTACCCTGATACCAAAACGACACAGATACAATAGAAGAAAAAAAATTACAGCCCAATACATTCATTATCTTAGAAAGAAAAATATTAAGAAAATATAGGTATATTAAATCAAGGAATATATAAAAAGAATAATATATGACCAGGAGGGTTTGTTGCCGGAATGCATGGTTGGTTTAACACTCAAAGGTAAGACAACATACTTCATCATATTAACAGACTAAAAGATAAAAATACATAGATGCAGAAAAAGTATTTAACAAATTTACAGTCATTCAAGATAAAAAGTCTAAGGCAACTAGGAATAGACAGGAATTTTCTCAACTTGATGAAGAACATCTAAAAAAGTTTACATGAAACTTAATGGTGGAAGACCAAATGCTTTTCCTTTTAAGCCAGGTAACATTGCACAGATATCCACTCTTACAATATAATACTGGAGGCTCAGCCTCCAGTACAAAACAAGAAAAAGAAAGTTTTAGAAGGCAAAGCATCAATCTTTATTTTTAAAAGACCAGATCATCTATACAGAGAATCCTAAAGAATTTTTTTAAATTACTGGAAGTAATAAGCAAGCTTATCAAGGTTGCAGGACACAATATAAATGTACAAAAATCACAATATTTCTATACAATAAAATGAAAAATCAGACTGAGACTTTTAAACACCCCAATTATAACTGCATCAAAACCATGAAACAGGTAACAAATCATGTACACAATTTCAATAGGGTTTTTGTTTTTTGGTTATTTGTAGAAATTGTCAAGTTGATTTTAATGGAAATGCAAAGAACACAGACTGGTCAAAACAATCTTGGAAAAAAGAACAACAGTGGAGGACTTAATGCACCTGACTTCTTGTATTTAAAAAAAAAAAAAATCGAAGAATTCAAGATACTGTGAAATTAGTTTAAGGATACATATATACAAACCAATAAAGCAAAACAACGTTCAGAAAGAGATCAAAACATATGTGGTTAACTAATTTACAATAAAGGTCCTAAACTAATTCAATGAGGGAAGAACAGTCCTTTCAACAAATGGTCCTAAAAAAAATCTGATGTCTAATGCAAAGAAATGAAGCTCAACCTTTATCTCACACAGCATACAAAAATTATTTTGAAATGGATTGTTATGAGTTGAATTGTGTTCCTCCAAAAGATGTTAAAATCCTAACCCCTAGTACCTGTGAATGTGACCTTTGGAAAGAGGGTTTTTGTAGATAGATGATCCAGTTAGGATGAAGTCATTAAGGAGGGCCCTAAACCAATAGGACTGTGTCCTTATAAAAAGGGGAAATTTGTCAACACAGCCAGTCATTTATAGAGAGAAGTCAATATGAAGACACAGGGAGAACACCATCTGTAAGCTAAGGAAGGCCTGAGGCCATTAGAAGCTGGGAGAGAGGCACGAAACAGATTCTTACTTATAGCCCTCAGAAGGAACAAACCCTACTGATAACTTGATTATAGACAGCTAGCCTCAAAAATGTCAGAAAAATTTCTATTGTTTAATACAGGCAGCTGTGGAAGTCCCACAGAATTAACATATGGATTATAGATATAAAGGTAAAAGCTAAAATTATGAAACATCCAGAAGAAAACAGGGGACAAAAATCTTCATTCAGGCAAATATTTTTTTAGATACAAAAGCACGATCCATAAAGGAAAAAATTAATTATATCTCATTAAAATTAGATATTTTGGCTCTCCGAATGATACTGTTAAGAGAACAAAGAATATAGTATATTTTAATGAAAAGTACATAAATTAACTTAGATCAGACAAAACAGACTTTTAGCCAAAGACTGTAATAAGAGACAAAGTCATTATATAATGATAAAGAAGTCAATCCAACAAGAGGATATAATATTTGTAAATCTGTATGCACTTAACATAGGGGCACCTAAATACATTAAGTATATAAAGCCAATATTAATGGATTCAAAAGAAGAAATAGACAGCAACACAAAAGTAATAGGAGACTTTAGTAACTCACTTTCAACAATGGAAAGACCACCCAAACAGAAAATCAAAAAGGAACACTGGAGTTAAACTATACATTAGACCAGACACTTAACATTTACTGGTAAATTCCATCCAAAAGCAGCAGAACACATATTCTTCTCAAGCAAACATGGAACATTCTCCAGGAGAGATAATGTTATGCCACAAAACAAGTCTTAATTAATTTAAGAAGACTGAAATCATAATAAACATCTTTTCCCGTGACAATGGTGTGAAACTAGAAATCAACTACAAAAACAAAACCAAACCAAAAAACCCTGGAAAATTCACAAATATGTGGACATTAAACAAAATGCAATTGTACAACTAGTCAAAGTGAGATCAAAAGAGAATAAAAAAATACCTTGAGACAAATGAAAATGAAAATACATGTACCAAAACTTATGGGATGCAGCAGAAGTTCTGAGAGAGCAGTTCATAGCAGTAAACATCTACATTACAAAAAAGATCTCAGGGTACCAGGTGGCTCAATCATTAACCCTCTGCCTTTGGCTCAGGTCATGATCCCAGGGTCCTGGGATCAAGCCCTGAGTTGGGCTTCCCGCTCAGCGGGAAGTCTGCTTCTCTTTCTCCCACTTCGCCTGCTTGTGTTCCCTCTCTCACTGTGTCTCTCTGTCAAATAGATAAATAAAATCTTAAAGAAAAAGAAAAGAAAAAGCCCTCAAATAAACAACCTAACTTTACACCTTGAGGAACTACAAAAAAAACAAACTAAGCCCAAAGTTAGCTTAATTAGGAAAGAAGTAACAAAGTAGTAACAAAGATCATAGTGAAAATAAATAGAGACTAAAAAGATAATAGAAAAGATCAGTGAAACTAAGAGCTGGTTTTTTGAAAAGATAAGCAAAACAGACAAACCTTTAGCTTAAAGAAAAAAAAAGAGAGGACTCAAATAAAATTACAAATGAAAGAGGTGACACTGTGATACCACATAAATACAAAGGAACATGAAAGACTATCTATGAACAATTATACACCAACAAACCAGACACTTGGAAAAGCAGATAAATTCTTAGAACCTACCAAGCCTGAATCATGAACAAGTAGAAAATATTAATAGGCCAATTCATAGTAAAAAGATTGAATTGGTAATCAAAATCCTCCCAACAAACAAACAAAAAAAACCCAGATGACTTCACTGGCAAATTCTACCAAACATTTAAATAATTAATACCGATTGTTCTCAAACTCTTCCAGACCATATAAGAGGAAGGAACATTTCCAAGCTAATGAGGCCAGCGTTATCCTGATACCAAAGACAGACAATGACACTACAAGGAAAAAAAAAAAATTATAGCTCAATATTCTCAATGAACACAGATGCAAATATTCTCAACAAATATTAGCAAACTGAATTCAAAAACACTTTAAAAGGATCATACACCACGATCAAGTGGGATTTATTCCAGGGATGCAAGAGTAATTCAACATCTGCAAATCAATAAATGTGATATACCATATTAACAAAATAACGGATAAAAATCATATGGTCATGTCAACAGATGCATAAAAAGCATTTAATAAAATTCAACATAAATTCATGACAAAAAAACTCTAAACAAAGTGAGGTATAGAGAAAACATACCTCAACATAACAGGGGCTGCATACAACAAGCTCACTGCTAACATCATACTCAGTGGAAAAACCCAAGATTAAGAATAAGACAAGGATGTCCATTCTTGCCACTTTTATTCAATATAGTCCTGGAAGTCCTAACCAGAACAAGAAAAAGAAATAAAAGACATCTAAATCAGAAAGGAAGAAGTAAAACTGTCTATGTCTGTAGATGACATGAAACACTCCAACAAAATATTTTGTTAGACTTAACAAATTTAGTGAGGTTGCCAGATACAAAATCAATATACAATAATCAGTTGCCTTTCTATACACTAAGTTAATATCAGAAAGAGAAATTAAGAAAACAATCCCATATATAATTGCATCAAAAAGAATAAAATACCTATAAATAAATTTAACCAAGAGGGTGAAAGATCTACACACTACAAATTATATCTATAAGACCTAATGAAAGAAACTAAAGAAGACGCAAATAAATGGAAAAATATTCTGTGTTCATGGACTGGAAGATTATTATTAAAATGTCCATACTATCCAAAATTTTCCAATAGCATTTTTCACAGAAATAGAAAAAACAATCTTAAAATTTATACAAAAACCACAAAAGATCCTGAATAGGATCTCAAAGCAATCTTTGAGAAAGAAGAACAAAGCTGGAGGTATTTACATATCTTGATTTCAAACTATACTTTAGAGCTATAGTAATCAAAACAGTATGGTATTGGCATAAGAATGGACATATAAAATCAATGGAATAGAACAAAGAGCCTTTCTAGAAATAGACCTATGCATATATGGCCAATGAATTTATGACAAAGAAATAAAAAATATACAATGAAAGAAGAGTCTTTTCTATAAAAGGTGCTGGGAGAACCGAGAACTGGGATAGTCAAATGCAAAAGAATGAAACTGAACGCCTATTTTACACCACACACAAAAATCAATTCAAAATGGTTGTAAGACTTGAATGTAGGACCTAAAACCACAAAACTCTTAGAAGAAAACACAAGCGATAAATTCCTTGACATCATTCTTGGCAATGATTCTTTGGATTTGACAACAACAGCAAAGGCAACAAAAGCAAAAATAAACAAGTGGGACTACATCAAACTATAAAGCTTCTTCTCAGCCAAGAAAGCCATCGACAAAATGAAAAGGCAACTACAGAAGGGGGAAAAAGTATTTTCAAATCATTTATCTGATAAATATCCAAAATATATAAAGAACTCCTATAACTCAATGGCAAAAACAACAACAAACAATCCAATTTAATAATGGGCAGAAGAACTGAATATAGACATTCCCCCAAAGAAGACATACAAGTAGCCAATAGGCACATGAAAAGGTCCTCAACATCACTAATCATCAGGGAAATGCAAATTAAAACCACAGGGAGATATCACCTCCTGGCTGTCAGACTGGCTATCATCAATAAGACATGAGATAGTAAGTGTTGGTGAGAATGTGGAGGAAAGGGAACTCTTGTGTGCTGCTGGTGGGAATCTAACTTTGTGCAGCCACTAAAGAAAACAGTATGGACAAAAAAAAAAAAAGAGCATGGACGTTCCTCAAAAAAATTAAAAATAGAACTACCAAATGATCCAGCAATACCATTTCTGAAGAAAAGAAAATCACTACCTCTAATAGATATCTGCACTCCAGGTCAATACATCATTATTTACAATAGTCAAGACATGGAAATAACCAAATGTCCACACAAGGGTGAATGCATAAAGAAACTGTGGTATATATATATAATGGAGTATTATTCAGCCACAAAAAGAAGGAAATTCTACCATTTGTGGCAGCATGGATGGACCTTGAAAGCATTATATTAAGTGACATAAGTCAAGCAGAGCAAGACAACTACTGTATGATCTTACTTATATGTGAAAACTCCTATAACTTAACTCACAGAGACAGAGAACAGATTGGTGCTTACCAGAGACAGAGGGCAGGAAGGGGGAGATTGAGTGAAGGTAGTCAAAGGGTACAAACTTCCAGTTATAAGATAAATAAATTCTGGCAATGTAATGTACAGCATGGTGCCTATAGTTAACAATTCTTTACTGTATACCGGAAAGCTGCTAAGAGAGCAGACCTTAGAAGTTCTCATCACAAGAAAAGAATTAACTGTGGGAGGTGATATAAATTAACTACATTTTTTATAGTTATCATCCTGCAAAATATACACATATCAAATAATTATGTTGTATACCTTAAACTAATACAAATTTATATATCAGTTATAGCTCCATAAAATTGGAAAAAAAATTAGAAGCAACATAAATGAGCAAAATAAGAAACTGATTATAAACTTTATGCGTCAAGATGACTGAACAGTAGCCTTTAAAGTGATGATTATTTAGACTATTATTTAGACTAAAAAGAGAAAAAGGATGAAAAGAAATCAGAGACTGCAAGAAAATATCTGCATTTTATACCTGGTAAGAACTTGTATCTAAGGTGTTAAAGAACTTGGCAATTAAGCCCATGGACAGATAACCGATCTTATTCGTCATTAGGAAATTGCAAATTAAAACTAAAAGGACATATTACTACCCACCAACCAAGAATGCTTAAATTAAAAAGATTGGAAATACCAAGTGTTGGCAAGGATATGGTCATTTTACTCCTAAATATTTACCCCAAGGGAATGAAAACATGTATCTACAATTGAGATTTGAGTGAGAATGTTCATAGCATTCTATTTATAATGCCCCCAAGTTAGAAAAAACTCTAATATCAATCAACTGATGACTGAATAAAGTATAGTATATCCATATAATGGAACCGTACTCAGCAACAAAGAGGAACTACTGACATACCTAACAGCATGGATGAATTAAAAACAAAAAACTAAAAACAATGAGGTATGTGAAAGATGGTAGAACAAAAGACTATATACTATGACTTCGTTAATATGAAAATATATTAAAAAAAAAAAAAAGGTGTAACCATAGTAACAGAATGCAGAGTGGTGCTGGCCCAGGACCAGGATGAGGAAAGGAGACTGCGAAAGTACAAGAGGGAACTGATGGGGTGATGGAAATGCTCTACATCTTGAATGGGTAATAGTTGCACAACTACATGAAACTGCTAAAACTCATCAAACTTATGATCTTAACAGGGATGGACTTTACTTTATTATAGGTAAATTATATCTCATCTGATTTTTAAAAAACAAACACCTAATACAAACAGCCCTTCAGGGAAAAAAATAACTGCAAATAATATATGCTACATTTTTATTTAATGTTTGAAAGGTGCTAGAAAATAAAACAATAAAATCCAGTCTTATCCAATAATTTAAAAATGTAATGGTCATTCCTTTTAGATCACTGCACTGTTATTCTAAAAAATATTTAAATATTATTTCTGAATATGGAATACATGCGTAAGGCACAAAATCCAAAAGGTTCACAAGAGTATACAATGAAATGTAAATCTCCCTTTCACTCTTATTCCCATCACCAATTCCCTTCCTGAAAGAAACTATCTCTCCTCCCAAGGTCACCTAAAAAACATTTAAGAAATCTTTAAAAAAAAGAAAAAAAAAGCGGGGTCCCTGGGTGGCTCAGTGGGTTAAGCGACTGCCTTTGGCTCAGGTCATGATCCTGGAGTTCCGGGATTAAGTCCCACATCAGGCTCCCAGCTCCAGGGGGAGTCTGCTTCTTCCTCATACCTTCAGACCCTCTCATGCTCTCTCTCACTTTCCCTCTCTCAAATAAATAAAATCTTAAAAAAAAAAAATCATATTATGCATACATATGTATGTTTAAGTGTGTGTAATACAAACTGATAGCATAGTATGCCCTGTTCTGCACTTACATTATCTATATATCCCATATATCTTGCAGATCTCCCTCTCCCCATCCATGTACACACAAAATGTTTCCTTTTTTAATAGCTGCAAAAATTTTTAAAGAATCCCACAAACTACACCTTGTATCACTACAGTGGTACTTTAAAAAGCCTTACAAATTTGTAAACTATTTTTGAATCTGAGGTGAAATCCCTATTCCTTATGTCTGTGGTTAATTATTAATATACTGTTAACGTTGGACAGCAAAAAATGCAGAATAAATGTAATATACCTTTGGTATTATGACTAGATTAAAAATAGATTTTAAAATATCTAAAATATTATTAACATGAAATTATAGGTCTGGTAACCCTCCTTCCTTAATTTAAAAGTAGGGTTTCCCTGTGGGCTCATTTCATTAACCTTTAGAGGTCTTTCTTCTGGTCCTCCACACTAAGAGCTCTTTTCATCACTTTTCAGCCTTGTTAGTTTCTCTATAGAAAGAGAGATGGGAAGGTTCTTCTGGAGGAATAATGATTCTATTTCAAGAGTCATAGCAGAACACTAGGGCCATAATCTTCAAAAATTTCTGGAACACAGGAACTCTTGTCTTATTAAAGTTTGATAAAAATCAGTCCCATTACCTTCCCCAGAAAAACCTTACTTTTCTTCCTAAATTTTCTTAGTTACCAGCATTACCACCCATCCAGTCATCCACACTGCCCTTACATCCTTTGCTCTTCCTCTATATTCAATAGGCAGTTAAGTTTTACCAACACTACTTTCCCAATACTCAAATATATCATCACTTTCCGACCATCTCAGTTTAGATCTTCATTACAATGGCTTCTTAACTGATCTCCTCACTTTATGTCATACTTGGTTATACATTTAAGCTTTCCAAAACACAAATCTAATCATGTTGGGTTGCTGCACATAGACCTTAGTTAAATCTCTATTCTTATAGGAATCAAGTGTGAAACTTTTCTTTGGTATGAGGAAGGTAGTATGGAAGAGTGAAAAGAGGATACAGGTTTGTAAGTTAAAAAAGACTTGTGTTTGGGGCACCTGGGGCTCAGTCAGTTAAGCATCTGCCTTCAGCCCAGGTCATGGTCCTGGGGTCCTGGGATTGAGCCCCACATGTGGCTCCCTGCTCAGTAGGGAGCCTGCTTCTCGCTCCCCTCTGCCCCTCCCCTCCACTCATTCTCCCTCTCTCTCTCACTCTTGCGCGCGCTCTCTCTCTCTCAAATAAATAAAAGCACTAAAAAAAAAGACCTGTGTTTGAATTCTGATTTTCAACAATTAAATGTCTCTGAAATTCAGTTTGTTCCTTTATTCAATAGCAATTATATCACCTATGCCCTTTCCACTCAGTGAGGTCCTTGGAGGAGGAGGATCAATATCACCTAAGAGTATATTACAGACTCATGCCAAACCTACTACTCATTCAAAATCTACATCTTAGTAGAATCACTAGATGACTGGCATACACATTAAAATTTGAGATGCACCACAAACTTCTGAGGATTAGTTAGAAAGTATGAGTAAAGCTCCTGAGACACAGTAGGCACTCAATAAACGTTGCCTATTACAATCTTCCTCTTTTCCCTTTCCGTATCTTTGCTCATTCTGATTATTTTGCCTGGAATGTATTCCTCACCTCCTACATTATTGAAATCTTGCTCATTCTTTAAGTATCAAATGAAACGTTACTTTTTGTTTGAAGTCTTCTACATCCTTTATCAACCTGAGAAGAGCACTCTTTAACTTCACTTTCTACTTATGTTTTACTATGGTGAATAGGTTTCCTTCAGTGGACTATAAGCTTTTTGAGGGAAGATTAATCTATTTCCTAAAATTTAACCAGTGCCCTATCTTTTAGAAGACTCAGGTAGATGGAGTTACTAAGAATAGATATAAGATAAGCGAGTGTGCCCATAAGAGTCCTGGCAGTAAACCTGGAGTTGTACATGTGTAAAATGGAAGATTGGTGAGCAAGTCCCCAGACAAGAGGGAAGGTAAAAACAAAAGAACTCTGACTTGGTTTTTCCAACATCCAGATGAGTTAGGGATCCCTGAAACATCTCTAGAAAATCTTAGGATCTGAACTGGTTCCCTTAAGAATTTTCTCTGATTTGGCCTGAAACAGGTCATTCCTTGAAACTCCTTTCTCCTTTATCAGTCTCTAGCAGTGAAGACCCAAATTCAGATTAAATGACTCAGAATCTCATTGCTGGAATTACACACCAGAAATCATACCAACTCAATCACTTGAGAGATTTGCAAACTATAATCCAGAGAAGTCAAACCACTTGTGCAAAGTTATATAGTAAATAAACAATACATAGTTTCGAGCTCAAAACCCTTTTACACTACACTTAAACAGTTAGGATCCCAGCAAAAGTCATAAGGAATGTGCAATATGCTTATGCCTATATAGACAATGTATTTTTGCCAAGTACATCCCCATTTCACTATAACGTGGATTCAAATTCAGTTTACTATGATATTCATTTTATGCTAGCTAGCTCTATAATCAGTAATTCTATTTTACATCTATATAAAGTTAACGTTGACTGATTTTTCTAGCTCTGTCTTATTTCCTTGGTATCACTGTATTTTTTCTGTATTTTTTCATGGATTACGATGTTTAATTCAGTCTCCTAAGAGTTTAACCCATCTGACCCACATCTCACATCCACATTAAAGATGAAGTAACATGAATTCTAAAATAATCCTATAGAAATTAGTATGCCTCTGTATGAATATAAGAATGAAAGAAAATTTTAGAAGACTGAAAACAATAATACAGATGCTACCAAAACATTAGTTATAAATTTCTATGGGCTCAAATGAAAAGGAAACATTCAAGTTACAAACTGTAGTTAAGATAAATTCTTATCTTTAAATTAAAAACCTAATTGCCAAAATATTTGTGAAAAACCTCTGTAACATTTAATGAAAGGGAAAATAAAAGCAAAACTACTTAAGGACACACAGATGGTTCTACAGATCTACAAAAGGAAAGTGAATCTTTAAGCCACATTTCAACAGACAAGTTACTGTTACCACATACAAGGCATAGGTTATTTCTAAAACTGCACAGCATTTTTTTTAGACCATTAATTCTACATCAGAATTCTACATCAGAAGATAATACCATATAAACCATAAGAAATTAAAAACAGTAAGATGAGGAGCCTGAATACAAATATATTAATCTCACCTGATACGATTTTAAAAATAAAAAGTACAAATTTTTTAAACAAATTTGAAACATATGCTCAGTCTATTAAAAATAAAATGTAACCAATTCTTACTACTTAAACATATAGTTCTACAAAAAAATAGAGAACATACCTATTTACCCATCAAATCAAGATTATTAAAGACATTTAGCTAAGGTTCCTTAAAAAATGGTATAGTACAGGGTAGGAGATAGGCAGAAGGGAAACAAAATAAAACCACCCTCAATTTCAAATTTTTATGTATTGTCATATATTCAAAACTCGTTTACCTATTTTTTAAGCAAGAGAGAGTGGTTTTCTCTTATTAAATGACAGTTTAGGTGCAATTAAGACCTAAAGGGAAAGAAGAAGGTACCAAAAAAAGGTGGGGAGAATACAGGGCACCTAAGAAAAACAGATGTGGACCTGGGATTCAGCCACAGCTGTGTCCCATCATTTTGGTAAGCCACCTGGATGCCTTGTACCCTCTGCCTCCTGTCTTCTCTAAAAACAAATGAGATTTCTGAAGTCCTCTTCATTTTATATGGATTTTTTCCTGCTCTTAAAAGAAACTGAATAGGCAGTATTTTAAAGTTAGAATAAAGGCTCCAGTTGTTAGAATCTGAAATTTCAGACTTTAGGCTTCTAGTCTATTAGCACTCCTCCAAAATGATCTAAATTAGGATATAAACAATTGATCCATATATGTTAACACTCTGTTGCATGTATAATTTATAGAAAAGCATTAGATACAATATTAACTAGAAAAACTATTGACATAAATAGCATGCACCGTACCTTCTGATAAACAATGGAACACACAAGATCCTTGACAGCAGATAAAGATAGTTCCTGGGCTTCGATGGTAACGCTCTCCCGCGTGAGGCCAATTTGCAGCAGAAATGAAATTGTATGCTCTGAGCCTCTGGAATTGGTGAGTGATGGCGCACTGAAGCTTCCATTAGAGAGTCGGGCAGAGAGTCCTGTTTTAGGACTTGAACATGGAGAAGGAGCGGGAAGCACAGCAGGAAGAGTCGCAGGGAATACAGACTTCTGGGCTGAAGGAGGGGAATTGTTTGCAGACATCTGCCTTTCTTTAATCTTTTAAAATAGTTGTCAATTCTTTTTCAGTGGTTATGAAGAGGTTTTTAAAATCACAGCAGTAAAAAAATGACTGTACTTTTGGATTTAACTGAAAACTTCTTTATTTCCTCTTTTAAGCCACTCATGCCAATGATTGCAACTTCTACAACTGTGAGTTGAATACACAAAAGGTCCTACTTCCCTTAGTATCAGTCCCATCAAAAAAGAGTCTTGTCTTTAGGACCACAACCAGGGATTTGGAAAGGATTTAACATCACCGAATTATCCTCATCAGAAAAGAGTTGACATTGCTTCTTTACTAATCATCTTCATTTATTTTCTTTTAAGTCTACTCTTGTCTCTCTCTTTTAATTTCAGAAAATACATATTGAGTAAAAGTTGTATTTCTATTTAGATGAAATCGTCCTGATTTAAAAAATAAGTGGTTAGGCTTAATGTATTTAACCCTTATCTTGAGGTTTACTGATTTGATGGGACACTTTTCCAAATGTCCACACCTTAAATCACCTTCTCAAATGTCTTTTCTTTCATTTTTGGGGGGGACAAATTTTTCCATGATGAAGCACAAAGCTTTTTAACACAGTACAGGCATATTTCACTTGATGATTGGGTCCACTGAGAAAAGTTGATGCTTTCTGAAATGCAGTCAGCCTGGAAGGAATTTTAAAAACACTCTTAATATTTTATACTCATTTGACATTATTTTAAAAATGCAAGAATCCCTGTATTTTTTTAATGATGAGTTTTGATTGTATGTTTGTAATACATCCTAATTCTAATACCAAGACATCTTAATGGGTAGCCATTTTAGGAGGGCCTAGTTATCAAAGACATTTTTTGTGAGAGGTATCATTTTAGGGAGAGCCTTCTGCTCACTACCACCTCCATCACCACCACCACCACCACCAAGTCCCTGGCACTCCTCACTAATACCTGAAACCTAAAGCTCAAACACTTTTATTCCACAAATATACATCTGAGTTAGGACAAAAACAAAGAAAAATAGAAGGGACTAAAAGAAGGTTAAAATGGACACTGTCATAGAAATAGAGTACATACTACTGAGCCATACAAAAGATGTATAATACTGTCCTAATAAAGACATGTCAAGAGTATTCTTTTTTTTATATCAAAAAGCCTAATTCTGGGGCACCTGGGTGGCTTAGTGGGTTAAAGCCTCGGCCTTCGGCTCAGGTCATAATCTCAGGGTCCTGGGATCAAGCCCTGCATTGGGGTCTCTCTCAGCAGAGAGCCTGCTTCCCCCGGCCCCCTGCCTGCCTCTCTGCCTACTTGTGATCTCTCTGTCAAATAAATAAAATCTTAAAAAAAAACAAAAACCCTAATTCTGGCAAAATATGATTGCTGACTTGCTTTGTTGACAGATTTCTTTCAGAAGGCTAAAGAAGCAGAAGGAACATACTATGCAGTTATAATGTGAATGACATATTTACGACAGAATCACAGGAGAAAGTGATCTTATTATAAAGGGTTTCTAAAAGCAAAAAAAAAGAGAGAGCATTGGGCTCAGTTACAACTGTATCACAGTTTAACCTAGATGTCCATCAATGATGAATGGATAAAGAAGAAGTGGTGTATATGTATAATGGAATACTATGCAGCGATCAAGAGAAACAAAATTTTGCCATTTGCAATGACATGGATGGAACTAGAAGGTATTATACTAAGCGAAATAAGTCAACCAGAGAAAGACAATTATATCTCTCTGATATGAAGAATTTGAGAGGCAAGGCAGGGGATCATGGGGGGTAGGGGAGGAAAAATGAAAACAAGATGGGATCGGGAGGGAGACAAACCATAAGAGACTCTCAGTCTCACAAAACAAACTGAGGGGGGTTGGGGGGTAGGGATAGGGTGGCTGGGTAATGGACATTGGGGAGGGTATGTGCTATGGTGAGTGCTGTGAAATGTGTAAGCCTGATGATTCACAGACCTGTACCCCCTGAGACAAATAATACATTATATGTTAATAAAAAAACAAAAAACAAAAAACAAATGTATCACAGTTTACAACAGGACAGTTCAAAAACAAAAGGTATGACCCCGATGACATAAATGAAATGGCTCACAAGGGATCTAAATTTTACATATATATACCTGTAAACAATCCCAATGATGAAAAAGAGGGAAGCATCCAATGTGGTTTCAAAATGACCCTCTGGGGAGTAGTTAATGGGGCTAAATAAATTAGGATGACCATAACAGAAGAGCAAAAACATACAGATCCAGTAACAGGAATTCGAAAGCTCAGGAAAAACAAAGGCTTAGAAAAAGCTGCTTAAGGTAACAAAAGCTTTTGTAACTACATTCAAATAAATGTTATTCCACCTTATATGGTACAGCACTTAACATCTTCTAAATATTTTACATACTTTACCTCACGCATATCTCTTTGGAGACAAATATGATTTCTGCAGATGAAAAAATAAAAGCACAAGCATATAAAGCAATATGCCCAGCATCACATGGGTATTAAGAGGTGGAGTGGGGGAAGCGCCTGGGTGGCTCGGTCCGTTAAGTGTCTGCCTTCGGCTCAGGTCATGGTCCCAGGTCCTGGGATGAGTCCCACATTGGGCTCCCTGTTCAGCCCCTTCCCCCCACTTGTGGGGTGTCTCTCTGTGGCTCTCTCTCTTGCAAAAATAAATAAAATCTTAAAAAAAAAAAAAAGAGGCAGAGTGGGAATTAGGACCCAAGTTTCATACTTTCTTACCAAGTGCTGTCTCCACAATAACATGCTATTCGTCAAAGAGAACAAGGAACTGAGAGAATCACTGCCCAGAAAGGATGTTGTTAAGGTTGAGAGAGCACACAGAGAAGGCATAATTGCTCAACTTGTATTTTGCTTATCTTCTCTCAGTTTATGCTAAAGTTATAGAAGAGCAATGAGAACTGAAACCCAAGCCTGGTGAACGAGAGACTAAAACAACTTTATATGAGTGCAAGTCTTTGGTTCCAGATGCAATTCATTCTATGCTGCTAAAGCAATTAGCAAGTGTAATCACAAAGCTGACTCCTATAATCTTGGAGAAAGAGCTCAGAAAGAAATAATCAGGGCCTGGAGATGGGTCAAAGGTACTTCAAATTTTATGAGGTGGAGAAGTGGATTTCAGAAATCACAGACATAAAAATTTAATATTAATCTTCAGTCAAATCTGAGAATAGATTATGAAAACGAGTGGTTTCTCGCTTATACTTAGAAAAGAATATAATAATCACTAGATGACAGCATGAATTCAAACAGAACACATAAGGCCAAATCCACTGTATTTACATCTTGGAAAAGATTGATTACTAGACATCTTTGATGCAGGACAGAAGAATAATAACTTACGGTCACTGAGCTCCAACTATCTGTAAGGCACTGTTCTAAACATCCCGTATGTGTTAGTTCACTTAATCCTCTGCAACAACCTATTTTATAGTTGAAAAAAAGTCTTAGAAATTAAAGTACTTGCCCAAGATCACACAATTAGCAAAGCCAGGGGAAAAAAGTGTGTTCTGGCCAGAATGGTACTCAAGATGGTTTTTCATGCTATTTTTGCAAATATGTTGTTTGAGTGTGAGTTGGATATTAGTGTAGTTGGGTAAGTTTACTGGTCTATATCAACCTAGATGAAAGAAATCTTTAGGGGATGTGTCTTGAAACTCTGTCCTTGGCCTTATATTGATTCTGATTGTTTACAAGATAAAGACACAGAATACATGCTTATAAAATCCCCAGAGTGTACAATACAGGAGAAACAAATAAAGTTAAAGTGAAATGTAACAAGGGTGAGTGTAAAGCTTTACAATGGAGAAGAAATGAAGTGCTCATTTAGAAGTGGAGCCAGCCACCTGACTTTAACAAGGGCTGCTAACTGGTGACTAAAAGAACCAATGCAAATCTACCCCCCAGAACACTGAGAACATACCAACATCAATCTGTAAACTCTGTTGCTAGTCAGCCTACATCGCCATTGTATTCATTTCTATGCTCCACATTTTTAAGAGCTGTACTGATTAAAAATTAAAAGTATGCATCCAGAATAAGGTTAAGATAATGTCATGTGACAAATATACACTTAATAAAGCTAAATTATATAATGGTCTTCAAATACTTGAAAAGGCGTTAAGAGAATAATCGGCTTTACTCGGTATCACTGCAGAGAAGTACAATGAAGATGACAGCAGTACTTGCTTACCTCACAGAACGTTATGAGGATGGAGCTACTGCATGTAAAGTACCTACAACAAAGCCTGGCTAACAATTAAGTGCTCAGTAACTTACAACAATTTTCATAGTAATTACATGAAGGAATTAATAATTAAGGTCCTACTTTATGCCAAACACTGCAATTGAGATATGATACTTCATTACATCCTTATAAGAACCCTTGGGGATTTGTTTAACTGTTTTACAGAAAAGGAGCCAGGGTTTCAGAGAAGTTGCTTGCTCACATCTAACAGGAGATGGAACTGAGATTCAAACAAAAGTTTCCCTGACTCCAAAGCCCACATTCTTTCTCCTACTTCATTCCACCTCCAACAGCCTAACAGAACAGGTTTTCTCCTGAGGTAATGAGCTACTTAACATATACAACTTAAGTAGTTTCAAAAGCTGAACAACTATCAGGGGCACCTGGGTGGCTCAGTCATTAAGTGTCTGCCTTCGGCTCAGGTCATGATCCCAGAGTGCTGGGATGGAGCCCAAATGGAGCCTGGCTTTAAGCCCAGCATCTGGCTCCCTGCTCAGTGGGAAGCCTGCTTCTCCCTCTCCCACTCTCCTTGCTTGTATTCCCTCTCTTGACGTCTCTCTCTGTCAAATAAATAAATAAAATCTTAAAAAATAAAAAAGGTAGTAAAATATCTACAAATAATACTGTATTCAGGTTAAATAGATCAAAATACAAGATGCTGCTGTGTTCAATAATAATTTATTTTCAATGGATGTCTTCCCACTAAATTTTCATTTTATTATACCTGTTATTGTTAGCCAAGTAACAGTAAATGTCTAAAACAATTGGCCAATTTATCAGAACTACTGATAACTATTAATAAACTGTTATGCTTTGTATAAAAATATTTTTAAAAGTTTCAGCATGAAAACAAATAGAAGAAACTAAATGAGCTGTCATATTAGCTTCTGCCCACTCATTCCATCTGTTTTCTCTCCCTCATTTTATGGAACCCTGATTTGCTCTGTAAGATGCAACAAGATGTAGGATGAAAAATATTAAGATTAATATCAAAAAATCTAATAACTGTAATTCATTTTGTCTTTATGTTTCAATTAGGAAACTAAGACAATTACTAATTTATAAACTGTATACTAAATAGGTATGTTTGTTTCTAACAGCTATGAGTTGGCAAGCATTTTCTAATATGTTTATTTGGAACATCTCAAATATTCTTTTGGGGAGTTATCTGTCACATATCCAATTCAAATGAGCTTATATAATCCATCACCACTGTTGAATGGAATCAAAAGATAAAATATTAAAGGAATCTCAAGCCCACCCTGCCCCATTATTAGAGACAAGGTAAAACAAAGGCCCATTTATGGTAATATCACAAGTTGATCCACCTTTCTCTCCCACTCCTTAAACCCCCCCTCCCACCACACGTACATATCTCATAATTTAGCAAAGCCTCTAATTAGAAGCTTAAATAGCAGCATTTTCATTCACTGAGTGAATTTACTAAGTGCCTATTATTTGCCACACTAGAGACACTGGTTATACAGCAATAACCAAAACAGATATGGCTACTGCTGTCTCTGGAGCTTACAGTATGATGTGGGACACACACATTAACATAAATAGCAAAGTAACTACAAATTATAAAAAGTGGTATGACAAAATATACTTAAAGGACCTAATTTCAACTGAGGTCTCATGCAAGGTGACCTTAAGGAAGTGGTGCTTAAGCTAAGACCTAAAGGATAAGTAGGACTCAGAGCAGGAGAGAGAAGAGGGAAGAGGATTCCAGGAATAAAACAAATCCAGTTCTTAAATACTTCATAAGGAAGCTCATTATTTAGTATAGCCAGTGTCCTTTCTGGTAATCAGTAAATCAGTAAAGGTTAAAGTGAAGAGGTAAAACGCTTTTCTTATTCCAAAGAGCATATTTACCATGACTTCCTACCAGTAACAGGTTGTCCTGGTTCAATTTAGTTTTGTGTGCCAGGAATGCTAATGAATGGAGGGCCTTCCCTATCCCACCCCACCTTGATAGTACATGTATTCTTTCAGCATGTTAAAAACCATGTGGCCTTTTTCAGTGCAATCCTGACTACTGTCCAGAAGTCAATGTCTATGTTTTGCCTTGTTACAGGCTTGACCTGGCTTAATAATTCTAGTGTTGTTTTTATAGTGTATATTGTATATTTATATTGTGTACTGTATTAACAATTCAAATAACTTTGTTGAGTTTTTAAAATTGTAGTCTGTAGCAATCCTGGCATCTATTTATATATTTTCAAAAACGTAACTATTCCTTTGGTTAATATAATACTTCTCCTAAGAGCTCAGCATTCAACTAAATTGTTTGCAGCTAAAATTCTGCTCATCTGGACCACTGATATTTGAATCTCAGTCCTTCCACTCTCAGAGAGAGTACAGAGAGCACATCATGTCTACTCACTGCTCAGGCACTGAAAAGTTTATCCAATAACAAGATTACAGTCTGCCAATCTGGCCAGTGCTGTATGAATCTATGCTGGGCTTGATGGACCTTCATCGCCTCTCTCTGCCCCAGTGGTATCTGAGAAATCTAACTGGCTAACAGCCAATGAGCACTTTGTCACACAATGTCACTGTAAACGAACCACACAAGTGGAGAAAACTTTTTTCTGCACTAAAATTAAAATTAAAACATCTCCTAAGTGTATCATCTCAAATTTTTCCACTGCTCCAAAGAGGCACACATACAAGTTCAATTTAAATTACATAATTGGAGACTCAAAGTAGTACCAGCACAGATGATTGTGAACCATAAAATTATTATTAAACCAAATTAAAATCTTTACTAGCAAATAATTTCCCCATGTAGCCAGTTCTGTAAAAGTAGTTTCTTTTAAAAATGGGCAATTAAATACAGTAATATTTTCATCAGTTTTAGAAAGTCTTTTTAGAAATGAGAAAATGTCCCTTAAAAGTGCATTTAAATGGTTTTTTCAATTCTAATGTAACTCAAAATTTTTCATGTCCAAAAGCTTGATTTATTAAAGCCTGTTTTGCATATGCCACTATTAAATTAAGAACAACCCACTGAGAGAAATTTCTTTTAAAAAGGTCATCTATTGAAATTAGAAGCTTATAAAATTTGTATTTAGAAGAGCCACTACTATCTGAGAGGCTTAAAAAAATTAGTCTCGAGATATGAAACAGTCAACATCTTGAACGTGAGTCATCCTAAAAAGTGAAATGCTATCCACCAGCTTATAGAACTTAGTATGGAAACTGGCTTGTCAAGTACTCCAAGCTTATCCGGTCAGGTCTACCACATCTATATTACCTGCTGAAGCAAACTAACATGACGGCTTCTGTGATATGTTTAAAATGCTTTTACTAAAACTTCCAACTCCTTTTTGGCTGAATTTTCATGCTTGCTCTCATTTCAGATCCTAACAGGGGAAGAAGAAAAGGTCCTTTGATAAAATAAAACTCAGAAGCCTAGAGCTAGGTCAGGGAACTTTATTGATGTCCTCAGCAGAAGATTGAGAGATATTCCCGGCCCTCGATGCATTAGAAGTTGGTAAGTAAACTTGATCTAAGCGAAATCACTGTCGCTAAAAATGTAGGAAAGAACTGCAACATTAAGTATAAAGTAGAAGCAGTGCAAGAGTAATACAATATAGCATTTTCTAGGGTACAGATTAAGGCATTTAAAAAGTTTTTGTTTCATTTGCGGCTACAGCTCATTAAACTGTGTAGAACCAACTAGTAGTTCAGGGTGTAACTTATCCTTCCTAATCAAAGATGACACCGATATCTTATTTCCTGTGGGGATGGGTGTGGTTGAAGAGACAGTTATGTCCAAGCCATCAATCTGTGTATGGAAAAGTCTGCAGGTCTCAGACACGTTTGTCGCTTGATTTTATATTCGTGCCTGCAGTCGGCAAGGCCTGTGCTGCGATGACTTCAAATAAAATATCCAACAGGCAATCGAGTAGTCTGTGGTTATTGTTACTGCTCAAAGAAACAGTCGCACTCCTCAGCGTTTCATCTCAAGAAAAACCTCCCGGGGGTGAGAACAACTCAGAGCAAGGCTGCAACTTGCAAAACTGAGCACAGTCAGGAAACTGGGGTGGGGGCTCACACATTCTCTAAGCACCATTTACTCACTCCTTTGAGACGGCTACGACACGAAGTGATGAAATGAAGAGGGGAAGAAAAAAAAAAGGATCATCCCCCAATTCGGCAGCTTGACTGTCGCCGGGCTGGCGTCGGGAGCCAGCTGCAGGGACCTCGAAACAGCCCGCTCCCGCAGCGGTCGCGCGCGGTGGTCGCCCGCGGAGCGCCGACACAAGTTGGCCTCCGCGCCCACGCCGGAACTTGGCCCCATCTGGCGGCCGCGCCGGCGCCCCCGCTCGCCGCGGCGCCCCCAGCCCGCTCCTCCCGCCGCGGGCTCCGCCAACTTCCCGCCCAGCCCCGGCGGTCGCCGCCCAGCCCCGCGCGGGGCCCGAGTCCCGCCGCCGCCGCCGCCGCCGCCGCGTGCGGGCGGGTGGGGGAGGGGCCGCCACCGCCTCACCCGACGGGCCGCGAGAACAAAGCGGCGGCCGCGGCGGCGCTAACTTTTTCGGTGTCTGATCCGCGCTCCCTGAGGCGACTACTTACAGAGACGGGCTCCGCCGGTCGTGAGAAACTCCGCGGCCGCCAGCGTCTGGATCCCAGACGAGGCGCCAGCGAGGCTTCACGCGCCTCGCAGGATCCCGCCCGCCGCTGGCGCCCCTTCCTCCCTCCCTCCCTCCCCGTCCCGTCCTGAGGCCCGGGGGCGGGGGGCCGGGGCGTGCGGGGCGGGGGCGCGCGGCCGGCGCGGGGCCTGCCGGGAGCTGTAGTTTCCCGGCGGGCCCGAGCGGGTGGTAGCCGCGCGGGGATGTCACTGTGCCTTTTTGCACTGTGCAGGGGCAGCGAGAGCTCTGCGTCCTCGGACGTCCCTGTGTCTCCGTGGGCGCGGGGGAGCGGGACGCGACCGTGTATTTCAACCAGTTACACACGGTACTTGAACCCATCATTGCCTTTTTCTCTTTTATTGTCCGCTCTGACGGAGGCCACTGTGGCGAGGAACCAAGAGGTGACAACTTGAACGGGAAACTTGGTAGGGATCCACAGCAGAGAGCAGTTTTCAGCCTAAGCGCTCTTCTCCCTGCTCCCCACGTTCTCCTCCCTCAGGCCTGCCTCCCAGGTGGCCGCCGGGCGCCGCAGCCCTGGGCATTCTGCACCCGAGGCAGGGACATCCAGAAACCTTCATCTAAGCAGAGTAAACTGAAGTGGTAACTTGTTTCCTATTTGTCCATCATTCACCTTGCGGTGTCCCCTGCCATCAAAGTGAAGTGCAATCAAGAATCATGAAAATCATGAACCTAGGCTTCCACATCCAGGGAAACGAGGATAACAATGCTCGCGGGGGGGGGGGGGGGGGGGG
>CM053610.1:92281228-92302672 GCA_028646535.1 Procyon lotor | reverse complement strand
AAAGAAAGAAAGGAATGGAGACAGAATCTTTTAAGTAAAAAATCAAAATGATCAAAATGAATCTACAAACACAAACATACACTATATGTATACATACTCTTCGTAACAATTGGTTTATTGAAACTATACAGTCAATTTTGGTATTATACAGATCAGAGCTATCTGTTCCATGAACAGTAAAGAGATGAACTTTTTTGGGGGGGAGTTCTTCATCTTTTGATTCTCTCTACCCTCATCTCCTTGAGTAGATTAAATTCCTTACTGGAAGTATATTTTTTTTTATCTTGAAAGCTTTTGGTTTTTAGACCCTGGAGAGAAAAATTGATTCAAAATCAGGATAAAATTAGTGAAGGAGTAAGAGGAATTTTGCTTGGGGACAAGATGAGTGTCGGTGACAGGAATCAGGGTTTATGGGGAATGTTCCCCTCCCTTTCTCTGAGAGAAGAGTGAACTGTTATTCTAAAGGGCTGGGAAGGGAGAGGGCCAGAAAACCAGAGGAAAGGAGATTTTTTTCCTAACTTTTATTGCCACCTTGACCTGACCTCTGATAAGGTGAAAGGAGCTGGGAAGATTTACAGGAAATCTGGATTCCTGAGATTTCTGAGGAACAGCAAAGGTCTGACTCTGTACTGTGGAAGCAAACATTTTTAATTTTTCATTCCATTATTGAAAGCTGAGGTGGACAGATTTGGGCAGGGATATAATGTGGGAGTCTTTATCGTCTCTGTGACTACTTAAGGAACAAAGGGCAAGGTGTTTTCACGTGAGGCTTGTACACTGGCAAAAAGTAAGGTGAAGGCTGAGAGGTTTGGATCTAATCTTGTCTACTTCATAATTTGTCTAGGACTGGCCCATTTTACTAATCTTTCTTTCTTTTTTTTTTTCTCAGTGCTTTCACAAGATGATTATTAATGTTATTAATCTGATTATATGGTTTTTGCTCATGTGTTTCTCAGAGTGTGGGATTAATGCAATGGTTCTTAGCCCTGCTAGAATCACCTGGCAAATTTTAAAGACATCTGATATCCAGGCCACACACCAGACTAATCATATCAAAATCTTTCACTATGTACTAAAAACTATTGGATAATGCATTATTTTTCCAAGGTAAAATAACTTAAAAACAGCAGTTCTCAAATGCTTTGGTCTCAGGACTCCTTTACCTTACTAACAATTATTGAAGAACACAAATAGCTTTTGTTTGTGTGAATTGTGTCTATCAATGTCTACTGTACTGAAAATTAAAACAGGCATTTTATAAATGTTTAATAATGACTTAAAAAAACCAGAAGCATTACATGTTAAATAACACATTTTATATAAAATGTCTATGTTTCTAAAAACAAAAATAATTTTGTGAAAAGGCTGACATTTTTGAATATTTAAAAATTTTCTTTAATCTCTGACTTATTAGAAAATAACTGGATTTGCTTATGCAATCAATCTGCTGAGATATGTTATTTTGGTGGAAGTATGTGAAGAAAATTTGGCCTCATGCTGACATGTAATAAGAAAAGAAAGAAGTATTTTAATACCCTCCTCAGATAACTGTGGATAATCTTCTTTGTTATTCAATCAAAACATGATAGATGGTAATGTCATAAAAGTTAGGTGCAATGCAGAATCTGAGACCATATAAATAAAATTTTTTACTTCATTATATTAAACTCCGTTGGTCTCTCTTACACTTTGAATGGATATTTTCTCTGTGATTTGGGCACTGAGCATTTGGAGAATATTGGTTCATTGAGTTACAGATACTCCAAATGTTGAACATTTTATTATATATTATTAAAAAATTACATTTGTTAAAATAACTGACTTTGTCAGTTGTTTTATGTAAGGAAACTGTCAGGCTTATAGTAGCTTATACAAGTTTTCCAAAATTCCATTTTTTACCTGAAAAGATCTAGTTTTATCATTGGTGAGAAATACTACCAGTTAGTTTCCTTGAAGGCATAGGCATACTTTATTCATTTTTAAACAAATATCTGCCAAATATCCAACTCTGAATAATCATACATTATCAATTATTTATTATTCTATCAGTAAAAGTAGAATCTTATGAAAAAAGCAAATAGTTCACTATACATCTCAAACAATTGTCCAAGCGCTTCTCCTTGAGACAACTGTCCTTCAGTATGCTGCATGAGTACTTTATGTGTACCTCCCATTTTTTTTAAGATTTTATTTTATTTATTTGAGAGAGAGCAAGAGTGTGAGAGAGAGTACACAAGCAGGGGGGAGGGGCAGAGGAAGAGAGAGAAGCAGACTCGCCCCTGAATAGGGAGCCCGATGTGAGACTCCATCCCAGGACCCTGGGATCGTGACCTGAGCTCAAGGCAAACACCCATCCATTCAACTAACTAAGCCACCCAGGTACCCACGTATCTCCCATTTTGTCATGCAGAATATAAAAAGATTCATACTCTCAACTTCTGCTTCTAGTCAAGATGGGGTAACAGAGACAATATTTATCATCTCATCTTGAAAAAAAATCAGACAACTATGTTCAAATATTGGGAAACAAGTATTATAAAAGAGGGACAGCAGAAGGGAAGTAAATGACATGAGCTAGACACTTTCCCCACTTGCCAACTTGAGGAGTTTCCAGGATGTAGTGTGGATAGGAGGAATCCCAACAGAATTAGGTGATCTCTGTAAAATGAAAGAACAAAGTTGAGAACATAGGAGGGTGGCTAGAATTTGCAGGACAGAGTGGAGGAAAGAGAGATCATTTAAAATTTCTCCATAACTCTTCATCTAAGTATGTATCAAACTGTGCAGGTGAAGAAATTCACTAAGGTGGAGGAAAGAGCTAACAAAAAGGAGCAGGCATAATAAGTACCAGGACACAGATAGGCTCAGGAATCTTTTGTGTTTCTACTAGTCAAAGTGGAGGGGTGTCTGGGTAGCTCAGTCGGTTAATTGTCTGCCTTCAGCTCAGGTCATGATCCTGGGGTGCAGGGATCAAGCCCTGCATTGGATTCCCTGGGGCTCAGTGGGGAGTCTGGTTCTCCCTCTCATTCTCTGTGCTCTCTCTCTCTCTCTCTCAAATAAATAAATAAAATCTAAAGAAAAAAGAAAAAGAAAAAAAAGTAGAAAAATCTCAATATACAAGAAGCAAGGGGAAAAAATAAATGCCCAGAGAGTATTGCTTCAGCTGGGGTCAAATTAAACCTGGATTATAAACTGCTCTGCTGCAGCCAAACAAAATTAAAAGCAAGCCTCCAAAGGATCAAACTATATTTCACCTCAACTGTGATTCAAAGATTAAGAATCTTTAAAGGAAAATAAATGCCCTGCACCCAAAACAGTAAAATTCACAACATCTGATATCTAATAAAAAATTACCAGGATAGCAAAGAAGTGGCAATATACAACCATAATGAAAGGGGAAAAATCAATTAATAGAAATGACACAGATGATAAATTAGCAGATAAAGATATTAAAAACGGTTGTCATAACTCTATTCCATATGTTCAAGAAGGTAAAGATTGAACATATTAAAGATTGTTTAAAGAAAATCTAAATTAAACCTTTAGAGAAGGAAAACAGCAATATTTGGGATGAAAAGTAACTGTATGGAATCAATAATAGATTAGGCACCATAAAAAAAATATAGTGAACTTGAAGACATAGAAATAGAAACTACAGATACAATGAAATAGGCAAAGGAAAAAAACCAGGAAAAAAAAAAATCAGAGCACTGGTGAACCATGGGAAAAACCTCCAACAACTTAATATGTGTGTAAGTGGAGCCCCCAATGGGGGAAGGCAGATAAAAATACTTGAAGAAGTAATAGCTAAATATTTTCCAAATTTGACAAAAAACTTAACGCCCATTGGTCCAAGACACTCTGTGAACCCCAAGCATGAGAACATAGAATTACACCAAGGCATATCACAATCAAATTGCTTAAGAATTGTGATAAAGAGAAAATCTTAAGACAGATTGAATCACATTACATGCGGAGGAAAAAGATTAGGATGACAGTCAATTTCCCATCAGAAACAAAGCAAGCAAGAAGACATTGGAGAAATATCTTTAAAGTACTGAAAGAGGGGTACCTGCGTGACTCAATAAGATTGAGCCCAGAGTCTGGGTCCCTGTTCAACGGGGAGCCTACTTCACTTTCTCCTTCTGCCCCTCTCCCCGCACATGCTCGCTCACATGTGTGCTTTTTCTCTCTTTCTCAAATAAATAAATAAAATCTTTATTTAAAAAGTAGTGAAAGAAAAAAGCTGTGAAGGGGCGCCTGGGTGGCTCAGTTGGTTAAGCCTCTGTCTTCAGCTCAGGTCATGATCTCAGAGTCCTGGGATCGAGCCCCACATCAGGCTCTCTGCTCAGCGGGGAGCCTGCTTCCCTCTCTCTCTCTGCCTGCCTCTCTGCCTACTTGTGATCTCTCTCTCTCTCTGTCAAATAAATAAATAAAATATTAAAAGAAAAGAAAAAAGCCGTCAACATAGAATTCTATACTCAGTGAAAATGTCTTTCAAAAAAATGAAGGGAAAATAAATTTTTTTCAGCATACAAAAATTGCTACCAAACCTGTGCTACAAGAAATGTTAAAGGATGTCCTTTGGGCAGACAGAAAATGATACCAGATGGACATATGTATCTATACAAAGGAAAGAAGGGTATCAGAAATGGTAAATATATGGGTAAATGAAAAAAACTTTTAAAAACCTTATGTTAACAATTTCTTTGAAAAGTGATTGTTTAATGCAAAGATAATAGCAAGTAAAAGATATGTAAAAATATATAAGTAAAATAGCACAAAGACTAAAAAGGGAAATAGAAGTATTCTATTATAAGATTCTTTTTTTTTTTTTTTTAAAGATTTTACTTTTTTTATGTTGTGAGGGAGAGGGAGAGGAAGAGAAGCAAACCCTCCTGAGTGGGGAGCCCAACACAGGGCTCAATTCCACAACTCTGAGATAATCACCTGAGCTGAAATCAAGAGTCAGATGCTTAACTGACTGACCCACCCAGGTGCCCCATAAGGTTCATGTACTATACATTAAATGATATAATAATTCTTGATGGTAGACAGTAATACATTAAAGCTATATATTATAAATCCTAAATAGCTTCTAAAAATATAACACAGGTATAGCTGACAAGCTAACAAAGGAGATAAAATGAAATAATAAAAAATTAATTAATTCAAGATAAGTCAGAAAAAGTAGTAAAAAATGACCAAAGAACAGACAGAACAAATAGAAAAAAATAATAAAGTGGTACATTTAAATTTGACCATGTCAATAATCACATTAAATGTAAATAATCTAAACACTCTATTTAAAAGCCAGAGATTGCCCATTTGGACAAAAAAAACCAAGACCTCACTTACTATATGCTGCCTACAAGAAACCTACTTTATATGTAAATAAGAAAATAGTTCAAAAGTAAAAATAATGGGAAATATATACCATGCTAATACTAATCAAAAGAAAGATGGAGTGGTTACATTAATATTAGAAAAAAAGTAAATTTCAGAGCAAAGAATGTTATCAAGTATAAAAAAGGGTTCTTTGTAATGATAGAAGGGACAATTTGTCAAAAGGACATTGCAGTCCTAAATATTTATGCACTCAATAAGAAAGCTTAGAAATACATGATATGAAAATTAATAGAACTATAGGAAATAGGCAAATCCACAATTATAATCAGAGATTTCAGCCTCATTCCCACAGTAATCAGTAGACTGTATAGACAGAACACCAGTTATTAACGGGAAGATTTGGAGAACATTATCAACTATCTTACCTAGTTGATGTTTATAGAACATTCTACCCAATAACAGCAAAATACATTTTTTTAATGTGCAGAAGGAACATTTGCTAAGATAGATCATATTCTGGACTATAAACCAATTCTCAAAAATTTTTAAAGAATTCATCTATACCAAGTCTTTTTCCTGACAATGGATGGAATTAAATTTGAACTCAATAACAAAAAGATATCAGGGAAATCCTCAGTTATTTGGAAAAAAAGTAACATAATTTTAATAACCCATGGGTAAAAGATGGACATTTTCATTTTCTTGATGGTGGTGATCATTTTAGAGGTGTAAACATATGTTAAAATTCAGATTATATACTTTAAATTTGTACGGTTTTATGTATTGTAATTATATCTCAATAAAGCTGTTAAAAACCAGACATGTACTCGATCAAGGGTTGAGATTTAATAATAACCATAATTTGTATTGCTTCATTGTGATATTCTTAAGTGAGATTGGCTCTTTTATTTATCTGATATTTTCCTTTTCCTTTCTTTTTAAAGCATATTAGTGAATAATACAATGACTTCTACATAAACAGTTTTTTTAATATACAGTTTTGTGTCCTGTCTTAGTAAGTGATAAGGTACCAGCAGTTTTGCCTCATCAATGTTTAAGTTAATATAGTAAAATAAGCTAATTTTGCATTAGTATCATTATAAATATTGATTCACCCTTGCAGACATTCAAAAGGGTCTTGGAGAAACCTCAGGGATCCATGGATCACATTTTGAGAACTACTTTTTTTTTTTTTTAAGATTTATTTATTTGAGAGACAGAAAGAGAGAGAGAGAACGAGTAGGGGAGGAGGACAAAGGGAGAGGGAGAAGCAGGTGGCCCAATGAGCCAGGAGCCCAATGCAGGGCTCTAATCCAGGACCCTGGGATCATGACCCAAGCTGAATTGAGCCACCTAGGCGCCCCGAGAACTACTGTTTTAACAAAACTTTCTCAAGTTAGAGCCCAATGCAGGGCTCTAATCCAGGACCCTGGGATCATGAACCCAAGCTGATTGAGCCACCTAGGCGCCCCGAGAACTACTGTTTTAACAAAACTTTCTCATTATGACTGCATTAGTCTAATGGTGGGACTAGCTGTGTGAAACTCCTTCCATGGTAACTACACGGAGATGATCTTTTCCAGCAGCTGGGTCCTTACTATGTATCATAGTATAGAATCTATACTATAATAAAGATAATCACCACTCAACTCGTGATTAGTGCTGTCACTGCAAACACAACTGATTTGTTTCCATGATGAGAAATGGGCCTGAAATTCTTTAATTAGATCTAATAGTCAAGGGTTATCTTCCATGGGAAGAGTGTGAAGAAGGGACTAGTTGCAGCAGGGGAAAATAAATAGCAGATCTAAGGGATTTCTAACAATTTCCAGAATGAAAGAAGGGAGAAAAGTAGAATGAGTAAAGGAAAAGGGAAGAAGGATATTTATTTAGTGTATCAGGCACAAGAAGAGATACAAATAAAGAGGATAGTAGGGATGCATAGAGGCTTGTGTCGGATTTGTAGTTTTATGGAGAGTTGTCAGAAGAACTCACATGTAAAAAACAGTTTACTTACTAAAATCAGCTTCACTTATATGCATCCGTGATGGGTGCAGAGAGGCACCGCTCTGACGCCCCTTTAGGGAGGGACTCTGCTCCAGCTGGTGGAGTGCTTTTGGCCGACAGCCTCTAGCGGTCAGCTCCTTTGGCAGCAGAGAGCTGCTTGCAGGAAGTCAGCCCACTGAGGTGGGGCTAGAAAGCCCTAGACGTTGTGGCTCCCCATGTGACAGCTCCAGACAGGGCTTTCAGCTCCAGGACGCCCCAAGGGGTTGGGTGAGGCTGTGGAGGGGGACCCACTTCCCTCTGCCCAGTACTTTCCTCCCTCTCCCCGCCTCAGGGGTGTGTCCCAAGGGCACTCCGAAGACAGGCCCTGAATGCTAAACTGTTTCAGAGTCTGCTTCCTGTAGCTTCCAAACTACAGCAGCATCTATTGACTAAACTGTAACCAAAATTGAAGAAAACTGGAAGATGTGAGGCGAAGGAAAAGCATCATAAAATTATGTGTTAACACTTTAACTCAAGTGTTTCTTTTTTTGTTATTTTGATTTGCTTGTACTTAGCGTGATATTACCTTTAACATTTTGTTCCATATCAGTTTGGTTTGCTATTCCTACCTTCCCTTTCTTATAGGAATCCTATTGTGGAAAGATAAAAAGGTAATAGGGTAAGAAAAACAATTAGGTGGTTTCTTCCCCAGCCACTCAGGAAATCCACTATTTCAAGGTTGGCTTACACAGCAAGAGAGGAAATAACACTGGGAGATGTAGCAGTGGTTTTTTTTCTGAATATTATACTAATAGAAAGTTCTGAAGTGGTCTGATTATTAGAGGAACCGTCCCTGAAGAGAATAATTTCATTTTAAGCCTGAAGATTTAAATTGTCCATCAGAATCCTCAGACAAGAAAAGGATTAGTAATTTTGAACATAAACAGGAAAGTAAGTACTTCTATCCTGTCTTCCCCTGTAGCTCCAGAGGAGGGCAGAACAGTGGATTCCCAGGCCCCCGCCTGTGTTTGAAACTCACTCTTAAGAGTTTGGGAGACAGAATGGGAGAGCCTTTGGCTGGCCAACGCCATTACCTTCAGACCTTGGATCTCTGGGAAATAGGTCTGTTTCAGCGTCCTTGCTCTGATTTTTCTGGGATCTATATGTTACTAGGAGATGACTCTGGCAGACCACACCCTGATCTTCACTCTCTGGAAGAAAAAGAGGTAATTGTCCTGACAACTTTAAACACATGCCTGCAGACAAAATTGAGATACTGTTTTATTTTCTTCTAGGATTATTTTGATAACAGCGATCTTTGATGTTACTAAGTAAATACAATTGTATTTAGGTTTTCCTTTTGGAAAGGAAAGGAAATTGCATTGGAGGACTACCTAAAGAGCCACTGTGAACATTTTCAATCTCCTTTATTTCAGATAATCACTCTCAGTTGGGGAGTGTGATGATCCATTGCCTACAAGGCAAGGGAACTATTTGTGAGAAAAAGACAAGATATGCTGGGCTGTTGTTACAAAGGAAATACTTTCAGGGTTTCTAGTTTAGGCTTTGTGCAGGGGGAGTCTCAGTTTCCTCATCCGTAAAGTGGGGTTAATCCCTACCTCCGGTGGTTACGAAGATTACAGAAGGGACATCAGAAGAGCCAGGCACCTAGGACAGTGCCTGGTACATTAGTATTCCGTAAATGTCGATCCCCTGTCCATCCCTTCCTGAAGAGCTGTGGGAAAACACTTCATAACCACACAGGTCATCTGATGAACCCTCGCTCCCTTTTCTATTCCCAGTTACACGGCCCTGGAGGTAATAAAAATGCCTTTTCCCTGTCTGTTCCTTCCTTCCTTCCTGTCCAGGGCAAGGAAGTGGCCGGCTCCCTTCCTTGGTTTCGGAAAGCTTCTGCCTCCCAGGACAGCCCAGCCCCCGGGTTGCGAAGGTCGGGGGCGGGGGGGGGGGGGGGGGGGGGGGGGGGGGGGGGGGAGCTGCGTCCTCAGTTTGCGCAGCGCAGTGGGGAGGGGACCCGGAGGCGATGGGGAGGCGGGCGCAGTCGACCCAAGGGTGGAGAAGGGGGACGGCGAAGGACGCGCGTTCCCGGGCTCGTGACCGCCGGCGGCCTGGGGAGCCGGCGCCCAGACAACCTCGGAGATGGCAGGCGGCGGGGACCGGCGGGTCATGGACACCCTCCACCTGCTGCTGCTGGTGGCCGCCCTGCCCCTGGCGGCCCGGGGGGTCACACACCCGGGCTCAGTGGACTGGATCCTGGAGAAGGTGAGCGGCTGCTGCTGCGTGACTGTACCTGGGCGGCTGGCGCGGCGTGCGGGCACCCGGGGCCGGGAGACCCCACCTTGGCAGGGTGGGAGGCGGGTAGAGCCGCCGGCGTCCGCCCTGGCAGCCGTGCCCGCAAAGGGCACCCGGGGGAATCGGGGCCCCTCGTCCTTGTCGGGGTGCCTCACTGGCCTCAGGGCTGCTTTGGAGACGCCACGGGAGCAGAGTGATGTCACCAGCCTCCCCTCGACTGCGGTCTGATGCGGGGACCGATAGGCACAGGAAGTGTGTCTAGCCGGTGGAGGCCGAGCGGGGACGTGAGGGCGCTTCGCCGCGCCGCCGCCCACTCGGGACCCGGGAGGCGGGAGGTCGTGGCGGTCGGCGGTAGCAGGGGTGCCAGGCGCGCCGCGGGGGGTGTGCCACCGCTCCCCCACCGCTGCATCCGTGGACGCCCTTGGGACGTTGGTTTCCATGCAGTCTCTGTACGGATGTGTTCCCGTTTGTTTCAGGTTTTTAAGCGCAGCAGCTCTGAGGACTCGCTTCACTTTAAAATACTTTAAATCACTTTAAAATATTTGGTTTTTTTTTTCTAAAATACATATATATACATACATACATATACATATGTACATACATACACACACACACATATATGTTTTTTCTTAACAGAATAAATACAGTTGTCGGAGCGACGTATCTAGTTGTAGGTGGAAAATCATATAAGGAACTTAGGATGCAAGTTTCCTCTGTGTGAAGTAAATAGGTTCAAAGTTATTTCTTTTTCTTGTGTAATAGTTTTGAAATCATGACATTGCTAGGGAATTATGCATACGTTAATGGTAATGGAGTAAAATGGTATGCTTTTAAACATAGTAAGAAAAGCAGCAATGGGTTATAAACTTTGACAGTGTTGTGGAACAGATTTTTTAAATGCTTATGGTGTGCTTATATTTTCTCACACGGTGGGAAAACAGGGCAGGCTGGTGAACGCACAGGCCCTCTCTGGAGGGTGCAGACTCGCACGCAGCCGCGTGCATGTGTGTATGAATAGCCCATTTCAGTTCCCTGTGTTATGTTTCCTTTGCTTCACCGTTTAGACGCCACAACGTGCCCCCACTTACACGTGGAGACCACCAGCCAGAGGGCCCCTGGAGAGGATGTGGGAAGGCAGCTCGAGAATAACTGCATCAGAAGAAAAACTTTCCGTGGGCGTTCAGTAGGAGTAACGTCCATTAAGGGACATGGAGTTCCATACTTAAATGCTTTCCTGCTTCATTTCACCCTGAGTACCTTCCTGGTCAGAAACTGGGAAGGGGGCATTAATTACCATAGTGTGGGGCCACACCAGATGTGTCTTTCTGCTTCATCTAAACGGGTGGATAAGTGAGATAGGATCTGTTTGAGCTGTTCTTAGGAATCATTTGTAGGCAGGATGTACTTGTAGGTGGGAGATGGTTTTGAATTCTGGACACGTTTTGAACTAATGAGAATTTAACTTCAAGAAAAGTCTTTTAAAGCATGAATCTCTTTTATATTTATTTTAAGAAGCTTCTGATCACTGTTTTACTAGGAAACTGGATGCTTTCAAATGTGGTAAGAAAATGGAGCAGATGGCAAAATCACCCATGACATTTGTCAATTTCTGGTCCCCTCATCCCTTATTCTGTAGGCCTACATAAAGTCCTGCAGGTGGCCCATACAGCTTGCAGCCTGGGAAATGAATTGGTCCATACTAAAATACATGCCTTCCTGCTATGTATCACACGTAACTATCTTAATCATTGAGGTATACTGGTCTGCCAAAAGGGGAGGTTTAGGAAAGAAAACAATGATTCTGAAATCTTTTCTTTGTTTTAAAATAAAGGTATGTCTCTTTCAGTGGCATCTAGTACCTAAAAACTACTTGATGGTTGAGTTCAGAGGACTGTGATTTGGTTATTGGAAACCTGCAGACATTTTCCCATAGAAGCAACATTATAAATGGTTAGATTCTCAGGTGGACCTACAGGTGTATCTTTAGAGGTATTGGCATCTGGGCACCAGAATTCTTAATCATCTCACTTGAACCTCACAGTGCCCCTGAGGGAGGGGAGAGTCATCCCCAATTTACATGTGAGGACACCTGACCACTCCTATACCAGTGAACTGAAGAGCTTTCCTCTATCTTCTTCCACTCTCTTCTCCAAGGTAAATGAGCCCTGGCTGATGGTATAGGGGACAGTGTCCAGGTAGCGAAGGAGGGTGGGGCAGGTGGGAGGGTTGGGGGGCCAGAGGAAGAGCTTATTTCCCTTTTTCTGGCTTAGAATTCTAAATAGAATTCCAAAATAGATAGTTTGCATCTGGAACTTTCTCTCCTGTTTCCCCCCTTTCCTGATCTCCATCTTGGAGCTTAAAGGTTATTATTCTGGGGGTTTAGCATATTCCCAAGCTACTTTTCTGGAATCCTGTCCCACCCTTGATCCCCAACCCTGTTTCTTTGGTACAGATCCATTCCTTTGGTACAACCTTGTCAAATGGCTTTTAAAGGAATCTCCTTAGTCCTCTCTTAGGTGTGAAAGACCGATGACTAATAGGAAATTTGCATGCTTTTTTTTTAAAAGGAAGCTGTTAGTTGGAAAGTATGGCTTCTCTCAATTATAAAGTTAACATGCATATTTTAGAAAACTAGGAAAATACAGAAAAGTAAAAGAAAACTATTGTTTTCATAATCCCACATTCAGAGCTAATTGCTGTTAATCATTTTGGTGTTTTTATTCCTGGTCTCTCTCTCTCTCTCCCTCCCTCTTTCTTTCTGTATATGTATATATCATATTTATATGCACACACATACACATATGTATATATGGTGTGTGTTTTTTTATAGAAATGGACAATTATACCAATCTTGTAGGTTCTTATGAGAATCGAGCTGTCCATGTAAAGTGCTTGGCACAATGCTGCCCTATAGTAAATGCTCAATAAAGACTAATTGTTTATTTTTAAAATAACACAAATACTTATTTCATACTAGAGATTATGCTGCATATATGGTTTTATATTTTACTATGTCACTTAAAAGCATATTGCGAGTATTTCCATGAGCCAATAAAATTCATTGAAAGCATTGCTTGATGATTGCAAAATCATTCATATTCTGTAATTTAACTCTCCTTTTATTGTTGGATATTTAGCTCTTTTCCAAACTTGCTCTGTCATAAAGTTGGAAACCAATGTATACTAATTAGTAGAATTTTCCTTTATTATAATAAAGGTGAACATTTCAAGTCATATTGGATGTGGAGGGGCAGATTTTTTGAACAGAGGAACCAAATACGAGAAGGTTGGCCTCCCCTAGGGGTTCTTCTACAGGATCATCTCTGCTATGCTGTTACTGCTGTCTTCAGGACTTCACATTGTTCTGCTTTCAACTCTGAAAGTTTTTAGGGTTCCCTTCTTCCATGGTTTTAAAAGTCCTAAGCCATTTACCCCTTTACCAGCCATGATTCTTAGGGAAACAGCAATGGAGACTCCAAAGCAAGCACAGGGAGGTCAGTGGTAGGCTGGGTATTGGTAGGGGAGAAAGAGAAAATGTACCCTTCTTGAGCTTCTACAACCTGGCAAGTAAGTACTAGGATGTCCTTACAGATCATTAAGCCTTTCCTAGTCACAGCTAGGAAGCCAGGGACCTGGGATTTGACTCTGAATTGTCAGTTCAAATGCCACATTGCTTTTCTTTTAGGTAGAGGACTCCTTGCATTGAAAGACGACAGAACTTTATCTTATTCAGTTCTCAACTTTTCCACAACTGCGTTTGTCATGTCAGAGGCATTGGACACGCTGGAAGGATTTCTGTCAATGCTGGCTGGGTTGAATCCACTCGTGGACCTGGGAGTAAATCTGAGTGCTGTGTGGGAGACACTCGTATGGAATGAGAACTGGAATTGAAATCTCTGGGCTTCTGTAATGATCTCCCTTTAATTCAATGGCTTGGGACCTCAAATCCCCCTGCAAGTGGGGCCAACTCTTCAAATTATGTAATTAAAACCCTTGTTGGCCTGGCACCATGTGATTAGCCCAGAGGAGATGTTTCAGGATATCTGTTCACACTTTTTTAGCTGAAAGATTCTTGTCACCCAAAGCAGACTTATTGTCCTTTTTGCCTGGCTGAAAAGACAAGGCAGGGGCTGTAATAGAGACTCGTTCCTCTGAGAACGCCCATATCAAAGAAACTCGTCTATGTGCCTTTTAACTGAAATAAGCCTAGACTAACTCGGGGTTTGCATTTAACACTGGGCTCAACACTGTTTTTACCTCAGATACTTTCCTCATATCCAGCCCACACTTTCTTTCCAGGTTTCTCCCCTCACTCCTTCCTCTTACCCCCACATAGATTTTTTTTTTTTATATTTATTGGGTTCTGAGAGTGAGGCTCCTTGAAAGCTGAATGGGCACCATTTTGGTTGGAAGAGTCCGATGCTTGTCTGTACAAGGCTTTAATGACCAGGAAGGCTTAAATAATTAACGGAGCGTGGTTGTTTCCCCTTCTCTGTCCTTCACTGACTGGGAAGTTTTTCTTTGGATGGTTTCGTGAGCATCTTTCCTTCCAGGAAGGCAGGGAGAAGAGGATTCTTTACTGAAACATATTAATTAAATGGTTGAGCCCAGGAGATTGAGGAGCAACTCATGTCACTCTGGGTTTTGAGGAGCATCAATCAATGGGCCTGTCTGCTGCACTTACCCTTCATTCGTCCATTGAGCATTTTTTGGTGCTATTTCTCAACTATATTTCATCTACGGTATCTGTTACAGCTAGACAATGCTGGAGGGTTATTTATCTTGTTCCTATTTTTTCTTAAATTTCCTCAGAACTCTTTCATACACTGCTATAAATTGTCCTTTTAAACATGAGCTTGAACCAACCCTAAGGCATCATGAGAATTGAGATGAGAAATTAAGAGAGAGCAAAGACACCAAAATTGAATCATAGCCCTTTCTAGCCCTTTGCAGCAGGTAGCTTCTCCTTTCACCTCTCTTTATAATTGCTTGTACATTTAACTGATCTGATTTTTTTCTTTTTTTTTTTTTTTAAAGATTTTATTTATTTATTTGACAGAGAGAGAGAGAGAGATCACAAGTAGGCAGAGAGGCAGGCAGAGAGAGAGGGGGAAGCAGGCTCCCTGCTGAGCTGAGAGCCCGATAACGGGGCTCGATCCCAGGACCCTAGGATCATGACCAGAGCTGAAGGCAGAGGCTTTAACCCACTGAGCCACCCAGGCACCCCTGATCTGATATTTTTAATGCTCATTTTATTATTATGTAGACACTGGCTTAGTGAAGACAATTTCAGAGAGACTGCTTATCTGTCAATTCCTTATTTGATGACCACACCCAGTATTGACTGAGTACTTGGCACGCCCAGGGGCTGTGTGGCTGCAGGAGGGACTAGGATATAGAGACAATCATTGCTCTCAACGGAGTAGACGCCCAGTACGAAATCAGGTGTTAAACAAGGCAACACACAGGACAGTGGTCTCCAAGTCATAACCTGAGTAAGCAGGAGAGTCAGGTGAAGAGGGAGGAAAAAGCCTGTAAGCCGAAGTCACCACAGGTGCAAACGCTGTGACAAGGCAGAGTCTTCTACCCCTTTGGGACCTGTAAGGAAGCCAGGGTGACTGAAGCGTGGTGTGTTGGGGCGGGTGGCCCTGCCTGGGGGTGGCGCGGCGGCAGGGGAGACCAGACAGGCTTCCCTCGGCTGGCTTAAGTGGTAATGAACCATAGACGTCATCCCACGTCTAGCCTCCAGTTCCTTTTTTGTCCTTTTCACCTTTCTGTTGTTTTGTCTGTTAGAGTCAGCTTTCTTCTCAAAGCGCTGCTTGAGAGCTAACTTGAGGACTGAGATCCTGAAAGGAGTAAGGAATTCAAGGGCTCGGTGACAAATTTATGCAGGAAATATATGTAAAAATACATTATCAGTAAACAACGACAAACCTTAAGAGGTTCGGGCACAGGGAGCCTGGGTGGCTCAGTTGGTTAAGCAACTGTCTTTGGCTCAGGTCATGGTCCTGGAGTCCCAGGATCGAGTCCTGCATGGGGCTCCCTGCTCCATGGGGAGATTGTTTCTCCTTCTGAGCTCTCCCCTCTCAAGCTCTCTCTCCCGCTCTCTCTCATAAATAAATAAAATCTTAAAAAAAAAAAAAGGCTTAGGCACAGCATCCACATTTGGGATTACCTCCAGGGAAATGAGGCAGGGAGGCAGAGCAGAAAAGCATGGGACTGGGAATCCATGGAACCCAGATACTTCCATGGATTTACCTGGAGGTCTCCTATGACCTTGGGAAAAATCATCTGGTCTATATGAACCTCAGTTTCCACTGACATAAATCCAGGAGGTTGGACTAGATCATCTCTAACTCATCTTCCTAGCTCTAAACTTTTTCTTTTCTTTTTTTTCCTTTTCTTTATTTTTTCAGTGTTCCAAGATTCATTGTTTATGCACCACACCCAGTGCTCCATGCAATACGTGCCCTCCTCAATACCCACCACCAGGCTCACCCATCCCCCCCTCCCCCTCCCCTCCAAAACCCTCAATTTCTTGCTCAGAGTCCACAGTCTCTCTGGCTCTAAATTCTATACCTCTTTTGCGTTTGATAGAAGGTAACAGAATGACAACTTGTTGAATGTTTACTGTGACACTTGCATATATTAGCTCACTTAATTATAATTACTCTAGGAAGTAGGTGTTATTGCCTCCATTTTACAGATGAGGAAATTGAGCCTTAAGGAGGTTAATCAACCTGCCAGAGTTAGAGCTAGTGAGTGGTCGGGGGCTGAGTTGAGAGTGTGTGTCTGAACCCACAGCCCATGCTCTTTCCTTGATCACCCCAGAGAGTAACGTTGAGACATAGCAAAGTATAGATGAGTGTAAGTCATTTGGCAGTGAGCATTCTTTAATTCCAGTTTCTCACTAGCCACATGGAATGAAAATACCTATGTGTGATTAGGTATTTTGTGGTTAGGTATATATCGTGATTAGGTATTGAAAATACCTATGTGATTACTGAGATACAGTCAACCAACACTGGTGCTGGGAAGAATTGTGAGTAGACAAGCCTCCTCCAGCTTCTGGTTTGCATTCCAAAGAACTTACTATCCTTACATTACCTTCATCAATCCCCTCAGGGAAGAAAGCAGCTGATCAATTCCACACTTCCCTGTGGGAAGAGTAACACCTTACAACACTGAGTGTCTGATAAACATTCAGTGAATCATTCATCACAAGAAAGTACAGCATGTATAAAGTCCTATCCACAGTACAAATTTGATTTTTATGTTTATTGAGCTCTTTAAGTTAAGGTTAATTCAGCTAATAGGTAAATGTTCCTAAGAGTGTGAGTGTTAATAGAATTTTAAAATAATTTTAACTGAAGATAAAGAGTGTACTATTTAGTGGGTTATAGAATCACCAAACTCTGGCTGAAAGGAATTTCAGTGATCATCTAGTTTAGAGCTGTCAAATAAAAATACATGATGAGAAGCACGTATGTAATGTTAGGTTTTCTAGTAGCTACATTAAAAAAGCAAAAAGCAATAGGTGAAATTAATTTTAATAATATGTTTTATGTAATTCAATATATGAAATTTCAATATGTAATCACCATAAAACTTATTAATGGCATATTTCATTTTTTTATTAGTCAAAGTCTGAAATCTAATGTGAATCTTAAAACCCATCTCAATTCAAATTACTACGTTTCAAGAGCTTAATAGTCAGATGTGGCTAGTGGTTACCATATTAGTGAAGACGTAGCTCAAATTCCTTTATTAGTTTTTTCTGAGGGAAATGAGGAATTAAGGGACCTGCCCAAAGTCACAGAACCTGTAAACGACAGCCAGAAGCTTTGACTCCAACTTCTCTGACTCTGAGAGACATTGCTTCTTCTATAATGTCACATTGTCTTTTATAAAACCATTGTGCTAACAAAGTATAATTATTCTATTGGCTGCAGTTTTGTTTAAGAATAGGAGATCAATACCTGATCTTGTAAATCTTAGTTTTACAAGGCACTTGTACTAACATGATTAAGAGTTACACAGGAAGTGCCAAAGATTAATTCTCAGGTCTGACACATCGTTCACTTTGTTTTTAAAATAAGCTACCAAAACAGTATAACTTTTTAGATCTGAGGGGCAAGTTTTAGAGTTGGGTCGTTTGATTTGCTTCTCTGTTGCCAATGTCTCAGGGTTAAATCTCGACCATTTTATGAAACAATAGCCAGTTAAATAATGTTATTCAATCCTCAGTTTTATCACCAACCAGCCATTTTGAACTCATCGTCTCTTCAACAAGTTGCAGAAGGCACCAATATTTCTGAAATGTGGGAAAAGGACTTAAAACCGTTGCTGATAGAGCGATATCCGGGATCCCCGGGGAGCTATGCTGCTCGCAAGGTAAGAATGCCGCCCACACACCTGAAGGCTGTCGAACACTTCGCTTTCACATGACAGATACTACCATGTCCCAAGTTTTGAGTTGTCTGATATTCAGATCTGTCATCTCATCTTATTGCTCACCAAAGTAAGCAACCCAGACAACCAAACAATGGGGAGTGAATATCTATTCTCAGCTTGAGTGCTACACATTCACCTAAATCAACTTCTGTGTGCAATCCCTGCCAGGGTACAGTAGAAGAGAGCGTACTAAGTATTCAACTCCTCATTATTTCTGTAACACACTCCCAGGCACCCAACCTCGTTTTCTTGGACCCTACACCCCCCCAAGGTCAACAGCCCTAGGCGGTCCTTGCCTGACCATTCTGGGCCAAGGGTGAGTTACTGTCCTATCAGGCCTTCATTCCTCCTGGAAAATTGTGTTCTCCTTGGAGGGAAAGTCGAGATCAGTGATAAGCTACTTGCACCAGTGTGATGCTTCTGAAACTTTTGACTCTGACCCATGTTAAAAAAAAATAGTAAAAAATTTTTAAGAAGTACATTTTATGCACACAAACATAAAGATAGATTTAAATGACACCAATGTCTCATGAAAGAAATCTGCACTCTTCTTACTTGCGTTACCTGCAATTTACTCTGATATTGTTGATTCTATTTAACTAGTTGTTTTATTTTTTTTATTTTTTAATTTTTTTTAGATTTTATTTATTTGACACAGGGAGAGAAAGTGTGCCTACTACACAAGTAGGCAGAGAGGCAGGCAGAGAGTGGGGGGAAGCAGGCTTCCTGACGAGCAGAGAGCCCGATGTGGGGCTCGATCCCAGGACCTTGGGATCATGACCTGAGCTGAAGGCAGAGGCTTTAACCCACTGAGCCACCCAGGCGCTCCTTTATTTTGTTTTTTAATGCTGGTCATGACCCAGTAAACGGATTTCAAGATCCACTGATTTTACCATTGTAGTGGGAGCGTCACTGCTATAGAGGGTAAATTAAACCATAGCTAGACTAGACCTTGAATGTCTCTGCCTCCTTAGTGCCAGTCTTTCTAAGTGATCTGTTATCCCACCTCTGAATGGCTGCTTTTTTCAGAATAGCCCCATTTCAAGGGGAAGCTCAACAAAGAATGAGGAGAGACTGGCTCCTCAAATCCTCCTTTGAGAGTACTCCACCGGCCTAACTCCCCAGGCAAAAGACCTTGGCACCCCACTTCTGTGCTAGAGTGACACCTGCAAGGCCCAGCCAACACAGTTGTTGGGCTCATCCTTTGTGCCCTGTATATGGCTCCTGCCTCTCGAGTCCAGCCCAGTTAGCCATTATCTGTTGCTCCATTAGGCTCTTGTCTTCCAACCACGTGGCACCTGTTTCTCCTAAGGAATTAGACAGTGGAGACCCACAGAGCACTTTAGTTCTTTCTAACCTTTAGGCAGAGCGAGGAATAATGTTGGTGTCTGACTTTCATGGAGCACTGTTTGTTTGTTTTGTTAAACACTTTGGGAGTTCTTTGCACGGATTTTCTCATTTGGTCCTCACAACAATGCTGTCACGTGGGTACTATTATTATCCTAGTGCTACATATTGAAAAGGTGTGAAATTTAGGTACATGAGACAACTTGTTCAGGAGTGAATGATATACACATAGTAGTGATGAGACCAGAATTTGAACCCAAATCTGCTTGCTTTCTTGATCCTATCACTGAAGAGAAGTGGCTCGGAGAAACCAGCTCTGGAGTGAGTGTTCAGAATCCTCAGCTCTGGATCTTCTCTTGCCTGAGTTGGAGAGTGAGACAAATACCATCCATTTCAGTGATATTCCCTGGGCCTCATCTCCCGAGCATTTTCTTAAGGGAAGTTCAGGATGCTTACTGGGGCTTTCCAAAATCCTCAGTTCCTCATGAGAAAAAAAAATTCGGTCTATAGATTTACACATTCAACTTTTTTCATTTCCCCATGCCATTTGATCAGAAGGCTGTGTTTACCCAGAAACATTTATGAATACTTCAGATCTGAGGGTCTTTGCCGGCAGGCTTTAGAAATCTGTAAACTCAACAAATATTGCTATTTGGATCTGTATTTAGCTTTTAACAGAACATACAGCATAGATAATACACACAGACACTGTTGTGATTAAGAAACACATTAAAATGACTGAACCCCTGACACTTCCTGTTCCATATGGGGTGGAGGCAAATGAGAAGTTTATTGACAGTATTTCGGAATGTGCTGGGACCTGTTCGCTGTGATGCTTATGGCATGTTCTAGCTCACGTGGCAATAATCGGAACAGGATGGTTATGATAGAAATGTCACTCGAGAGATTCAATTTTGTAATTTTTATAAAATCGCCATGACGTTTTGGAGAGCTGTCCCCTAAGCTGTGGAAGATAAAATGTTTACGCTTTAGAAGATGAGGTCCATGACACTTAGGTTATGATGAGAGAATTACACCAACAGACTCAATTTGACCAGGATTAGTCCCTGTCACTCAGAACTAAGGTCAAAGAAGAATGGTGGAAAATCTGCTTTTTCTTGAGACCTTTTAAAGCACTGGATTAGATGCTTTATCATTTATAGAGTTTCAGGGTTATAGCTAGGGAAGACTCTCAAATCTAAAGATATGTAGAGTTGGTATAAAATTGGTTATTGAGGTGATCTTTGCCGTTATCAGTAAAGATAGGGTTTGCTATAGATTCTTTCTCAGAGAATAATATGGGAACAATGTTCCATAGTCTCCATTTTTTTTTAAAGGAGGGTTGCAAAGGGAGAGAAAAGAGAGAGAATCCCAAGCAGATTCTACTCCGAGTGCAGAGCGCAGTGCGGGGGCTGGATCTCATGACCCTAAGATTATGAGACCTGAGCAGAAGTCAGGACTCAGATGCTTAGCCAACTGAGCCACCCAGGTGCCTTCCGTAGTCTCTATTTTTACTGCCTCTGTTCAATGAGGCTGAAGATGCCTATTGGAGTTTTAGAATATATTTTTTAGGAGAGATTTTATTTGTAAAATAAATAGTTTGAAGATGTGAAATTTTGGGGTTATTTCAGTGACTTCTTTCTGAGATGGGAATTAAAAAATGGTTTAAAAAATCAGGATGAGGGGCGCCTGGGTGGCTCAGTCGTTAAGCGTCTGCCTTCGGCCCAGGTCAGATCCCAGGGGCCTGGGATCGAGCCCCGCATCGGGCTCTCTGCTCTGCAGAAAGCCTGCTTCTCCCGCTACCAGTCCCTCTGCTTGTGTTCCCTCTCTCGCTGTGTTTCTCTCTGTCAAATAAATAAAAAAAAATCTCTTAAAAAAAAAAAAAATCAGGATGATAAAATCTCACTAAGGAGCAAGCCAGAAACTTTGCCTAAAAGAGGCAAGCTAGAAACCTCACGGTTAAAATTCCCTATAGATGAACAGTACATCTGAGAAGCC
>CM053610.1:92255503-92281128 GCA_028646535.1 Procyon lotor | reverse complement strand
TCCCTGGGTGAAGGGTCCTGGGAGGAGAGCACTCAGTGTGGAGCCCAAGAGACTAATATATGGTCTGTCCAAGAAGGAATTAGGTACCCTGAAGTCCCAGGTGGCAGGATTCAGCATCCTGACAATGATCTGTTTGTAGATTTGGTGCAAATATTGTAGAATCTGCTTCCTCCAAACAAATAAACCTGGTCTACTACCATCATTGTTTCCTGGAACCTGGATGTGAGAATTTAAGTGAAATTAAATTAGAAATTAGACCCAGGATCATTTACTAATGCTAAGCTAAAATGCCCAGGCCTCCCCTTCAGCTCCCCAGGAAGTAGAATGTCCTATTTATGTCTATCTTTCTCCCTCTCCCTCTCTCACTCTCTGTATCTCTCCTTGTCTCTACCTTTACCTTTGTATCCTTTTCGGCTCCACACAATGTTTGTCTATCTCTGTCTGCATCTCCCTCTGTCTTGATCTATCCATCTCTCTCTCTCTTTATCTTTCTTTTTTTCCCTTACCCACTCCAAAAAACAAATCAAGAATAATCCAAAATACAATCTATATCCTAAATTGCATTTTGCATTCCTGGTGGGCCCGAGTTCTTGCTACCTGGCTTCAGGAATCGCTTCCTGCTTAGGGCATTCTAGTGAACAGGACAGTAGTTTAGGGAGCCTACTCTAGAGAATTGCAGTGGGAACCTGTAGGCTAAGACTGAAGGCCAAAGTGCAGCAAGTGCAGCAATCTAACCAAATTAGATTATGGGGCCAAACCGATTGTTTATAAAGAAATTCGTTGCTAAGATTGTTTAAAAGAAAAATTTATACAGAATAAGACAAGTTGCTTCAGGGAAAACTCTTGGGGACATTCACTGATGCCTTTGTGGATTTTAGAGTCAACAGAAGGTATCAGAAATTATGTCTACAACCTGTTTAGGAGTTGAGAAATCAGTTTGTGAGTGAGACCCTTGCTGAACAAAGCTAACAGACATCTATTTTTTAAATCTCAATTCATTTTTGTAAGCATGCAGGCTGCTGTTAGTTTTGGAGTAGTTCGTCATCTGGATACCAGATGTTCTGGACTATATGCCTTTTTTTTTTTTTTAAGATGACCCCTTCTATGGAAAAAATTTCTTTTCCTCAAAGTCTGGGAATAACTTATTTTCAGATTCTGTGGAAAAATTATATGAAGTGCACAGTTATTTCTCTCTCCTCAAACTACTAATGGTTGCTATCTAATTTTATGTAGTCTCGCTGAGACTAACATAGTAGTTATAATCAGCCCATACTTAGTGATAGCCTACTGTGAGCAAAGCCCAACATTAAGAATTTTGGATGAAAACAAAGCAAATGCGATATGAATGATGATTTCAAAAGGTTAGAAACATTTTCCTTTTATACTTGACAAGAGAACTTGTAAACTGGAAATCGAAAAGGTAAGGGACTGCAGACACATCCAGTGGTGGCCAAAGTCCACCACACTAAAGAAAGCAGGGAGTGAGAGGAAGGGGACTGTTTATTTGGTTTTTGCAGGATTGAGTGGAGAATCACTCTCCTCTCTCTGGTTTAGTTATTTTCCTGGAAGCTTCCTGCCCCAGTTTTTCCAAAGCCTTTGCCTATGTGTCGTGTCACGTAGTTATGATAGGCCACACAAGAGTTGGCTGGGCTAGAAAATCTTGTATTTCCTTGAGGGGAAAAACCTAAACCAAAAAAACAAAACAAAACAAAACAAAAAACCAACCCCCTAAAAAACCATGACAAAACACTTCCATTCTTTTCCAGTTATTATGAATTATTTCTTTATCACCTCAAAGTTCATGCCTACTGGATGTTGATTGTGGAAAAAATGGCCAGTTCTGGTGATGGTTAGTTTGCCGCTTGATGTTTTAAAACAATCCTTTAAGGCAAACTTAAAAAGACGTGTACAATATTCCAACATAAAATAAAATAAATGAAATCTACTGAGAAAAATGAGGTGAGGGGCAAATGAAGGCGGGAAGGGACCAAGGGAACAGCTGTGAGTTCACACTACATATTCTAAGGAAGACACTGCCAGTCTCAGAAGCAGTGTTTCTTTTCCATCTGCAACCTATCAGTCACTGTGCTCTTCATTAAGTTCCCAGGTGACCAGGAGAAATGCAAAAATAGATTCCTTTTTATTTTTACCATTGGTAGTGGGGTTTGAATCTACCTCAGGTGCAAAAGGAAAACCACTTGAAATGTCACTGTGGTTCAGAGTTGCTTACTGATTCTTGAAGCAGGCGGGACGTCCTATATCTCCCAACCATCCCCTTGCTATGGGACTTCATTACACCATCAGTATCTTTTGTTGGTGTCTAGTACATTTTGAAGTGTTTGCTGAACTTGGAGCACACGCTATGCTCTTGGGACAAAAAGAGCTACCATTTGCTGTTCTTGCCTTCAAAGAGCTGAGGGTAGGAGTCGAGACCTGTAGGACCTTGGTATATCTGACTTCTCAAAATGCCTTCTTAGCCTCCTAGAAATATTGAAAGTGGACTTTAATGCATACTGAACTGGGTCTCTTTCTCCTGACATGCAGAAATGACCCAGCTATATTATTAAATGAGAACAGCAAGGGAAAGAATAATGTGTAACGTAGGTTCTAGTCCTATGAAAGCATGTACCTCTTCACCAATTTCATGTTCGTATGCTAGTCTATGTTCATATAAACAATAGGAATGGTGTGGAAAGATATACATCAGATTAATGGGGCAACTGGGTGGCTTAATTGGTTAAGTGTCTGCCTTTGGCTCAGGTCATGATCTCAGGGTCCTGGGATTGAGCCCCGTGTCCGGCTCCCTGCTCAGTGGGGAGCCTGCTTCTCCCTCTCCCTCTGCTCCTCCTCACTGTATTTCTCTCTCTTTCTCAAATAAACAAATAAAATCTTTTTTAAAAAAGGAAAGATGTACATTAGACCATTAACATTAGTTAATACTGACGATTGGGACTGCTTTGCAGGGCAACGATTAGGGGAGAGGGAGAGGGAGAGGGAGAGGGATAGCATTTCCTTTAATCATTCCTGCTATTAATTCCATGACCATGTATTGCATTTTTACCTTGAAAGGCATCACATAAAATTTTAAAAATATATATTCATGTAGTTGAGCAATGGAAACCGTCCAGATCTGAAATTTTGGTTTTTCTTTTGTCAGCACATCATGCAGAGAATTCAGAGACTTCAAGCCGACTGGGTCTTGGAAGTAGACACCTTCTTGAGTCAGACACCCTATGGGTACCGGTCTTTCTCGAATATCATCAGCACTCTCAATCCCCGTGCTAAACGACACTTGGCCCTTGCCTGTCACTACGACTCCAAGTATTTTCACCCTTGGGACAACAGGGTGTTTGTGGGAGCCACTGACTCAGCCGTGCCATGTGCCATGATGTTGGAACTTGCCCGTGCCTTAGACAAGCAGCTCCTTTCCTTGGAGGTATTTGTTTCTGTCTCGTAGACTCTTGGGATAAAACACATTAGAAGAACTCAAAGTGAATTCTAGAATCCTTGGGGGAGTAAGAAGGCCATTTAGAAATGTAGACTTTCAGGACATTTTGTACTAATTTGTTGCAAAACGATGTGAGTTTAAATGAATATTAATTGGAAATTCACACGAGGATACATGACAGTGAATTTATTCATTGGCGCTTGATTGCTTCGTTTTGCATACAGATGCACTGAAATGCAACCTTTCTTTGCAAAAAATGAAGCAGGCGGGTGGTTGGTACAGGTATGTATATGAGAAGTATGTTTTTTTCTTCTTGTTTATGTTGCCATGAAACATCACAACCTTCTAATCTGAGATGTGGCTCTTGATCTGGGGGAGGGGGTTGCTGTAAAGTAGTGCTGGGAGTGCGTAATGCAGACATGTCAAGATGGAAATCATGGAGCAGAAATGCGTTATTGTTATTATCTGTGAATCTCGGCTCAATTTTACGTAGCATAGCGGAGCTTTTGTTAAGTTCTCAGCTCAAAATACTTCTGGGACTCTCAGATGTTATTTCAGTCTCTGTTCTTAAGGGTATATTGGAAAGAGTGCTAAGTTTGATGAAGACATTTTGTTCAGATATCACTCATAACCAAGTGAACACAACAAAGCAAAAGCAATAAACTTGGTTCACAGGCAACAAATACCTCCCCCCCCACCCCCCCAGAGCTTTATGAAGGGGCCAGCCTTTGCTACAATGGGGATAAAGAAGTAAAAGGTTTATCTTGTAATGGAAGTAATAGAGATATTTGATCTATTTTTGCTGGATACGCTAAACTTGAAGAAAGCGAGAATTGTTTGTAACCTCTCCATATCTTTTTCAGTTTTTTGTTTTGTTTTGTTTCTTGAACCTTCTATAATGTCTTTGTCCAGTCTTCTGCTTTGCTTTTAACTAGTACCTTTCCCCAGAGATTGGGTGAGAGAGTTCAGAAGCTGATATAAAAGTCTAATTTTTCATGTTTGCATTCTAGTATAAGGACATCAAGTGAAAGGCACAGTCCGTCTGGTGGGTGTGTTTTCTCTGGGTGAGCTCCTTTGCCTTTTTCTATGTAGTTCATACCTGCTTTTAGTGACTAGAAACACACAGGGCTGAATGAGTTGTTGGTTGGATATCTCCATTTGAAAAATATACACACATATTATCTTAATTATCCTTTCTCATAGAAGTAGTAGTGATGTGGACAATTAAAAATAAGGACAGTTTTGATTGAAACGTGAAGAGTATCACATTCGTTTTTCCAGTTGTACTTTAAGCTTGTATTGAGGAGTGGTTTCAAGGTCTTCGGCTGTCATGGATTGGGTAGGTGGTAGTGGAATGGAACGTGGGAGAGGACAGGAGAATAGACTAGATTCTTGCTCCAATTCTGTGCAACCCTCCAGGGGTAAGATTACAGTTAGACATTCCCATCTTTTGCCTTCCTGGTGTAGCAAGTTGTAAGTTCTCATTCCTTGACTCTGGACTTGGTGGTTTGATTGTCTCGGTCAACGGGATGGCTAGTAGATGTGACACCAGCAGAGACTGGACATGTGCTTGTGTAATGGGGCTTGCTGTCTCGTGTCTTTGCCATAAAGGCAGGCCCTGGCTGGCCCACAGGTCCCCGGGGGAGGATAAGACATGTGGAGCAGAGCCAACCTTAATGACGGCCTGGTGACACAGAGCCCTTCCAACCAAACCCAGCCTAGATTATAGGTGATGATCTATAGATCTAGCTGATCTATAGACCCAGGAGGACACACAAATGTTGCTTTAAGCCCCTGAGTTTGGGGGGGGTTATACCTTATTATTGAGGTGTTAGCTGATACAGCCTTGGGTGGGGAAAGACTGCAGATAATTCACCTATGTTGACACTGGCAACTAGACATTTATCATGGTACCATGAAAAACTGAAAGACCTTCACAAATCAGGCTACACATATTTTCTCAGCTCCAAGACTGAGTTACCAGAAATTGAGGGCCACAGTTATTTTCCTGTTAATCCTGAAAAGAAGCAAAAAAGAGCAAGGTATCTCATGGGACTCAGGATCACTGTCCACACAGTTTACTCTTGCCTTAATGATGGAACAGAAAGTAAACCACTGCCCTGACCCCTGGAGTCACTCAGTTGTTGAAATTTCAGTGAGGCCCCTGAACATTTAAGCCTATAAAGTGTGAAAGTTACCTGCTTTTGGTTCTGCCCTAGGCATGAGTGTAATGTCTCTGGTCCCAGGCAATCTTATTTTGCTCTGGTTTTCATTATTATGCTGTTTGATTTGGAGCTAGGACTTTGGAACCAGTCAAGGCCCTTTAAACAACTGGAAACTTAGCATGTCTCTGCAGAAGTATGTACCTTATACTTTTTGTTGGTTAGAAAATCTGTTTAATTACTTAGTAGTTAATAAACCCTAAATACGTATGTACTGTACAGACAAATACATCCTATGCTTAATACTATCAGGAGCTATGGAGAGACTCAAAGTATAATAAATTATCCTTGTGGTCTAATTAAGTAGCAATATTAAAACAATGGCAATGACTAGCATACAAAGATAACTTAGTTTTCAGATGATAAAGACATTTTTTTCCATCTTAGGAAATCACTCTAAAACAATCAGGAAAATTCCATCTTTGAAGAAACTAGGGAACATGTGTTAATGGGACCCACAATATGAAGACAGAAGGTAAATGGAGAAATGGCAAATGACATATCCAAGTAGAGAGAAGTCGTATTCCCCAGAGCGAGGAGGAAATGGGGAAGTCAGTGGTCCCCTGACAAAATCCTGGAGTGGCTCAGGGATTGGTGGAGATAGCGAGAGAGGTACAAGTGAGGCTGGGAGGAGAGCATTTATAAGTCCGCCCAAGGAGCCTTGGGTTATGTAAGTGAAAATGTCAACTGGGCACCGGATTGCCCTGCAGTGAAGCCAACCAACCTGTGTCTCTAATCAGTGTGTGTGTTTTTTTTAAAGATTTTATTTATTTATTTGACAGAGAGGAGAGATCACAAGTAGGCAGAGAGGCAGGCAGAGAGAGAGGGGGAAGCAGGCTCCCTGCTGAGCAGAGAGCCTGATGCAGGGCTCGATCCCAGGACCCTGAGATCAGGACCCGAGCCGAAGGCAGAGCCTTTAACCCACTGAGCCACCCATGCACCCCTCTAATCAGTGTTTTAGAACCGTAGTCTTTTTTTTTTTTTTTAAAGATTTATTTATTTATTTTTAGAGAGTGGCAGGGAGAGGGGCAGCAGTAGAGAATCTCAAGCTGGCTCCCCACTGAGCACAGAGCCCAATATAGGGCTCAATCCCAGGACCTTGAGATCATGACCTGAGCTGAATCAAGATTTGGATGCTCCAACTGAGCCCCGTAAGTGCCCCAGTACCTTACTCTTTAATATGAATGAACACAAAGGAAGAGCAGACATTTGAGGACAGTCTCCAGCATGAAAGAAAGGGAGTAAAACAATATGAATCGAAAAATGAATTCCAACAAGGAGCAGGAGATAACTTAAGGGACACTCTTTTAAATAGCCTTAGAGATAAAAAAAAAAAAGAAATATCCTTAGAGAGATAAGACAAGACATCATATCCATAACAGATTAATGAGATCTCAGATTCAGTTCAGTCTGATGGGAGCATATCCCCAGTACTATGCTGAGATGGAGAAAGGAAATGGTTGCATACTTTTCTCCAGGCAGGTTCGGTTGCATGCAGGCATAAGGTAGGCAGAGAGTTGGTCTAAAGGTTCTATTTTTGCCACAAGAGGTTGACGAAGGCAGAGAGAGGCCAGGGAGCTGACCATGTATGCAAGGGAGTGGTTAGAGTGATTGTGGAATTTAAGCTGAATATGAAGTGAAGGACTTCATGAGGTTGAAAGACTGTGAACAGGTGAAGCATTCAATAGATCAGGGATTCCAGTGGGGCTGGAAGACTGCGGAGGGTAGGGTACCAGAAGGACTCATTTGAAAAGTGAAAGGTGGCAGTGAGAAGTATAAAATTGACCAGAATCCCGGTAGCCCTTCTAAATTGTGCTCAAATACTGACTCATAGTGTCTTCCTTGACACCCCAAGGATTTGACCTCTCATTCTATCCAATTCCCAGAAGAGTTTTATGTTGCATCTATGACCCTTGGCATACTTTGTCCTGTTCACATATTTGGTTTATCTTTCCTAACCCAACTGATGGCTGGACTCCTTCAAAGGAGAGGCTATAATTATTATTCTTTGAGTCCCTGTTGTATTCCCAAGGCAGATCCTTGAACCTAGACTCAGTGAAAAAATTATAGACTCAAATAAGGTGGGAAGTCAGGAAGATTTGTAGTTGTTTCAGGATGCGTTCCCTGGGATGCAAAATGGCGTGGAGTTTAGCATTTAGGTCCTTTCTTTTTTTTTTTTTTTTTAAGATTTTATTTATTTATTTGAAAGAGAGATTGAGATCACAAGTAGGCAGAGAGGCAGAGAGGAGGCAGAGAGAGAGGGGGAAGCAGGCTCCCCGCTGAGCAGAGAGCCCGATGTGGGGCTCGATCCCAGGACCCTGAGACCATGACCTGAGCTGAAGGCAGAGGTTTCAACCCACTGAACCACCCAGGCACCCCATTTAGGTCCTTTCTGAAGGAGTGGCCCTGGTTTAACAGCTGCAGCAGGGAGGGGAGAGAAATGGGATTAGGCGGAGGGAGAAGTTAATCCGCCATGCAGATTCAACAACAGGCTCAGCCAACCCTGGGGAGCTCTGGGGGTGGAATGGCCCTATAGAGCCTGTAGGACCTGCTTAGATCGGTCATTGGATATAGGACACCCCCATGGCTGAGGCAGTCCCTAAAAGGACTAACAGCTAAAGATCTGAGGACAGCTCTCCAGGTGGCAGGGACAAACACACCCTTCTGGAAGGAAATTGCATATGTGTCACTTTGTCCACCATGACAGTTTCACAGTTTCAAATTTCTCTAAGGAATGAGAAAAACGGGTAAGAGTTCTGTATTCAGAGGGAGTGGGGTGAAGTGAAATTTACATGGGTGAAGACCGTGGGAAGTGGGCTGAGTTTTGGAGGCGAAGTGGTATAAAATCTATTTTGGCAATTTTCACTTGCTTTGGTATCTTCCTTTTCTTCATGGCCTGTCTTTTTGCTGGGTTAATAGGAAACCATGCTGATTTTTTTTTTAAATCCTCACAGTGTTTTTGCTATCTTTTTACTATTCTTTTTACCAGAATATTCCAGACTCCAAGCCAGATCTCTCACTGAGGCTAATTTTCTTTGATGGGGAAGAGGCTTTACTTCATTGGTCTCTTCAGGATTCTCTGTATGGGTCTCGGCACTTAGCTACCAAGATGGCATCGACCCCTCACCCACCTGGAGTGAAAGACACCAACCAACTGCATGGCATGGTTAGTCTGGGGAATTCTCATGGTGCTGCAGCTGCAGGCTCTGCCTCAAAGGAAGCCAAAACTCAGGCCAATTAAAGACCTAAAAATGCCACGGCATTCTTGGAGCAGAGTGTTTATTATAGAACATTCCTTGGCAGGCATTGGGCTTTTGAGGAATCCCAGAGCTAAAAAGAATGATTCCGGGTTAGAAGATATGTTTGACTGATCTCAATTAAAATGATGTAAAAAAAAAAAATCAGATTAAGAAAACATCAGATTCAGTTCAGTCCAATGGGAGCACATTGCCTAGTTCTGTATAGAGATGGTGAGAGCAAATCTCTTCTTTGAAGCCTCTGTAAAGCCTGAGGAGGCTGGGGTCTTGGGAACTAGAGTGCCAGTGAGACATGCTATTGGGGATAGGAGTGAAGAAGTTCCTTGGTGGCCTCAAAGTGTTGTAATGACTCCGAGTGTGTATATGACATTGTGTCGGATGTGTATTGGTCTAATATTGTTGCCATGGGTATGGAAACATTTTTGATGCTGCCTTAATACCCTGCTCTTATTATCAAGTAATGGGTGCAACACATGGCTCCATTTTAATTCTCATTTCTGGGCCCACACCCCATCCCTAGTCCCTCACTTCACCTTTGATTTCTCTCCCTATTTTGTTTCTCTTCCCGTTGACCTTCCCATTGATCTCTTCTTGACCTTCACACAGCCTTACATCCTCACTAACCCCAGCTTGGAACCTCATGCTACCCTTGAGACTTCATTCTTCCCTGTGCCTTCATCCATCCCTGCCCTCCCCTACCTGTGAACTGAAAGCCTATTCCTAACCCCTTCCACACAACCCTTTCCTTTGCCATATCGCGGACCTTCACCCCGTGAGTCAGATGGCCACCTTAAGTTTCCTCTGTGGCTCTAACACATCATGCTGGCATTTTCTCCACCCTGTTGTCTGTTGGCAGCTCATAATGGGGCCGAGGAATATGGCCGGCACCTCTTTCAGTCCTTTGGCCCAAGTGGCTCAAAAGCATTCAGAAGAGGAGAAGAGACTGGGTTGATCAGGAGGAGGAACAAAGTTATTAATCAGTCCAAATATGTGAATCTTTAGTGATGGTTAAGGCTGTTTTTTTCCCCCAGAAAAAACTTAGTAGCTTATGCAACCTTGTAAATATAGTCTTATTTCAAACAAATTTATTTTCCCCCAATGAATACATTTAATCACCATTCATGAGTTAATAGGTATTATGTCTTTAGAATCATGGACTCTGCAGTTATTTATCTACTATGTGTCAGGATCTATGCTACATATCTACCTACATTTTATCTCATTTATATAAATCAGGAGTTCTTAATGTGGGGGGGGGGTGCGGGTAGTCCTCAGGGAGTCTTCAAGCCTGCTTATGTTTTATGACTTGAATGAGAAACACTGTAGCAATTATGAAGACTTATCATCAGAAGGGGCCTTTAAAACCCAGCAAGTTTGAGCTTCTGGTTTGATGGAAAAGGAAACGGAGATCCAGAGACAGTAGGTCACAGAGCTTGTTGTCAAGAAATTTTTCCTATGTGCTGCTTTGAGGAATAAATAGCTACTATCCAAGTGCTTACCTGTAGGGAGCTATTACATTTACAGACTAAGGATATAACGACTAATTAGAATGGAATAGATGATCAGAGAGGCTTAGAATCCCACCTGAAAATAAAAGTAAATGTATTCTTTTTTAATCTATAAAATATTATCTAAATGTCCTCTTTCTAATTTATACTTAGTGATATCCTTTTGGGGTCACAGACACAAAAAAAATCTATACTTTGCCATTTGTCCACATTGCCTAAGCAAGATTTTTAAAAGTTCTTCAAAAATAATCAACTTACAATGTTAGTAAACCTTTTGTCCACTTATAGAGCTCCCTGGATTATTCTCAATTGTTAAAATGCAGTTAGTTTTCACTGATTGTTTTTTCCCATTGATGAATGTGAAACGTGTTTTGGTGATAGGGATTAAATAATCTTTTTTCTCTCTTAGGATTTATTGGTCTTACTGGATTTAATTGGAGCCCCCAACCCAACATTTCCCAATTTTTTCCCTCAATCTGCGAGATGGTTTGATAGACTTAAAGCAATTGGTAAGCACCACTGTCTAAAGAGTCAACTTACCTCCTTCCTACGGACAAACACTACATTTTAAAATTCAGAATTTATAACCAAAAAAAAAAAAAGAAAAAAGAAAATTCAAAATTTATGATTTAAATATGTTATTTGAAAATATAATATACTTTGCTGGCTTTTTTCTTGCTTTACTGATTTGTTTATTGTTCCTATTTATCTTTTTCAGTAGGCCCACTTTATTTCCCTGCATGAGTCTGCATTTGGAACTAGAAACATACAATGTTACATTTAATATTTGCATATCCCTAGCAATGGTTTGAAAGTATTTTCTCAGAGTCCTGTTTGCAGTGTACAGAATGCATGACTAGGGACAACTCCACTCAGAAAAGCGTGCTGGCTAATGATGACCAAAAAGTATTCTTTAATTTTTCATTCTTTTTTTAATATCTGTCTTTGTCATCTTCTATCTCCTACCTTATTCAGACATGATTTTCCTTTAAATCTAGGATTTTCTAAGGAAGTTAAGAGACTGGAATGCAGGAGAAAGCCAAGATCCTTCAAAAGTCATTTAAAGGACAGTGTTGTGTCAGCTAAATGACGGTAGACTAGTCTGGACCAGGTCAAGCCAGGACAGGCAAAGAAACAAAATATCTATGGCTCAAGAGAGAGACTTGGGGCTTGGCAAAGGAAAAGGGAAATAACTTCTTCCCTTCATTCCCTACCCCGTAAAACACACACACAAAACTAATTGGCTTTAGGGGAGATGAAAATGCGATAGATCTTTAATGATAAATGAAAAAATCCAAGCCAGAAGGCCTGCTTTTGAGGCAAGAACTTCAGGCTACGAATTCCTTAGTAGCTACACAAACTTCTTTTTTTCCAAGCAGCAGGAAAAAACTGCCATCTCAATTCATACTTGAGCTCAGAATTTACCAATATCCAAATCTAGAGTATTATAAGAGAAATTTTACCTGAGTCTCAGGCAAACTTTTGTCCCTCCCACCTGTCCTTTTCCTCTGGTTTTCTTATTCTCCACCTCTCCATTGTCCTACTTAGTATCTTCCTCTAAGGAGGTTCTCACCTGTAAAGCTAGAACAATGCGTGGTTCTTCCTCGGAACTACTCCAAAATGTACATACCCAAGTATAGCCCAGATGCTTATTGTCAGGGTGTAGCTGAGCTCACTGCTGCATATTGTTTAAAAAGTGATGGCCACATGTGCCAAGATTTCAAATTCCTTCTGCATTTTGAGGATTGTTCAGATAAGAATTAATAATCATCAATTGTCTAATTGTCATCTGCAGAATACGAACTCTACAAATTAGATTTGCTCAAGGATCACTCTTCAGAGAGGTGGTATTTCCAGAATTATGGTTATGGAGGTGTGATTCTGGATGACCATATTCCATTTTTAAGAAGAGGTAATGTGTGTGTATGTGTGGATGTACATGTGTGGGTACATGTGCATTTTTTCCTTTACTGTATATTTATTGTATTTTGTGTATTTCCAACAATCCAGAAGGGTGAGGAGCCATTACATTTAATTACTTGATAGATTAAATCATCCACTAATCATTTCATGACTTCTGTTTTTTCATGAAAGTCACTCCAAATCCTTAAGCCCCACCCCCATTTCAGAATATTCATAAAAGCTCATATTCCACTAACCTTGACTTCTCATTGATAGATTAAGATTATATTCTTACACTTTGTGTAACCCTGGTGTATTTTGATTAATAGGGAAGCAATACCCTTGACGTCAATGATGGAAGTCTAAATTAACTCAAGGGCTCTTATAGTAGCCTCCCAATTGGTCTCTAGCTTTTGCTGTTGCTTCCCTATTCTTTACCTGGGACCTAGAGTTATCTTTTAACGATATAAATCAAATTATGTTTCTTCTGGATGCCTGGTGGCTCAGTCCAGTAAGCATCTGCCTTTGGCTCAGGTCATGATCTCAGGGTCTAATGCTCGAGTCCCACATTTGGTTTCTTGCTCAGTGGGAAACCTGATTCTCTCTCTGCCTGCCTCTTCCCCTGCTGTGCTCTTAAGATTTAATAAAATCTTAAAAAAAAATACGTTTCTTCCCTGTTTTAAAGCTCTGGTGGCTTGCCGTCATGTAGAATAAGATCCCAAGTCTTTACCATGATCTACAAAGTCCTTCTTTTTCTGATTGTATTCTTCTCCAACATCTCCTCCTGCCTTTCTCTCCAACTACAGCTCTGATCCAGCTGCTTGTCCTCCTGCTGTTACTTGAGCAGGCCAAGCACACTCCTATCTCAGGACCTTTGCACTTACTAATACTATTTCTGGAATGCTCATCCCAAGACCTTGGCACAGCCTGCTTTTTCTTTTGTTGCGTGTCTCTAACTAAATGTGAGATTCTCAAAGCGTCCTTCCCTGACTTTAAATACATCTTTTTTGGTCCAGCTGTCTGCCCCTCATTCTCTATTCCCCTACCTTGTTTTATTATTCTTTAGAACCCTTATCATTCTCTAAAATTACTTTGTTTACTTGTTTCTTTCTTTACTGGAATGGAAGCTCTGTATGAGCAGGGCTTCGCCTTTTCACTGATGAAATCTCAACTTCTAGAGTAGCAACTGGTTCATAGTAGGCACTTTATAATTATTTACTGAATTAATTGACATTTGATTAATGAATGGATGGCTTTAGAGTAAAAGGGTAAGGTACAAGGAAGTACACAGAAAATGATGAATTGTCAGCCATCTTTATATGGTACAGAGCTCCCATGTAGACTTGTGCTTGAAGAATGATACTTTCTACTTTACTCACTGGAAACAAGCACTTAATTACAAGTTGGTTCTTTCTTATTAGGTGTTCCAGTTTTGCATCTGATCCCATCTCCTTTCCCTGAAGTCTGGCACACCATGGATGACAATGAAGAAAATTTGGATGTAACAACCATTAACAATCTGAACAAAATCCTACAAGTCTTTGTGTTAGAATATCTTCATTTGTAATATTCTGTCTTAGTTTATTGTAATTGTATCTAGTTTCACATTCAGAAGTCAAGGCACAGCTTAAAATAATCTCACTCTGGACAAATGCCATGTGGAACTTCCATCCTATAGATTCATTCTGTAGGTGTCTTTGAATATGTGATCAATAAATCCTAGATTTACATCATCTCCTAAATTGCTCATTAATTCTCATCTAGAGATAAAGATAAACAAATGTTAGGAGAGCAAAAAATAAATATCTTCAGATAAGAAACTATGCAACTAAATCAGATTTATACATACAGTATCATGGTCTTCCAAATAATACTTTAAATATGATGGTGATGTGCAATGTGTAGCCTTGGTTTTATGATATTTTATGCTTGAGAATCTCTCAAACTTATAATACAAAATGGAGATATAGTTTGAGGACTTTCAGATTTCTTTGAGAAATTTTTGTAGGGTTTATTTCATAAAAATTATCAGAATTAAATGCCATGCAAACTTCTTTTTTATACATAAATGAAAAAATTGAATAATTTATAGTTCATTTTGTCAAGATTTCATTTTTGAGGTGCCTAGGTGGCTCAGTCGATTAACCGTCTGCCTTTGGTTCCAGTCATGATTTCAGGGTCCTGGGATTGAGCCCCACATTGGGCTCCTTGCTCAATGGTGAGTCTGCTTCTCTCTCATTCTCTCTCGCTCTTGCTCTCACTCTCTCTCAAGTAAATAAATAACATTTTTAAAAAAAGTAAAAGATTTTATTTTTAAGAAATTTCTACACCCAACGTGGGGCTCAAACTTACAATGCCAAAATCAAGAGTTGCATGCTCTATGGACTGAGCCAGGTAGGCACCCCTTTAGTTCAATTTTGATAAGAGTTTTACAAATGTAACATCTTTATTGTAAAAATAATACAGTAACAAAAAACTGAAAATGGAGAAAACTATATTCTTATAATAGGATTGCCATTCACTCTTTAGCTTTTCCTCATATTTTCAGTGCAGGTTAAAAAAAACAGAATTATAATCAAACCATATTTATAATATTCTAGTCTTTTTTCCATTAAATTATATAATTACCAGACATTTATTTGCTATTCTGACCTTGGGTTGAAATGAATACAAAGACTTTTGAGGGTGGCCTCCAGAGTTACTATTAAGGCAATCAGTAGTAATGCAGTAGTTTATGATAATTTTTTTTTGTGTAGTTAAGTTATACGGTATTCACATTTGATTAATTATAGTATATCTCTTTCCAGAGATTCATGGAGGCAAAATTGTTTGGGCTGGGAACACATAGGAATTCACAGATTTTTTTCTTTAGCTATAGGAAACGATTATCAAGAAAACAAACTTGGTGAACTGAACATTTAGGAAATTGATCCTTCCATATAGATGTAGTTAGTTGCGGCTGCTGTTCCTCAAGGTTCTCGCTGTTCTGAGCAGACATTTACTGCAGATTCACTGAATTCACTGGCCAGGTCAGAGGTGAGACAGACCAGCAGAGTGGGGAAGCAATGACAGCTTTAGTTCAGTGACAAAGGAAGTCATAAGGAAAGGAACTTATTCATTAAAACCTTTTTTTCTGGGGCGCCTGGGTGGCTCAGTGGGTTAAAGCCTCTACCTTTGGCTCAGGTCCTGATCTCAGGGTCCTGGGATCGAGCCCTGCATTGGGCTTTCTGCTCAGCAGGGAGCCTGCTTCTCCCTCTCTCTCTCTGCCTGCCTCTCTGCCTACTTGGGATCTCTCTCTCCCTGTCAAAACAAAATAAAATAAAAAAACCCTTTTTTTCCATGGGGAAAAAAAAGGATAAATATTTTTATCTACTGACTATATAAAATTATAGCCAGAATTTTATTAAATCGTGTATATAACGTGTCTGTAATTTCATGTTGGTAAACTATCGAATTGCATATTTCTAGGATTTCTTTTTATTTTGTGAATCTGCTTCTAAAACTCTATAAAGGGATGTTGTGCCTTGTGAGTTGAATAATATGATGAGTTAACCCTTACTGGGTACGAACTCTGTGTCGGACTGTGTCATAAGTGCTTTATATGTTTTTACCAGCCTAATCTTCACAACAATCCTAAGGGGTCAGTGACATTATTAACCCTATTTTATGAAGCTCAGGGTGGTGAAGTGTCTTCTTCAAGATCACACAGCTAGTAAGTGGCAACAATGGGATTTGAACCCAAGCAGTCTGGCTCTAAAGCTTATGCTGTGAACCACTGTAGGGTACTGCCTCTTCACATGAAAAGAACATTGTAGAATATTCTTTTTTTTTTTTTTTTTTTAAAGATTTTATTTATTTGACAGAGAGAAACACAGCGAAAGAGGGAACACAAGCAGAAGGAATGGTAGCAGGAGAAGCAGGCTTCCTACAGAGCAGAGAGCCCGATGCGGGGCTCGATCCCAGGCTCCTGGAATCTGACCTGGGCCGAAGGCAGCCGCTTAACGACTGAGCCACCCAGGCGCCCCACATTGTAGAATATTCTTTTTTTTTTTTTTTTTTCACATTGTAGAATATTCTTAATGCCAAACGCAAAGCAATTGTATCTTGGAATTTTTATAGGTCATTCACTCAGTCCGGAGAAGCATTCTTAAATCACCCTTGCCATATTTCACCTGATAATGTTGGCTTCAAAGAAACACTATCTGCATGCAGAATGATTTCTCTGCTGTAGCAGAGGTTTCTACATCAGCATGGATATAACAGGAATCAACATAAATGCTTCCAGGGCTAAAGAATCTAATCCACAAAGCAGGATTAAAGGAGGCTCTTTTCTGGATTAACTTTTGGATGAGATAAAACTTTTGAAAGGGATTTAGGGAAACACACACACACACACACACACACATATTTTTAATGCCAGAAAAGAAATGATTTCACTGATTATATTAACACAGGATAAAAAGAAGTTTTAATAAGGAACCTAAACATTAGTTGATAGTACTCCATATATAACTATAAGCCTCAATAATAACTTCCTTTTGAGGCAGAATGAAATTAATAAATCTGCTATAATCTGTTATGTTGGCATTAGTTGAATTATTTTTAGAGGAGGAAGTTGGAGGATGTTGAAATGAGATAAAAGGAAAAATAAAACATAAGCAGCTTAATCCAATGAAGCTTTCCTTCCAAATGGCACATCCTAAAATGTTATTATTCGCTAAGCATTTGCCGCGATCTGGGAAAAGTCAGCATGATGCCGTGAAGGGAGACATTTTAAGGTATTAATCTTGATATCAATCTCTGAAATATGTTCTATATACTACATGCCAGTCAGAAATATTACTTTTTAAAAATTATAGCTGCAAAGGCAGTGCTCCATAAACATTATGTTGTATTTGGAATTTTCCTATGTGCATTTTGGAGGATTTTACTGCCCCTAAGAGAACAATTTGTGTGTTTTGTCTATTACCGTCAGCCCTGCAATACACAGGGCTATTTGTCTTCCTCAAGAAAAATGAGTTCAAAGGAAAATATTCATAAAAGAGTATTCATAATCTTGGCATCAAAAAAAAAAATCATGAGTCTGTTATTGTAGCTTGAGGGTTGTGGCTGGAAGAGAAAAGACAGACCCTTCAAAATGGGAGAATGTTTTAGATGGTAAACCAGTTGTCATAAGAACAAAGCAGCCCATGTTTTCAGCTCCAACTCCAACTCCTTGAACTGTTTATTTCATGGACCTTCTTTCTCTCATCAAAGAGGTACATTCATTATGGTGCTGCAGCAAAGTCATGTGCAAATTGAGTATTTGCTCAATCAACTTGGCCCAGCTGGAGGTAATTACTTCTTATAAAGGAGGGATGGACAGGACACAAGACACTTCCATTTCTCTAGTGTACAGAGGGCCCTGCATGAGGCTTGCTCATGGAATATTCTGCTGAAAATGAAATCTCAGTTTCTTTGCAAGCCCTCAGTATGAGGAATGAAGGGCAGAGAGAGAGCTGAGGGGTGGGATGTTTACAGCAGGCGTAGGAATCTAAAGCAATACTGACATAGGAGATTTGGGGAAATCGCTTAAGTTTTCTGCTTCTGAAGGTACGGGGCTGTGTTTTCATAGCCAGCCTTCCCACCAGCCTTTGGCTTCAAAGATGAATATGCAAAAGATCGAGGTTTCGTTCTGAGTTTTAGGACCACTTTCCATGCAGTCTGAAAGTCACAAAGTAGTTTTGAAGTGGTTTAACTGCCTCCCCTTACTCTTCTGTCTCACTTCTCTGACTTCTATGAGACGTCTCTTTCAGCCTTCAGAGAGCTAACCCCCTGCTTTGTCTCCAGGGGGCAGGGACCGTGGTGTCAAGCTGCCGCCATGTTTCGTGGAAAGGGCTGAGGTGGAGAGGAGAGGTCGTTAGCTAGCTGAGCCAACAGGGTGGTATAGGAAACCCTTCAAACTCGAAAATTGGCCCCAGGATCCTGGCACTACTTTCAGCAGCAATAACTTCTGGCAGTTTTGAAGAGAGTGGAGATGAAAGCGCTGTGTGTCGTGGCTGCACTCCTCAGCCTGGGTTTGGTTGGCCGTGCTCACGCAATGTGAAGTCATCCTATTGTGCTCAGATTTCAAAGGCAGCACATGGAACAGAGCCCACTCTCCCGACATATCCAAATTTGCCAGTGGAGCCTTTGACCATTCGTTTGAGGGTAAATATCAGGAGTGCAAAATTGCCAAGAAGAGAGAGAGAGAGAGAGAGAGAGAAAGAGGGAGAGAGAGAGAGATTACAAAGGTACCATAAAAAAAAATCAATTTACAAACTAAAGACTTATCAAAGGCACTGAAAACTTCATTCTCTTGCTTTTACAGAGCACTGTGGGGTACAAGAAGTCCTTGGCATTCAGGGGTTTAACGTTTGTGGTTTTGACTAACTAAGAATGACATGCAGTAATTATCGAGCTAAGAGATGGGTCGGAGAAGTGAATGAGTTTAGCTAACTGCCAACCATCAACTTCACTGTTGTTCTATAGCAATCCTTGGAGTAACACTTGGGAAGTAATGAAACCCATTTGTTTATTAGAAACGACCCCCTCCCCACCTCCTAAGTCAATCTCTCTTGCTAGAGATGCCATTAAAAAGGTCTAGGAAAATGATGGTGACACAGGGTAGCTGGGATTTTAACTCTTTCTTAAAAGATTAATTAAGAGTGTGAAAAGATCACTGTAAAATTTCAGGGTCTAAAAAATTATCTTTTCACAGGACAAACTATAAGCTACAATGGTGTTCAAAAGCATTTACAGCCCTTGGTATTTACCCAAAGGGGTTAAATGCTTGTGTCCACACGAAAACCAGTCCACAGATCTTATAGCAGCTTTACTCATAATTGCCAAAACTTGGAAGCAACTAAAATGTTCTTCAGCAAGTGAATGGATAAATCAACTGTGGGGCTTATAGACCTGGAAAAAAAAAGTGTTTGGGTTATCACCCTTGGGAATGTTATGGATCCATTTAGGTCATGCTAGGGTTACTTCATTTGAGTAATTTATCACAATGATCCTTTGGTAGGATCCATATAGCTGTATATTAGTGTTCTCATTTTTAAAATAAGAGAACATGGAAACTAAGTTATTTTCACTTGGTGCTAAGACTAGACTTTAGAGAACTTGATTTCTGGCACATGACATAGCTAATTTAGGTTAAGGGAGGCCTTAGAGATGTTCTAGTGTGTTTGTTCTCAACTTGGGAAACACTTGCCCATAGGGGCCATTTGGAAATGTGTGTGTGTTTCTAATAGGCTAGGTGGTGGGTTTTTGGTTGTCATAATAACTGAAGGGTGCTTCTGGATTTTTGTGGGCAGGGGCAAAAATGAATGTTCAGAATAGTTTGCATAATAAAGAATTGTCCTACCAAATGCTATTGTGCCTTCACTGAGAAACACTGACTAGTTATAAATATTCTCATTCTAAATCCTCAGATATCAAGATCTAGAGAAGATGGATAATTAAAGATTCTTTTGGTTACAAGTGACAGAAAACTCATTTTAAACTTACCTAACCAAAAAAGGAAATTTATTTCATGCCTTTGTTCAGACATAGCTAAATCCAGAATTCTCTATCTTCTTATCCCCTTGCTCTGCCCTCCTCTGAATAAGCTCCAAACTTAGCTTAGCTTTTCATCCTGGGGTAAGATAGATGCTAGTTGTCCCAGGCTCCTATCCCTTTAACTTTACTTTTTATAGCAGAAGTCTCTGTATGCTTTCTCATTTTTGCCTTTTCTTTTTCTTTTTAAGATTTTATTTATTTATTTGACAGAGAGAGAGATCACAAATAGGCAGAGAGGCAGGCAGAGAGAGAGGGAAACAGGCTCCCTGCTGAGCAGAGAGCCCAATGTGGGGCTCGACCCCAGGACCCTGAGTTCATGACCTGAGCCGAAGGCAGAGGCTTTAAGCCCCTGAGCCACCCAGGCGCCCCCATTTTTGCTTTTTCTAAAAAGAAATGTAATCATTTGTGTATTTTTTAAAAAGATTTTTAAAATTATTTTTGAGTAGTCTCTACACCCAACATGGGGTTCAAACTTACAACCTCAAGATCAAGAGTTGCACACTCCAACAACTAAACCAGCCAGGACCCACCCCTCAACTTGACTTTCAGTGGAAGAAGAGTATTCATTTCCTGTCTAATACTACAACAAAGCCATAGGCTCGACAGCATTTGGCCCAAGTTGGGTCCATTCCTAACCTGGCCTCTGGGTTGGGGAATGGAATGCATGGTTGAATTTGTCCTATGGCTCAACTCCCCTCCTACAGATAGAAGCACAGTTAGCCTCACCAAACCATGGGGGTGAAGGTGAGGCAAGGGTGGTCCCCCAAAGGAAAATCTAGAAAGAAGATGCTGTACAGACAAGACCAATAAATGTTCACCACAGTAGGTGATGGGGGAAACAAAGGCAGAGAAAGTTATTGAATTTCCTTACTATCCATAGTCCATTGATAAATCCTTGAAACAGGCAGAGTGACACTCCTCTAGGAACTCAGCTGCTTCGATGTTTATACATTGCTAAGGGCCAAGGCAATCTTAGCCCAATATCTAGGATCCTGTAAGTCTACTTTAGTATATAAAAATTCCCTTGGAAACTTCCTTTATCTCTGCCCCCTCCAAGATACATGCTGGCAATTACCCCCCAAGCATGTGACCCACCAATATATATCTGAAGGATATCATGACTCAGTTTTTATTAGCTAGTAATAAACAATCTTTCCCCAACAATAGCTAGCCTCCCCAAGGTCCTGGAAACCTTGTTTCCAAAATTCCTTAGAGATTTATGCTATCCCTAACTCCCTCCCAACTTGAAAGTATATAATGGACCATTCTTCTTGACCCTAGTACAGCTCTTTCTGCCCATGGGTCCTGTCCCTGTGCTTTAATAAAACCACCTTTTTGCACCAAAGATGTCTCAAGGATTTTTTCTTGGCCGCTGGCTCCAGACCACCTACATTCAAAACTCCAGCAGTAAGTAAGTGAGTTAGGTGGTTTATGCACAATCCTAAGGCGTGGTACCATGCTGCCATTATTCTTATCTTGCATAGGATGTGGCATTATATAATCTCTTAGGATAAAGACACTTGATCCTCTATCAAAGTTCTTAAAATATAGGGTCAAAATCTTGGAAGAGGGGCATCTGGGTGGCTTAGTCAGTTAAGCATTCCACTCTTAATTTCAGTGCAGGTCATGATCATGAGATGGAGTCCCAAATCAGACTCTATGCTCAGAGGGGAATCTGGTGGAGATGCTCCTCACTCCCCCACTCATGCGCACGAGTACTTCCTCTCTCTCAAATAAATAAATAAATAAAAATCTTGGAAGAGAAGCACAGGAGTTATAAGTGTAAATTATGTCTTAGGCTTTAGGTCTGGATTAGAAGTTTCCTAAACCCAGCAGCTCATGCTTCATTTCCTTACAGTTGGATCCTGGTGTTGGAAATGAGAGTTTGTCCAAGGAAAGCCAAGTTGCTTCCCCTGTGCTTAGATTTTCTTCAGGATTGTTGCATTTCTTCCCTCAATCTATAACGCAAGTTGATAGAGTTCGAGAATTACATCTAACGGAAGGCCGTCTTTGGATACCTGAACTTGTTAGCATTTCATTTTCACAGGACAGAGAAGCTACAGTATCTGAGAAACCAAGAAAAATAGATAACACTTAAAAATTGACCAGGAAAGCTATAATACTTTTAATACTTAAAAATTGACCAGCCAGCTTCCTCTGCTCTAGGAGGCTGGTGGTCATGGGTGAGACCTTGTCTAGACACTGTCTGGTTCCAGACAGGGTGTGAGGCTGATTAAGATCAGGGAGGCAAGAGGAGGCAGGGTGTTTAGTCCAGCAGTTCTGAAATTCAGAGTTCAAAGCAACACTTGGATCAAATAAGTGTTTCTTATACGGCTCCTCAGAGGCCCCTATATGTTATCAAGCCCATGAAGGAGGGCCACCCAGGTCCTATGTCTTCATCAAGGTCATTATCAGACCAGAGCATGGGTGGAGTCTTAAGTGAGATTGTTGTCCAGAGCTGGAACCAAGAAGTGGGACTCAAGTGTTTTAGAGCTGAAAAAGGCCTTAGAAGTCATCAGCCCTGTGGTTTTCACCCTCAGTTTTAGATTTTTCCCTGGGGCGGCACTACAGAGAAAGTTCCTCTCTACATTCTTGCCCCTCCCCCAAGGGTAGAAGGAGCTCCAACAGTTTCCAAAGCTTTGTATTTTACGTGCTTGAACCCTTTCTTCAGAGGAAATCTCACATGGTACCTCAAAGCCAACAGAGGAGAAGATGTGGTTGGAAAAGGGAGAAAGACCTGGAACCCTATTGGCTAAGCTCCCACAGGGGCTCCGTGAAACCCAGGGTCGCAGAGCATCGTTGGGGACTCTGATTTCATTCTCAGCCATTTCTCTATTCAGTTCTCAGGGAAAATGACTCAGCTGATCATGCTCTCACTCCTGGCGTCTGGGTTACAACTTTATCTTGATTCTCCTACCTCATCAACCTCTTTGTTCTGTCTCCTTTGTTGCATGATCTTTGTTTTCCTGACTCTTAAAAATTGGAATATTCTGGAGCATAGTTTTGGGACCTCTTCTCCTGCTGTATTCACTCCCCTGGAGATCTCATCCAGTCCCCACCAGCTCTAATGTCACGTGCAGATGACTCTCAAATTTATATCTCCAGTCCCAATATCTCCACTAACTCCAGACATCTCCACGCGGATGGCCCAAGAGCACCCCAAATGAATATATAGGAAACTGAACTCACGGTTCTACGCAATCCCCCAAATCTTTTCCTTCCCATCTCAGTTAATGGAAATTTTTGACCCAGTTGCTGACTCTTCTCTCAGTTCAAAACACTAAAAAATCCTGTTTGCTTTTGTACTACATCCTGAATCTGTCCACTTTTGAGCACTGCTTCCATTCTGGGTCAAGACCATCATCTCTCACTGGGCTCTCCTATTCCATCCTGTTTCCTTAGATTCCTGTCCACACAGGAACCAGAGGAATCCTTTTACATTATAATCACATCATATTACTGCTTAATCAAAACCCTCCAATGGCCCCTCGTTTCACTTGAAATAGAATCCAGTGTCTCCACCGTGGCTGGCCAGGCCCCATGTAATCTGGCCTCTGTACCTCTCTGCTCTTACCTACCACTGCTCTTTTTCTCATTCACTTCACCCTGGTTACACTGACCTCCTGGCTTTTCCCAAACAAGTTGAGCATGTTCCTGAGTCACCCAGGGAGCAGATATAGCAATAAGTCACAGCTCATGAGCCAGAAGCATGATGCTGGGTTATGAGCTGCCTGTGCCTGGTCTCCTTTCCCAGGGTCAGCTAGAGGCAGGCTCTGGGTTCAAGGCTGATACCTAGCTATCAGTTTCCAGCAGGTTCTGGGACCACTTCCTTAGAGAAGTGGCTGATTTGGAAGCAGAACAGCAACAGGTTTCAATGAGTCCAAAGAGTTCTGTATCCCTCTTGTCTCCTCTCACCTTTCCCTTCAAAAGAAGGATGTTTTAGGAGAGCTCAGGGAAGGGAGATGAGAAATACAAGATACGAGATAAAGTGAAATAAAGAATCACAGTATTGGGGGTATTTTTTAGCACTGGGTAGAGTTCTAGGGTGAGGTATAGACTTGGGTTGGGAGCAAAAGTCCAGAAGAAGTTGACAGGGGAGGGAAGAGCAGCAGTGAGAGTTGAGGTTCCTTAGGCTTTGAGCGAGAAGCCTGCCCTCAGCCCCTCAGAATAGTCACACACATGATCTCCTGTGTGCCAGCAAGGCCTTTGGGATTAGGGTGTTTACTCTGTGGTAGCAAAGAAGGCCCCAGAAGATTTGCATAGGCAGCACTAAAGCATCAACTAAAGAGTTTCTGACTCATCCCTGTGACTCCCTCCCACATCTGTCAATAGGCGAAAAGCCAGATGGTGAGGTTCCTCCATTTTCTGCCTCCCTGTTCTGGACCACTTTCCTTCCTGGGAGGTGGTGGAAGAGGTGGTGGTGGGCGAGGGGTCAGTTGTAGGGGGTTCTCCATCCTCCTGGTCCTCTGACCCCTTCCTCCTTCCTATTCCTCTCTATTAAACTCCTTTTCCATTTTGATCTGAAACAGATAGATAGCAAGGTTTATGAAAAACATTTTTTATCCAAGAGATTCAACTCTGATAATGATGGAATTTCAAACATGTATCTGTATAAATCAGATTGCAGATTTGAAGCTTTGAAGTTATTTGTGTTCTCAGAAATGCAGAAATTAATTCCTGGACATTGATTCCTCCTTAGGGCCACTCCAGCATGTTGTCCTCAAGGACTTAGGTCAAGAGCCTTGCAGGGGGCAATTAGTTTCCAACCTCAAGTTGTAGGATGCTCCAGGTCCCCGAGTCTGTCCTTTTTCCCTGTGTTCAGTGCATCATCTTCTACAGGCTGCTGAGCTCCCACAAGCTGCACAATACCTTGACAGTTTTCCCAGACAGCTGGCTTGAGCTTTCTCTTGTTCTGTGTTTTGATAGCGTTGGGTAGGGCACAATCTGTGGGATCTGTTTGGATTGGCAGTTCTCCCTCTGGACATGGAGCGTATCAAAGCAGCAGACAGGCTGGCTGTCTGATCCATTTTCCTGACATCAGTGCTACTGCTCTGGCTGCTACCAGCCCTACACAGTAATCATGGGGAGAGGGCTGGGAATGGTTGGGCATTAAGTGCAATGGAACAAAGCACTCGAGGTGTAGAATTTTTTCACATTGATTCAGGGAACCAAATAAAGTTGTTGGAGAATAGAATATTCCTGGCTCGTGTGCCCATTGAAATTGGAATCTGTTTTATTGCGTCTTCCTGTTCTCTTCCATTTCACTGGTGGCTCTTTCTCAGGCTCTTTTGCTGATTTCTCTTCGTCTCCAGACTGGGTAACATTGAAGGCATGGCACAATCCTTGGTCCTCTCATCTCCCCAGTCTCACTAAATCCATTGTGGACCTCATCCAGCTTCAGGTTTTTAAGTATCTCAAGTATGTTGATGACTCCCAGAGCTCTCAGCTGCCCCCCAGACTCATGTATCCAGCTGTCTACTGGACAGCTCCACTGGGAGGTCACACTCAAAATCCCTCTACTGACTCTTGATCTTCTCATACACCTGCTCCACCTGACCTTCTCCTTCTCAGTGGGTGGTAGCTTCATTCTTCTCATAGCTTGACTAGAAACACTGGAGTCATTCCTGACTCAATTTTTTTTGCATCTCATATCCAATTACTCAGGAAATAGCTAGACCAGGCCTATGTTCAAACTGCATCCAAAGTC
>CM053610.1:92237699-92255003 GCA_028646535.1 Procyon lotor | reverse complement strand
AGAGAGAGAGGGGTAAGCAGGCTCCCTGCTGAGCAGAGAGCCCAATGCGGGGCTGGATCCCAGGACTCTGAGATCATGACCTGAGCTGAAGGCAGAGGCTTTAACCCACTGAGCCACCCAGGCACCCCTCCTTTAGTCTATTCTTAATGCAGCAGCAAGAATGATCCTTGTAAGTCAGATTGTGTTCCTCTTCTGCTCATATCCCTACAATCAGAGTAAATACCAACATCTTTACAGTGGCCTGTTTGTCCCCCTGTGATCTGTCTCCTAACACCACTCTGACCTCATCTTTGAACAGGCCCCCCCTTTACTCACTCTGCTCCAGCAACATTAGCCTCTTTGGGGCTTCAGGAACATGGCAGACCTGACCCTACCACACAGGTTGTTCCCTCTGCCTGGAGTACTTTCCCTCCAAACTAGATCTGTGAGTCAAAGGGGTTCAGCTCCAAATATTAAGGGTGGATATTTGTAGTGATTTTGTAGGAATCCACTTTCCCCAGAAGTTCCAAGTTTCACTCAGTTTAGAGTATGTAATTTGGCCATTGGATTATAGGGTGGATCCAAGAGTTTCTGATTTCCAGCAATAGAGAAGTGGAGCTGAGAACAGAAACTCCAGCCCACTCCCTGGGCTTGAGTAACTAGAAACCACCCTGGTGGGCAGATGATGCAGAGGCTCTAGTGTTCAGTGAAGTGAAATTTGTGGCATTTCTTGTTGGTTGTATGGGCAGGTCATGTTCCTTCTCTGGATCTCGGTGTCCTCATCTTCAAACTACAGGGGATTCGACTTAATGATCTGTTGGGTCCCTTTGTGCACTAAGATTCTGTGCAGTCATAAAGCATAATATTCAAGAACCTGGCCTTTGGAGATCAAACTGAGTTCAAATCCCGGCTCTACAATGGAAAAGATACTCAACTGTGAGCAGGTTATACGTTCAGTTTTCTCATTTCTACTCACTTGCAGGCTTTTTATGATGATAAAATGAAATAATATGTGAGAAACCGCCTTGTGTCTGGCATATAATCATTCAGTGAAGCATGTTGGCTTCTATGTCCTTGCATATGATTCGTGCAACATTGTTTTCAAAACACATTATCTCATGCAAAGCTCGTAACTGTGGGAGGTCAGCTGGGTAGCTGTTGTCACCATTATTTTGCCAATGAGAAGAGGGAGACTCAGAGAAGTAAAGCGATTCACAGAGCTGTTGTGTGATAGAGCTGTAGCCTTGCCAGATACGGTGGGGGAAGAAAGAGGTGCATCCCTCAGACATTCAGTGAGATTTTACATGTACTCACTTGCCCAGCAGGGCAGGCCTTGACTCACAGTCATTATGTGAGAAAATTCTCTAGAGATAATACAAAAGGAAAAGCCAATTGCAAGAGGGATGATTTGTCTGGGGAAGAGAAAATACTTTCTCCTTCTTAGAGAGTGAAATGGCCTCCTCCCTTTGTTCTGTTGTTCTGTGGTCCTGTGACGTTGCAGTATCAGATGCTGTTAATGTCAGTGTGGGACTCTTGCTATCCCATCAGTATCTGTTTTGGGTCTCCTGTTCTCCCACAGAGAGTTATTATCATTTTTTTAAGAAATTCTTTTTTGGGGCGCCTGGGTGGCTCAGTCGTTAAGCGTCTGCCTTCAGCCCAGGTCATGATCCCAGGCTCCTGGGATCGAGCCCCACATCGGGCTCTCTGCTCCACAGGAAGCCTGCTTCTCCCGCTACCATTCCCTCTGCTTGTGTTCCCTCTTAAAAAAAAAAAAAAAAAAGAAATTCTTTTTTAGGAGAGTATATCTTTGATGTTCTTAAAACACACGCGCGTGCGCATGCACACACACGAATTGTTATTATGTGAAGTGACAGAAGTGTTAACGAACCTTACTGTGGTAATTATGTCACAATATATATATATGCATCTAATCATCAGGTTGTATACCTTAAATTTACACAATGTTGTGTGCCAATTATATCTCAGTGAAGCTGGAAAACAGTTAAAAATGGAAAAAAAAGTTATTCCTTTGTTTTCTATTCAATAGGGTAATACATGCTTATTGCAGAAATGTTGAAAAATACAGAACTGTACAAAGAAGAAAACAATCTCGGAAATGATCACTATTAACATTTCCTACATTTCATTCCAGATTTTTTTCTTAGGGGCATGTACAGACATTAATTTTATTTAATCATTATCCTAAAATGTTTTGTTTTATAGCCCTCACTTTGCACTTAAAAATCTTTATATGAGGGGTGCCTGGGTGCTTCAGTTGGTTAAGTGTCTGCTTTTGGCTCAGGTCCTGATCCTGGAGGCCCAGGTTTGAGCCCCGAAATGGACTCCCTGATCGCCGAGGAGTCTGCTTTTCCCTTTGCCCCTCCCCTCCCACTCTCTCTCTCTTTCACTCTCTCTCAAATAAATAAAAAAAAATCTTTAAAAAATCCTTTTATGAGCATTTCTTTGTGTTATTAAAATGGTTGGAAAACATAGCTTCAAATGGATGATCGATAGTTCATTATACACAAATACCAAAATTTTTTAAACCCATGTCACAGTATTAGACACCAAGTATTTCTAATATTTCACTTCCATAAATGATACTTGACGAAAACTTTCACATGTAAACCTTTGTCCACATCATATTATCTCCTTGATACAATGTTTCCCATGTAAGAAGGCAGCAAGGATTAATTCATGTTGGCTGCCGCCAAGCAACAGCCCTTTGCAGGGGCCTGGTGCTGCCAGTAGGTGTCAGCTTGACCTCATGCTTTCTCCTCTTACCGGTTTTCCTCAGGAGTGTTTTTGAAGGCCAGGGATGGAATAAATGTGAGAGTCAATGGAGTTCAACTTTAGGCATTAAAATCTCCCACAAGAGACACAAATCAGCAGTGCCTGAGGACTGCAGGCCTGGCTATTTTACTCTCTCTGTTGGGTTGATTTCATCCAATGCAGCAGCATCTTTGCTGCTGACCTGATTCTGAAAAAGTGTTCAATCTGGATTGCTGGCAAAACTCCATCCTTTCAGACTCTCTAGGAAAGAAAACCACACATAAGTGTAAAAAGAAAAAAAAGCTACTGCTTATTGAGTGCTTTCTCAAAGTGTAGAATAATGAAAAATTCACGACAATTTTAGGAGATAAGTGTTATTAACACCCTTATCTAGATAAGGAAACTGAGGCTCAGAGATGCTAAGTTGGCCAAGGTGCCACTACTAGTTAATGGCTTACAGCAGCATCCAACCGAGGTGTATTTATCTCTGAAGCCTGGAATTTAGACAATTTTCCTATGCTTTTTAAGAATAGAGCTTCTGAGGCCCGGCCCTAAGCCTATTGGACCAGAACATCTGGGCATAGAGCCCTAGAATTTGCATGTAAACAACCTTCTTGGAAGATTTATATGTGCATTCAAGAGACACCCATTTCATCTGTTCCATGACCAGCTGAACCAACTGTTGGTCATGACTAGAGAGTCCGTGTTGACCTTGGTGGTTTGAGTCTGGAGTCACTCGTCTGATCCCCACTTTATGTCAGCAAAAAGGTCTTGAAATACTCTAGGGCTCACTTGGCCCACCACATGTAGTATGTTTTGAAACTGAGAGCTTAGTTGCTTTGGCAACCATGTTCTTTCTTCAGCTAAAAAAAAGATTCTCTGAAACTCTGTTCATTCTTTAGCAGAGTGGCTTATGGACCGGGCCTGTGCTTCCAAGCCACACAGGCCTGGCTTTGCACCAACTGTGCGACTGACAATCTCTCTGATCCTGGCCGGATGACCTAAGCTCAAAGTCTCAGTATCTTCCTCCCAAAAATGGGTATAGCACACCAACATCATAGAGTCGACATCTATACTAAATAAGTTATTAACCGTAAAAAGTGAGACATTCAGCACTTGTAATAGGTGATTAGGAAATGATAGAAAAAAAAAACCCCATTTGATTAAATAATAGGGAGAGAAAAAAGTTATTTTAAACATAGAAAACTATGTTTTCTAGCTACTTAAAAGCAGCTTTATTAAGATATATTTATATACATATCATACAGTTCATCCAGTGTAAGTGTACAGTTCGATGATTTTTAGCCAATTTATTAAGTTGAGGACCATTGCCACAATCCAGTTTTAGAATGTTTCCATCACCCCAAAGGGTTCCCTCCTATCTGTTCACATTTATTCATCACTTAACCTCAGACCCAGGCAGCCATTGATCTCCTTTCTATCTCCTTAGATTTTCCGTGTCTTGATATTTCATATAAATGGGATCCTACCATATGTGGAAATATCTTAGTGCCTTGCACACTGTTGGTGGGAATGTAAATTTGGGCAGCATTATAGAGAAGGGGTAGAGTTTCCTTAAAATATTAAAAATAGAGCTACCATGTGATCCAGTGATCACTTCTGGGCATATATCAGAAGAAAATGAAATCACTCTCTTGAAAAAGCATCTGCCCCACTTCTCTCATATGAATTGCAGCATTATTAACAATAGCCAAGACATGGAAACAACCATCTATCGGTGGATGAATGGATAAAGAAAATGTGATATACAGTTGATCCTTGAACACCATGGGGTTGAACATGGGTTTTTTTCTTATGGTACTATAAATGTATTTGCTCTTCCTTATGATTTTCTTAATAACATTTTCTTTTCTCTAGCTTACTTAATTGTAAGAGTACAGTATGTGGTACATCTAATGTATTAAATATGTGTTAATCAACTGTTTGCATTGTTGGTAAGGCTTCTGGTCAAACTAAGCTATTAGCAGTTAAGTTTTTGGGGAGTCAAAAGTTACATACTAATTTTTGACTACGGAGGGATCGGTGCTCCTAACACCCGCCCAAGTTGTTCAAGAGGCAACTGTATAACCATCATTCTACTCTCTGCTTCTATGAGTTTGACTTTTTTTAGATTCCACATATAAGTGAAATAATAGAGTACTTGGCTTTCTCTTCTGACTTATTTCACTTAGTATAATGCTCTCAAAGTCCACCCATGTTGTTGCAAACGGCAGTATTTCCCTCTTTTTTATAGCCATACATATTCATATGTATATGAACACATATATATAATATATACAATATATTATATATATTCATATATAATATATATGAATTATGAACATAACATTCATTATATATGAATTATGAACATTCATATATATATGAATATGAACATATATATATTATATATATGTCCGACACCTTCTTTTCAGTGGACATTTAGGTTGTTTCCACATCTTGGCTGTCGTGAATAATGTTGCAGTCAGCTTGGGAGTACAGATATTTTTTTGATATCCAGTTTTCACGTCCTTGGATAGATATCTAGCTGTGAGATTGCTGGGTCACATAGTAATTCTATGTTATTTTTTTGAGGAATCTCCATACCGTTTTCCGTATTAATTATAGCAATTTACATTTCTACCAACAAGAAAAGGGTTCCCTTTTCTCTTCATACTTGCCCACTGTTAGTTATCTCTTGTTTTTTAGATAATGGCCATTTTATTTTCAAGCCTGCTTAAACTTTGTTTTTACTTCGCCGTAGCTTTAGAATTGTTCATTAAATATATTTAACATAATTTATATTTTATGTTTGATAATTCTAATACCCACATTAATTGTGGATACGAATCAGGTTTTTTTTCTATCAACTCTCAATTATATTGGCTTGTTTCCCTGTTTTTTATTTTTTATATTTGTTGGTGATTTTTAAGTATGAGCTCGTCATCCCTGAGAACTTTTAGTTGTACAAATTCTTTGAGGACCAGATTATGTTGTGTTCCTTCCGGGAGGATTTATACCTTGTTCTTCTGTGTGACTAATGGCACTACCAATTTGAGATGACTTTAAATCGGCAACTTGGATGTGTTTTGGCCACATGCATACTACAAATTCTAGTTCAAAGCCAACAGGGGATCAGTTCATGGATATAAATTCTCAGAGGATATACTTTTTTCCCTTTAGATCCATAACTAAGAGTCAAGGTTTTTTATGGGCTATCTTTGTGAGTTACTGCTTTTCTTTCTCTGAGGATATCATCTTATAGGGGCCCATCCTTTATCAGGAGTCCTTCATCTGGCATCTCATTTTGCTCAGGACATAAGCTTCGTTGCTGATGGCTCAGTGAAATTTAGCTTTTAGGCTACCAGAGATCAGTAGATCCCAGGGGCCAGCTGTTAGCTTCAATGTCTAGTTATCTTTCTGGATTTGTAATTTTTTAAAAAAGGAACTTTAACCATGAAGGATTTCCATCACTTTCTCGGCAGTTCAGCTGTTAGGCACTTCAAGAAATGCTTTGTATATTTTTTTTAGCTTTTAATAAAAGGGCACTTCCCCTAATAAAAGGCACTTTTATTAGGGGAAGTTTTCATGATACCTGGTCCAATGTTGCCAGAAAGAGAGGTTTTGGAGGGTTCATCTTTTCAACATACAAAAGAAAGTGAATTTGATTTTAGAATTGAATCCTTTTGGAATTTTCCTTTTTTAAGACAAATTTATAAAGGGGCTTAATTTGAGGATTTTAATTTCCCTCTAGAAATGTTATAGTAAGCAGACTTAAATATATACATAGGGCATTTAGCATACAATCATTGGAGTGTTTTAACGATTTGCAGAATTGCTGATAAGACACTTTGATCAGTGTGGATGGACTAATTTGAAATGGAAAATAGAATAAGGAGTGAATGTTCAATCTAGGATGAAGAGTGGCATTGGGATCAATTTCATGGATGGAACCTCTAGGGCCTATTTTAGAGTCTTCTGAGGCAAAGCTGGAGCAATGCATCCTCTATTAGTAATAGAGGTGCTGACTTGCTCTCCATCTGCTTTACCCCTTAGCCACTCTTCATAAGTTCGAAACTCTGGAAGATAAGGGAGTGTGGCTTCTTGGGGCCTTTTAAGCCCCAATATTTTTTTTCCTTTTTTCCTTAAAGTAAAAGATAGATAGATAGATAGATAGATAGATAGATAGATAGATAGATAGATAGATTTATTTATTTATTTATTTACAGCCTTCCCATCGAGCAGGGAACCTAGCGTGGGGTTTATCCCAGGACCGTGGGACCATGACCTGAGCCCAAGGCAGACGCTTAAGTGACTGAGCCACCCAGGTGCCCCCAGTAATTTTTTATTCATGTGTGTATTGCCTAACAATATAATAACATTGGATAAGAAGAAGTCCCCTTTTATTATTCAGTTAGTACCCAATGCCCTGGATGTCGGAAATGGTTTCCTCTTTACCACTGGAAGCGGGAAGCCCCACTTCCCAGCCTCAGGTTGAAATCATTAAACTGAAAGAAAATATTTAGCACCCCAACTTAATGGCTCATTCCTGCCAGAAACTGTCTTGCAGTATCCTTCTAATAAAATAAGATCCAAATATAATCAGTTTGGAGAGTGATGTCAGCAATAACCAGGTCAGTCTTGAACTTAGAGCAAAGGAGTTGAAGGATGTCTCTTTTGATAGCAGTTAGGATTCTGGATGCCCCTCTTCTCATAAACTCTCCTTAAAATTTTCCTTCCTTGTCTGGGACTCATAAGGGTAAAAACAAAAATGGGTAACACATTGCTTAATGATTTTTTGCCCTATCTGACTTGCCAAGAAGGAAAGAAGATTTAAGGGAGTAATTAGGAATGCTGAGAAGATGGTTTGATGTCTTTGCTGTGATCAAGTGGAATGAAGCAGTCTTTCTTCCTGAGAGTATAGGAGTGGTGAATCCCATTGGCATTCATCTGCCTTGGCCTAGAATCCTGTCCTTGGGACCTAATTGCTGTATGAAAATGCTGGAGGAGTTACTTGTGCGGATGGCTATTACTAATTGTAGATGAGAAAACAGACCCTAAGAAGTTGGGTGGGATGGGGCGCCTGGGTGGCTCAGTCGTTAAGCGTCTGCCTTCGGCTCAGGTCATGATCCCAGAGTCCTGGGATTGAGCCCCACATCGGGCTCTCTGCTCCGCAGGGAGCCTGCTTCTTCTTCTACTATTCCCTCTGCTTGTGTTCCCTCTCTCGCTGTGTTTCTCTCTGTCAAATAAATAAAATCTTAAAAAAAAAAAAAAGTTGGGTGGGATAAAATCTGTAAGGTACTTATCAAGCACTCAATAAATCGGAGCTGCAAGAAAACCTTTTTACTCCAGAATGTAATCTCTCATCAAGTAAGCCCATTATCAACAGTCTTACTAGTATCTGGAAAAGATTCATACCAAATCCAGAAAGAGGTACAAAAAAGACACTTACATAGGGTTTTGTTGTCCTGTTCCAAGACATATGAGTTCACTGTGTGTTTATTAAGAAATTAAAATTAAAATGAAGAAATGACTTAGTATTCTTGACTCATCTCTTCCTCTCTACCTGGTCTAACACCAGAGCCTTAAATATTATTTATTGCCTCCCAATGGGTGGCTCTTTTACTATTATTTCAATTGGTGCACATCCATAATATTTTGAAATTTAAGGTTTGCTCTTCTTTAATTTATCATGGGCTGCAAATATGTATTATCTATTGACGAAGCATCTGTTCTGACCATTTCTATACTTTGCTAACCCGCTTACTTTTGCTTTGAAGGGGTTGGGAAGTGTTTTGTGTAAGTGAGAGAAGAGTTATAGGGCCTGAAAAGGATTCCCCATAGCCCAGGACTATGATACCTCTTGAATACCTCCAGGCATCCTTATGTTACTGTTGAAGTAACTCAGGATTATACAGTTTACTGATATCATATACACTACTATATAAGCTAGTGGATATTCAAAGCGAGGATCTCAAGATGGTCTTTGTGAAAACGAACAAAAAACCCCTCTATTATTTATATTTAGTTGTTAATTTTATCCTTTAAAAATTCAAAGTTTAATATATTTTAATGTACAGTATACATGTTTATAATTTATAAGTAATATACATGTACAGTGAGTACCTACAAAAGTTTTTTTTCTTTTCTTAGCTGATGGGAGAGTAATTGAAATAATTTGGAGACCATTGGTATTGATTATATTTGAAAATTTAATATTTATCAGCTCTGGTGTACTGTTGATAAAGGCAAAACTAACCTTTAGTAACAAGGTTTTCAGAGTTGACATATCATTTATATCTACTAATAGTTAAATTTCTACTACTTAAATTTGTGAATTTCATTTTTTGTAAAATCATGTCCAGGATATATCTAAATTATTTGGTGGGAATGCTGAATGAAACATAAGTAGAAATGAACTAGGATGAGATCTCTCCAGAAATATTAGCTAGCTAATTTTCTAGGGCAGAAGTACATTTGGCTTGTTTCCTCAAATAAAGTACCTTAGGGCGGGATGAAATGTGTTTCTAAGAAGTTCACAAAAAGCTTTCAAATTTGTCACTTCCTAATTCAAAAATAGACTTTCATTTTAACGTCTGCCTTGGTTTTTAATACGCAAAAGGAGGATTCTCTCAGATAGCTTTTGGGTGGGAAAGGGGGGCCCCAAGTGAGACTGAAGGCGATTTCCTTTGGAGAGAAAAAAAATAATAGGATTCGGAGGAAGATGCCAGCCACAAAAAGGAAGCAGAAGAACTGAAGTGTGATCCTTCTGGTGAAATTTTAAAGGGCTCTGCAAGTAGTCTGACCGGTGTGAGAGAATTCAAAATGACTGCTTGAGAGGTGTGCTAGGGCTGCTGTAGCAGGTTCCACAGCTGAGTAACTTAAACCAACAGAGATTTATTCTCTCAGAATTCTGGAGGCTTAGAAGTCTGGGATCAAAGTGCTGGCAGAGTCACGATCCCTCTGAACCTTCCAGAGAGAGATCCTTTGTTGCTTCTTTAATTTTTTAAGAAAGATTTTATTTATTTATTTATTTAAATTCTTAAAATTTTTAATCAATCAATTAATTTTATTTTTAAATTTTTATTTATTATTTATTTATTTATGAATGATGGGGAGGGGCAGAGGAAGAAGGAGAGAGAGAGAATCTCAAGCAGACTCCCTGCTAAATGTGGAGGCAGATTTGGGACCTGAGATGAAACCAAGCATCAGATGCTTAACTGACTGAGCCCCCAGATACCTCCTTTGTTGCTTCTTGAAGCTTCTTCTGGTAGCTCCAAACATTCCTTGGTTTATGGTGGCGTCACTCCAATCTTTGTTTCTGTTGCTGTCTTCCCTCAGTGTCTCTGTTCAAATTTCCCTTTTCTTATGAAGACAGCAGTCATAGTGATTAGGGGCCCACTGTGCTCCACTATGACTTCATTTTAACTAGTAATATCTACTGTGACCCTATTTCTAAGTAAGGTCATTCTGAGGTACTGGGGATTAAGACTTCAACATACCTTTTTTGGGGGGCGGGGTGCAATTCAACTCATAATAGCTGTTGAAGGTCCTGCAGTTTTTTAGGAGGAGAGAAGGAGAGGTCACCCGTGATTCCTAATTTCCAGGCTATGGGTGGGGGGTGGGCTTAAAGAATGAGAATGGAGTGGGGTAACTATCCTTGGATATTCCAAGTTAGGACATAAACTTGAAGACCCAGAAAAATTAGACCTATGAGGAATTAGGGAAGAGAGAATGTGCCCACATCTGATAGTAACTATTACATTGGCATTAAATCGAGTATTTTTGTTGATTAAACTTGCAGGGTCCTTGAAGTTTTGTTTGCAAGTGGGTGAGCGGGTGTTGCTAGTTGTGGGTACCCCCCCCCCCACCAGAGCCACACTGGCTCTCCACGGCTGCTATCCAGTCTGTTTGGGGTGTGCTCCATTGTGACAAAGACCATTCCAGTTGTTAAAGCTTTTAAATACCACCCCTAAGAATCTCTATTTAAATAAACCATCGTTCTAAGCAGTGAGGAAGAGTCAGCATAGACACATTTTTGAAAACATTAGTGGTAAAGGAAGGTTACAATAGCTTGATGGGAGAGAAAGGTTAATTTACTTTATATGTAAAGTTTATTAACTTTTTAATTTAATTTTTAAATGATGTCATCTGAATGTATTTTCCATCTGGAGGGCTTGAGGCGTTGCTGTTGGAAGGAGAGTTTGGGATCAGGAACGCCCATGCTGGGTTAACACCAGAAGGGAGCTAAGTGTTCTTATTCAGAAAATTATTTTACCCAGGACTGACCTTTCCCAGAGTGTCCTCCAGGCTCTGAGTCAGGGTAGCTGGGATGAGTGCCCTAGTTTATGGATGCTCTCTAAGTTTGGAATCCATCCTGGCCATCTGGCAGGCAAGGATATGGCTGTTTTCTCCTCATGGGGACCCTGGCACTTGGGCAGCCACACACATCCCATCGCCAGAGGCAAGCAACTTGGGAGAGGCTGGGGCCATTCCTAATTTCCTTCCTTTTCTTCTATTCTTCTGTGGCCAACTGACCTATTTTCCAATGAGAATAATGATCCACTGACTTGTTTAAATAATATTTTTACCAGTGTAACTTCATCTAAGAACTTTATGCTTCTGGGTTAATGGACTTATTTTAAAATTACATCTACTACACTTTTTACTAACTTTGAGCTCAGTTTGTTCTTAGTTTGTTCTCTGGTTCTTTGAGATGTAAAGTTTGGTTGTTTATTTGAGACTTTTCTTTTTTTCTTAATGTAGGTATTTATTGCTATAAAATTCACTCTTAGAAATGCTTTTGCTGCATCTTGTAAGTTTTGGTATACGCTGTGCTTTCATTTTCGTTTGAATCAAGATATATGTATATTAAGTAAGCTCCATGGAGCCCACGGTAGAGCTTGAACTAATGACCCTGAGACCGACACTTGAGCTGAGGTCAAGAGTTGGATGCTTAACCAACTGAGCCACCCAGATGCCCTGGAATCAAGATATTTTTGATATCCTTGTTAATTTCTTTTTTTGACCCCTTGATTGTTCAGGAACATGTTGTCTAATCTCTACGTATTTGTGAATTTTCCAGTTTTCTTCTTAGAATTAACTTCTGGCTTCACACTATTGCTATTTTCTGGGCTTAGCAGGAATCGCTAGCATGTGTTGCTGTCCATTTGGTGTGTTTGTGGGAGGAGGGGAGTTCAGGAGCCTTCGACGCTGTCATCTTGGTTCCTGTTAACTTCTGAATCTATCTTATTTTTTTTATTGTGAAATGAATGCATTGCAATTAGGAAAAAAAAATTGAAGATTAAAAAATAGAAAACAGTTTCTCTAAGTATTACTACCCAGAGAAAACTTTGATTAATAGTTTAGTATATTTCTTGCCAGATTCTTCTCTTTGCATTGTTAACATAATTGTGGATCATACTGCATACACAAACGTTCTTCCTGCCTCACAAACTTTGTTAAAGTATAAACACTTTCCACGTTATAGCAAGTTCTTTATAAACACTTAAATGGCTGCATAATATTCCATCATGGGAGTGTATGGAGGTTTATGTATTTTTGCCATCAGACAAAGTTGGGAACTCTGCCAAGGACATCTTTGTGCAGTGTGGTTGAGATAGTTAGAGAACTAGATGGCAATATATACATCTGCGTTGAGAGTCAATATTCTCTAAGGGATATACCAATTTGGGGATGGAGCCTGCATGTTGAAGTCTAGTTCTTTGGCTCTTTTTGAGTTAATGTCTCACAGGGCTCTAATCAGGCCTGGAAAGGGATCTGGGGGTGAATTAAGGTGGGAGACAGCAAAGGGACATTTAAGATCATTAGCTAGTTTTCTTTGGGGCCACACAAACACTGTGTCTTGTGACTCTTGCTCCCATAAGGCTGGAGAGATTTCACTAGCCCTTGATTTCCTTGATGCCTCTTTATAGAGAAGCTTGACTTAATTTAATATTTGGCCCCTTAGCAATGAAGTGTTTTGGACGGATATAAGAAATTGAAGAAGACACAAATAAATGGAAAGGTACTCCATATTTATGGGCCAAGTTAATATTGTTAAGATGTCCATACCACCCAGTGCCATCTACAGATTCAGTGTAATCCCTATCAAGATTGCAGTGGCATTTTTAATAGGAATAGAAAAAAAATCCTAAAGTTTGTATGGAACTAGGAAAGACCTAGAATTGCCAAACCAATCTTGAGAAAGAAATAAAAAGCTAAAGGTGTCACACTTCCCGATTTCAGACTATATTACAAAGCTACAGTAATCAGAAAAGTAGGATACTGGCATAAAGACAGACACACAGAACAGTGGAGAATAGAGAGCCCAGAAATGAAACCTGTGCATACATGGTTGACTACAGAGGAACCAAGAATACTCAGTGGGGAAAGCATGATCTTCAATAAAGGGTGATGGGAAAACTGGATAGTCTCATACAATAGGATGAAACTGAACTGCTGCATTGTACCACACACGCACACAAAATCAATTCAAAATGGATTAAAGAGTTGATATAAGACCCGAAACCATAAAACTCCTAGAACAAAATAAAGGGAAGAAGCTCCTTGACATTGCAGTGTTATTTACAATAGCCAGGATATAGAAACAACCTAAGTGCTCATTGATGAATGAGAAAAAAGATATATATAATGGAATATTATTTAGCCATCAAAAGGAGGAAATCTTTTTTAAAATTTTTTTTAAAGATTTTATTTATTTGACAGAGAGAGAGCATAAGCAGGGGGAGTAGCAGATGGAGAGGGAGAAGCAGGCTCCCCGATCAGCAGGGATCCCAATGCAGGGCTTGATCCTAGGACCCCAGGATCATGACCTGAGCAAAAAGCAGATGCTTAACCGAGTGAGCCACCCAGGCACTCCAAAAGAAGGAAATCTTGACATTTGTGATGGCATCATGGACCTTGAAGGCATTACGTTAAATGAAATAAGCCAGGCAGAAAAAGCAAATAATGTATGATCTCATGCATATATGGAATCTAAAAGCATTGGACTCACCAAAACAGAGAGTAGAATGGTGGTTGCGTGGTGCGGAGTGGTGGGGGAAATGGGGAGATGTTGGGCATGGCGTACAAACTTTCAGTTACAAGATGAGTAAGTTCTAGAGATCTGATATACAGCATGGTGACTGTAGTTAACAACACTGCATTAGATACTTGAGAGTTGCTATGAGAGTAGAGCTTTGATGTCACCATAGCAACAACCACAACAAAATGGTAATTGTGTGAGATGAAGGATGTGTTCACTAACCTTATTGTGGTCAACATTTTGTAATACATAGGTGCATCAAATTTTGTTACATTGTACACCTTAAACGTACACAATGTTATATGTTAATTATATCTCAATAAAGCTGGGAAAAAACCCAAACAACCTGTGAAATGTCTGGGTGTATTGCCCAGACCACCCTAGAAGTCTCAATATCTCCTGCAGTTTCTTTACTCTGACTGAAGGATGAGCTTGCAGAGTTGTTCTAAGAGATCACCACTAGGGGTTGCACAAGATCCAGAGAAGTTAGAGAGCCGAACTCCGCGATTTGTGTTCCACATTTATCAGAGCTTTGCAGGTTTCTTTTGTTCTAAATCCACTGAGAATTCAGGGCAAAATGTCCATTCCTCAGATCCCTATTGGCTCCCCAAAGAGAAAAAAAAGGGATTTTGCCCTTCGTTTTACCTAGTAAAATAAACTGAAGGAGCTGGCAACCGAAACTCCCTGTGTTAGATTAATATTATGTGTAGCATCGGGTTCCTTTCAGGGAGACCTGAACCCACATTCACCGTCCTGTTTCCCTAGAGGATGGTGATAAGGGCCATGCGAATGGTTACCATGTACTGTGTTTCTACTTCCCACCATGTTAATAACTTTATACTTTTTAGTAAATGGAATTCCCAGACACATTGTTTTAACTCATTTATAGAACAATGTGATTATCCCAGTTGTGCCAATAAGGAAATGGAAGCCTAGAGAGGTCATGGGACTTCTCCGAGGTTACCTGCCTGGGAAGTGGCTGAGCTGAGATTTAGACTCAAAGTGCCCAACCCCAGAGCTGCACGTCTGACCCCTTTGCTATAAATGGGCTAAACTGTAAACTCTGCACCCTGGTTGTTACCCCAGCTTGACAGATTGGGATCCATCTGACAGAGGTCAGACCAGTTAAAAGGACTTGTCCAGGTCCTAGCTTGCTCAGGAAGAAGTCTAGAGTAGATGTCCTTCTCCTGGTCCAAGAGTATCTCCTTTCTCTATCTGGCAGCTTGGGTATCTGCAAAAGACCTTGAGGAAGAAAGAGGAAGAGGACTTCGCTGGAAATGAGCAGAGGGGATCTTAACACAGGAAACAGAAGGCTGCTATGTGGCAGGCTCTCTTTTACCCCCAGACCCTCGGAGGCTGTGGCTGCCTTGACCACCGCTTGGTTCACGGGGCTGAGCGGAGATTGCCTGTGTTCCAGGTACTGGGTAGAGCGAGCGGGGATGGATCGGCTGATGAAATAAAAAATACTACACCACCGCCACCGTCTCTGATTCCCCGGGCTTTGGAACTGTCCGGTCAGCCCTGTTGACAGTGGGAGGCAGCACTCTCTCCCTGAAAGGAACAGGTATTTGGGGCTCCTTCCACCACTCTTGCTTCATTTGGTCCATAGCAATGTTGAGATACAAAACTAAAGGATTTTACAATCGTATTTCTGTGCCTGCATGGCTTTGTTTTTGCTCTGTCCTTAGCCACTCGTCTTCGAGAGAAAGGCTCATAGCTCTCACTCAGACAAACTTGCCACTTTTCCACCCTCACCCATCATCAAGATCAGCAGCTGCCTTTACATGGAAGCTTCGCTCTCACAGTGATCCAAGACTTCAGAGCTTGGTGGGGCCGTGGAGGCCTCCTCCTGCTGTGGGTTAAGTCACTGTCCCCAGGAGTCTCTTTCTGCAATACACAGCATCAAACCACAGGGAGACCCAGCACGGCTGCCCCCACTCCCCCCACGGGAGGGGCGGAAGGGCCAGACCAGCTAGATGAAATTCCTGGAACCTGGGGATGGATGGGTACTTTCTGACAGATAGAAGCGAGTTCTCAGGGGACAAGGGGGGGGGGGAGGCCCCAGTACTTCTATCCTAAAGACATGCTATAAATGATACATGAGAAATCCAGGCTCTAAATCTTCTCCCTCCTTCCTTTCTTTCCTTCCTTCCTTCCCCCCCCCCTTCCCCTACTAGCCCTGTAGTTACACGGCTATGTCTGGTAATCATGTCAGTGATTTTGGTGGTCCTTTTGAGTAACCTGGGCTAAAAGAATATTGGACCATGAGTTGGTAGTAAAGCTAAAATGAGAAGTGAGCTGGCTCGACTGGTGTTGGAACCCTTCTGGTCATCAGTGTCCTTTTCTGAAAACTAGGGAGTTGGACAAGAGGAGCTTTTGAAAGTTTTAAGACTCTAATTCTGATATTTTCTATCTGGGAGAAAAAAAGTTGGAATTTCAATGGACACTTTGGGTAAGACAATGATAATTTTTGTTTAAGATGATTTATTTTAGAGGGAGAGAGTGCATGTGTGTAAGTGGGGTGGGGAGGGGCAGAGGGAGAGGATCTCCAAGCTGACTCCCCGATGAGTGTGGAGCCAGACATGGGACACGGGGTTCGATCTCACGACCCTGAGATCATGACTTGAGCTAAAACCAAGAATGGATGCTCAACTGACTGAACCACCCAGGCACCCCAATGATAACAATCTTTAAAAACACAATGTGGAGAAAGGTGCTGGGGTGGGTTCTTGATCTCTTGGGTAGTCATGGATGCAAATAGTAACTCTTTTCAAGGCCACCTATGTGGCGTGACCCACCGTAGGGTTTTTAAACTGAATCTTCATAGAATATTCTTCAGACCTGTGTGGTAATTGCACAGAGCTGACCATTTATAACCTGCTGGGGCTTGCTTATGTGTCTTAAACACTCTTAAGACAAATAAATTGTCCCAGTGGTCTACATTTGGTGCCCCCTTCTTTTTTTATCCCTGTGTACAGAGCTGAGCTGAGCTGCTGGTTTTTGGTGCAAACATAATGGTCTAATTGTCCCCTCACGCCAGGAGCAGGCGATGGAGCACACCCAGAGCCCTGTGGGAACCCACAGAAGGGAGGTGGCTATTTCGACATTTAGTCTGTAGTGGAGACAAGTTAACGACCCTGCCTGGGGCATTCCAGAGTTTATTTAATGATAAAATTGGCCCTGAATTCTCCACCGGGGCTTGTAAGTTCTGTGCAGTGCACGATGGGGTGAGAAATGTAGTTAAACACACATCCTAAAGGCATTTGAGCTTGTAAGGAAATGGCAAATCCCCTCTGTGATTTGAAAATACCGCTTACAAAATTGTGCCAAAAGATTTTTTTTTTCCTAATCCAGCTCCTATAAAACAGAAAAACAAAATGGTAGCTTCATCTATGACTCCACTTGTCAAAACAACTGATTAGAGAGTGACAAATTCATCGCTGGTGTCATGTGGATAAAGAAAATGCAGTTATCCAATCAAATCACACACACACACACACACACAC
>CM053610.1:92212928-92237599 GCA_028646535.1 Procyon lotor | reverse complement strand
TAGTTAATAATAACAACGTAGCAATATTGGCTTATCAGTTGTCACAAATGGGCCACACTAATGCAATATGTTGGTTACTGGAAACGAGGGAGACGGTGTATGGGGACTCTCTGTACTTTCCTCCATTTTTCTGTAAACCTAAGACTTCCCCCCAAATAACGTCTATTAATTTAAAAAAAAAAGATGAGAGAAGACTGTTGTTGGAAAGCTAAGGTAGAAAGAGGGAGAGACGTTTCAGAACACACTGAAAAGAGAGTGAGACCTACCCAGAGAGTCAGGAGGGGAAATGTAATAGTCAGGATCTCTTCAGGATCCAGGAAGCTGGGGGTGCAATCATGTCAGTGCAGTCGGAGTCCTTGGATATGGCATGGAATCCTCTGAGATTGGCCGGGAGCTAGACCTAAGGAGAAGGAGGAGAAGGAGAAGGGTGGGGGTGGGGAGCTTCAGTGGACAATAATGACCCTACTAACCATTGCTTACTGAGTATTTACTCCACGGAGACACTGTGCCAAGCAAGCCCTCTACAGGCAATCTTTTCCCTTCTTAATAACCCACTACAGTGGGCATCATTTTAAAAACATCTCTGCTTCTGGAATAAAGAAGCTGAGGCTCAGGGAGCAACTTGTCTAGGATCACACAACTCACAGGTGTCAGGGCCAGGATTTGGAACCAGGATGGGTAATGCCACAGGCTGGCTCTTACCCACCAGGGTTTGTTTCCTGAGAGTGGCTCTCTGAATAGTTTCCTACTCTGAAGCGGTACTTTAGAGCATCTAGTTCAGATGGTTAACTATCATGAAATAGTACTTTGTTTAAGAGTGTGCGTGTATACGAGCAGGGCACGGGGAGAGGTGGAGAGAGAGAATCTCAAGCAGACTTTCTGCTGGGCACGGAGTCCAACTTGGGGCTCGATCTCATGACCCTGAGATCATGACCTGAGCGGAAACCAAGAGTCTCACACTTAACCGAGTGAGCCTCCCCGGTGCCCCATGAGGCAGTACTTTTAATATTTTGCCTCTGTGACTAGTTTCTGCTACACCACACACTTCCTTACTCTACAAAAAACTTTGGTTGTCTGATAACATGTGTTGGCTGTGCTGGGGAGAAACACAAGCCGAGTCATGCTGTCAGGGAAAAAGGCAAGGAAAGCAACTTTTTTTTCCCTTAATACAAAAATCCATCTCTGTTGTAACTAATTTAGAAATGATAAGCACAAAAAATATATGCATGGTTATTTTTTTTAAGATTTTATTTATTTGACAGAGAGAGAGAGATCATAAGTAGGCAGAGAGAGGGAGAGAGGGGGGGAAGCAGGCTCCCCACTGAGAGCCTGATACGGGGCTCGATCCCAGGACCCTGAGATCATGACCTGAGCCAAAGGCAGAGGCTTTAACCCACTGAGCCACCCAGGCGCCCCTAATGTGCATGGTTGTTATTTCTGACTTCAAAGGGACAATAGGGATTCTTTCAGAACTATGGGCAGTTGAATGTAGTGCAACAGATTTCCTGAGCCATGCCATCTCTAGGCATAGGTGCAGGTGCTGAGGAAGGAAAGATAAACCTGACCCAGACCCTGTTTTAAAGGAGGTCATGATCGGGGCACTTGGGTGATGCAGTCGGTTAAGTGTCCCACTCTTGTTCTTGGTTCAGGTCGTGACCTCAAGGTTGCAAGATCGAGCCTGGTGTCGGGCTCAGCAGGGAGTCTGCTTGCAATTCTCTCTCTCTCTCTCTCTCTCTCTCTCTCTCTCTCCTTCTGCTTATTTTCTCTCACTCTCTCTCAAATAAATAAAAAAAATCTTTTAAAAAAAGTAAAGGAGGTCATGATCATCACAGCTATGTGAAATCATAGAGTTCTATTTTGTGTGAGAAATAAACTTGAAACAGTTGAATATCTCTAACCGTCCACTTCACATCACCTCTGGCTCCAAAAAGCTCATAGGGCTGGAGGCACTACCTCTCCTAGAAGACACTGTAATACTGAGTCTCAGCAGCTCAGTCTTTACCGTGAGCCAATATCCTGTTGGTGTTTACACTGTGTGAAAATGGCCCAGATGAGGAAATCAAAGCTGCGTGCAAAACCATACCCACACACGCTCTCAGAATCACGCAAGGCTCACACCACATTTTTGGCTGCCTCCAGCCTTGGAGAGACATAGGGGAGGAAGCTACTCAAGCCCTGAGGGATTCAACCTCAAATAACTCTGCATCCAGAGTCCCTGTTCTGTGCCAGATATGACGATGACAGGCTGGGGCCTTGGGGAGCCAGCAGCGCTTGGCTTGCCCAGCTATGGCATTCCTAGATGAGCTGGGCTCAGCTTAGCTCCATGCCTTCCATAGAGGCCCCAATGAATGATCATAAACCCATGGTGACGCAAGGAGTAGCATCCTTCAAAGACTTAGTGACGTGAATGTAATCTTTTCTTCGGAGTTCACAGGGGCCACTAACTGGACAGGTCTGCCTGATGTGACCGGCAGCCCCACACCCAGCTGCCAGGCACAGGGGCGTGCAAGCGAGATGACTCGTAAGTACGCAGTGCACACGCATAGTGTTATCACAGGCTGGGGTGCTTGCTAACTTCTCCCGAGTCTTTACCTGTAGTTGAAAAGTATGATGGGCATCTCATGTAATCCATGTAGCAAATGTTATGCACCCACGATGCGTCAGACACAGTTCTTGGTACTGGAGATGCAACAGCGCACTAACCTGTAAGTCATTGTACGTGTCACTTGTATTTTGGTAAAGCGATTTTTTTTTAATGTAAGTCTTTGAGGAGCTTACGTGTGTGTGTGTGTGAGAGAGAGAGAGAGAGAGAGAGAGAGAGGAGTGGAATGGAGAAAATCAAAGAAAGGCAAGAGGGGAATAGGACTACTGTGAGTAGATAAAAATGAGGTTGCAATTTCCAACAGGGAGGGATGATGGAGGGGAGGGAGTCCGTCATGGGGTTCCTTGTGGAGGAGCATTCTGGGCAGAGGGAAGAGTAAAGGGCAAAGACTAGGAGGCAGGGCACTTTTAGCAAATTCAAGAAATACCCAGGAGGGCTTTGCATGGGGGCAGAGCGAGGAAGGGACAGATGGAGGGAAATGAGCTCCAAGAAGCCACACAAAGTCAATGCAATGAGGGAGAGGGGGAGCGATTGCAAGGTTTGGGCAGGGAACAGCATGGTCTGACTTTTTAAAAAAATTTTTTTATTATTAACATACAATGTATTACTTGCCCCAGGGTACATGTCTGTAAATCGTCAGGCTTACACATTTCACAGCACTTACCATAGCACATACCACCCCCAATGTCCATAACCCAGCCACCCTATCCCTACCCCCCTGCCTCCCAGCCACCCTTAGTTCGTTTCGTGAGTTTAGGAGTCTCATATGGTTTGTCTCCCTCCCCATCCCTTCCTGTTTCATTTCTCTCCCCCACCCTCTCCCACAGCCCCCCCCCCCCACCCTGCCTCTCAAATTCTTCATATCAGAGAGATCATGTGATAATTGTCCTTCTCTGACTGACTTACTTCTGCTTTAGGAGGATGATTCTGGATGCTCTGCTGAGGAAAGACTCTAGGCGGCCAAGTGTAGAAGGAAGGAGGTCAGAGAAAGGCTATTTCAACCACCCAAATGCAGATGATGGTGGTTTGGACAGAGATGGTGCTAGTGGACGTGGTAAAAGTTGGATTCTGGATACATTCTGTAAGTTGTGTCAACATGATTTCCCAGAAGAGTGAATGTAGGACATTAGAGAAAGAGAAGAGTCAAGCATCTGTGCTCCAGGAAGGGTGAAATTGCCACGGGCTGAGATGGGGAAGAACGGGGAAGAGCAAATCCCAGAAGCATAGTACAGGACACGTGCCTTTGAGCCGTGTATTAGACATGCAAGGGGAGACGCTTACTTTATACAAGTCTGGAGTTCAGGGGACAGGTCTGGGCTAGAACCCAGCTGTCCTTTTGCAGAGATATTGGGTATTTACAGCCTCAAGCCCGGGTGAGATCACCGCGGTGGTGAGTGTAAATAGAGAGAAGGCGGCTGAGTGGCGTTCTGGGGCTCGCTTCTCACTGCAGCCGGGGGATGGGGGGGGCATGGGAAGGGGAATGAGGCTGTCATACAGCTGTGGAGTTGTCCCGCAGGAATGAGAATATTCATCTTTTATCATCTTGAAAAAATGGTTATTTCAGCCCAGAATGTCAGAATCGGCTGGGGCATTAGAGATCATTTCAAGTGGAACTACTTTATTTTGGAGATGTAGAAACTGAGCCCTAGAGCAGAGAAGTGAAATGCTCCCTGTAGATAAGGTCTTCTGTGGCTCCTAGCTGTAGAGGTGATGTGTGTGTGTGTGTGTGTGTGTGTGTGTGTGTGTGTGTGTGTGTGTTTAAACCTAAGTAGGCAGGTTCTGAGAAGTTAGCATGAGCAGCATCACACTTTCTCAGAGACCAGAGGGCCAGGCTGGTGGCAGGTAGGGGTGGAAGTTACCGTTGTGTCCTGGGACCATAGTGGTGGGGCATGGGGCTGGAGGGCAGGCAGGGACAACAAAGCAGACAGGTCACCAACTTGCTTTCATCCCTTCCTCTCTTTCTTTGGAAGGACTTGTGCTCCTAGATCTTATAACAAGTTCCCTTTAGAAGATGATTAGGTCTCCTATCTTAAATACTCGGGTGGGGTTGTCATATTCCTGTGTTGGTTCTTCCAGAAGTCTGTGCACCTGAGCCTTTATATCTTCCAGGGCAGAATGAAAGTCTTTGCAATGGTGCAGGTGTGGTGGAAGGCGGTGGTTGGTAGGGTCAGAAACCGTGGAGATTAATAAGACTATGGGCTACAGACACAAAACGGTTTTAGATTTTGGCCCTGCCATTTATTAGCTGTGAGATCTTGGGCAAGTCCTTGAGCCTGGATTTCCTGTGAAGGGTTGCTGGGAAGATGAAATGAGATCATGTATGTTTAAGGCATAGCATGGTGCCTGGTGCATTACATGTAATGAATTAATGGTGCAAGTAACGAAGTTTCTGGCTGCCTATGTGTTGGGGTTGTAGCCTGGCCTTCAGCGAACATGCACACTGGGTACTGAGTGCCAGCCCCTGTATGGACTGGTTGTTGCTTATGGTCTGGAGGGTTCAGGAAAAACATGCATCTTAACCAGGGCCTTCAAAGATGGGTAGAATGATTTTTTTCAGCCAGAATACAGAAACCCACCAAAACAATTCTAAGTCATTAATTTTTTTTTTAGCAATCAATTCATTTTGAAAAATGCATATTAGCAAGAAATCACACATTTCTTGCTTGAGCTAGTTAGCTATCTATCTTGAAGATTCTTTAAATAGAAAATATTTGGATCACATTTTTAACAGAAGCCCTCAAAGTGTAAGCCATTAATTTAGTTCTGACTTTCACTGCCTGAGAGATTCAGGAAAAGAGAAGAAGATTTATTGTTTTGAATATTTTAGTCAGGACCAAAAAAATGGGCTTTTGATATTTTTAGTGGTCTCTTTAGAATTTCTAGGGCAGAAGATTTTCATGAGGAATTTATTTCCCCAATTTTATCAATCGGTTGTAAACAAAAACCCTTAAATAGTGAAAGGGTTCCTGAACTCAGTAAACCCCATCAGCTGCTAGAACAGTGACAGTGACACTGGAGTTAAATATATCAAAACCATTGCAACACAATGCGAATTTTGTCCCCTGGGGAGCTCGCAGCTGGTTTGTTTCAAGTATACTGAGGTTTGAAACATTCCGTTGAAGTCAGTTAAAATTGCCCTTGTTCATTTTCCTAAGTGTACATGTTGGCACGTTTGTCTTTGTGGTTGCTGTTAGTGTTAAGATTCATAGCTAAAATCTGGGCCAGCATCAGGGGAGGCCTGAGCTTTGTGTCTTTGAGCTTGCATTTGTGATGTTAATGGATGAAATACCCCAATTAAGAGGCAGGAATTGCAGAATGGATCAAAGGGCGAGCCCCAACTCCAGGACTAGGAGAGATGAACTTGAAATATTATGGTACAGATGACTTGAAAAGAAATCGATGGAACAAGACGTGCCTTAACATCAGCAAGTGAAGGTTGAGGTGGCTGCATTAATATCAGACAGACTAGACTTCAAAAAAAAAAAGTATTGCTAGAGATAAAAAGGAATAATAAGGAAAACAAAACATAAATGTGTATGTGCATAAAAATAGAGCCTCAAAATATAAGAAGCAAGAATTGACATAATTAGAGATAATTCCAGAACTTTAGTGGGAGATTCCTGTTTCTCAGAAAATGGTAAGGACAACTAGCCAAAAATCAGTAAAGATATAGAGAGTTTGAATACATTATCAACTGTCCTAATCTAATTAACAATTATGAGGCCCCCTCACTCAACAACTACAAAATAAACATTCATTTTAGCCTACAGTACACATTTGTTCTATTGTATATGGTATATTCACACTATATACCATATTGGGGCCATACATGAAGCCTTAATAAATTTACAAGGATCAAAATAGAACAGTCTCTGATCCCAATGAAATTATTTAGAAATCAATAACATTAAGATATCCAGGTGATTCCCAAATATTTTGCAACTAAAAACATATCCTAAAATATTGTTGGGTCAAAGAAGAAGTCACAAAACAAATTAGAATATATTTTTAACTCACTGATAATGAAAGTACAATATATTAAAATTTGTGGGATGCAACTAAAGAAGTATATACACGGACATTTGTGGCTTTAAATGCTTATAGTAGAAAAGGAAAAAGAACATTGGTCTAAGGTACTACTTAGACTAGATTCAAGATTCTAGAAAAAGAAGAGCAAAGTAAATCCGAAATATATGAAAGAAAGAAAATAATTATGGCCAGGACAAATATCAATGAAACAGAGAAAAGTGATCCCAAAGTAGGTTCTCTGAAAAGATCAACAAAGTGAATAAACTCTTAGTGAAACAGATGAAGAAAAAACCATAAATTACCAGTATAGAGAGTACAAGAAGAGTTATCACGAGAGATCTTACAGATATTAAAAGGATAACATGAGAAGATTGTGAACAAATGTATGCCGAAAATGAGAAAATTGGGGTGAAATAGACAAAATCCTCAAGAAAGACAACTAAAATTGATATAATATGAAACAAAAAAATCCGGATAGCCTCTTTGTCTAATGAAATTGAATTCATTATCAAAAACCTCCATACAACGGAAACTTCAGGCTCAGATGGTTTTACTGGTAAATTCTGTAGAATATTCAAAGGGAATAATAATCTAAACTCTTTCAAAATAGAGGAGAAAAGGACATTTTCCAGCCCACTTTTTGAAGCTGGCATAAGCCTGATACCAAACCTGACAAAAAGAATTAAAAATAAAATCCAGACCATTATCCCTCATAAGCCTACTTGCAAGATTCTTTAGAAAGACTTAGGAAATTGAATCCAACACTATACAAAAAGAATAATACAACATTTTTTTGGGTAGAAATTGAAATGCTGAATCTAAAATGTAGGTAGGAATGCAAATGACTTAAAAAAGCTAAAGGAATTTTTAAAAAAAGAACAAAGTTGGGGCACCTGGGTGGCTCAGTCGTTAAGCGTCTGCCTTCGGCCCAGGTCAGATCCCAGGGGTCTGGGATCGAGCCCCGCATCGGGCTCTCCGCTCTGTGGGAAGCCTGCTTCTCCCGCTACCATTCCCTCTGCTTGTGTTCCCTCTCTCGCTGTGTTTCTCTGTCAAATAAATAAAATCTTTAAAAAAAAAAAAAAAAAAGAACAAAGTTCAAGGACTTATACTACCCAACTTTAAAACTTACCAAAAAGATAGAATAATTAACACAATGGTATCTGTGAAAAGATAGTCATAAAGATCAATAGAAGCAAAATAGATTAAGAGAACAGAGTCCAGAAATAGTCCCCTACACGGATGTTCAATTGATTTTTGACAAATGGTGCTGGAAGTAACTGATTTCCATATGAAAAGAGAAAACCTCAGCCCTTATCTTTCTCCATACACAAAATTAATTCAAAATTAATCAAAGACCTAACTGCAAAAGCTAATGCTGTAAAATTTTTAAAAGATAATGCGGGGAAAAATTTTTTGACTTTGGATAGGCAAGAATTTCTTAGATACAACACATGAAGCACAAACAACAACAAAAAAAAGGATAAATCGGATTTCATTAAAATGGAAAACCTCTGCTCATCCAGAGACACCATTAAGAACATAAAAATGCAGGTGATGGAATGGGAGAAAATATTTGCAATGTATATACCTGACAAATGACTCAATTCCAGAGTATATACAGAATTCTTCTTACCATTGAATAAGAAGACACACAATTCAGTTTTACAAATGAGCAAAAGATCTGCACATGTAAATATAAAATGGTTCAATTATTTTGGAAGAGTACAACCGTTTTTTAAAAAGTTAAACATGCACTTACTATACAAATCAGCATACCTCTCTCTCCTAGGCATTTATCCAAGAGAAATAAAAACTGACATGCACAGAAAGATTTGTACACAAATGTTCATAGTATCATTATTCATGATGGTCCAAAGCTGAAAGCAACCCAAATACCCATCAATATTTGCTGATTAGACTAACAAAATGTGTTATGTCAAGGTGATGAAAAATTACTCAGTAATTAAAAAGAATGAACTACTGATATAGTAACATTGAAGAATTTCATGTCATTATGCTGGAGGGAAAGAAGCCAAACACAGGAGTGCATACTATAGGATTCCATATATATAAAATTCCAGAAAATGTAAACAAATCTTTAGTGATGAAAAGCACACCAGTGGAGGCTGGGGTGGAGAGAAGGAAGAATCTTTTGTGGGTGATGGAAATGTTTTGTATTTCGATTGTAGTGGCGGCTTCATATGTGTATATAGTTGTCAAAAGTCATCCATTCTCAACTTTAAGTAGATGCCATGTATAGTATTTTAATTATAGTTGGACAGGCTGATTTTAAAAAAGAAATTCTTTAATATTTAAATAATCCCTTAAATAATATTTCATTTTCTACCATTGACACTATAGAGTTCCCTGTTAGAATAAGGTTGATGAATTAAACGAATGAATCACCATCTCTGCAGCATTATAATAGAAACCCCTAATTTGAAATCTCTGGAGTTTAAAAAAAAGAAAATATGTTAGTGATTTAAACCAATTGACTTTTCATATCCTGAGAATAAAGGTTAAATACTCCACAATGCATTATTTGCAGAGAAATGTTTCTAAATAGTATTTGAAAATCTTCTCTTATGTCTCTAGAAGAAATAAAATCATGTCTTTAAACATAAAATGTAAGAATTTTAAACACTGAGTCACAATAACAGTTTTTGTTTGTTGTTGATGCTAGAACACATAGGTTAGTCTATAGTTTCAAAAATATTTAGGCTCAAATTCAAACATGATTTAAGTCATTTTAAAATCTATTTGTTGAGAAATTATATTTTATGTTATATAATTAAATTAAGCACTTATGTTACTTGCTAAATGGTGAAAAGATGGATGCTTTCCTTGATTTATTATAAATATTAAATATAGTAATAAAATCAATTTAATACAACTTTAGTAATATACTGATCTAAATGAGATATGTATAATAAAGGATTTGGCTGGGTTTTGTCCCCTTTCTGGGGAAGTAACCTCTAAACCCTTGGAATTTCTGGAATGATAGGAGTGTATTTGTCATTCATGGTGGGACCCTCAGACAATCCCCAGTAGTTTAGGATAATGACATGACACACAACAGGGGCTGGTCGCCCAGTAATGTCACCTGTCTGATTAAAGGGTTGGGTTTTGAGCTACATGATATCAGCCCAACCTTCTGTATCAGTCCAAGCTCTGGAGAGAGGAAGGGGACTGGAGAATGAATCACATGGCCAGTGATTAATTCGCTTGGAATAATAAAAGAGATAAAATAAAAACTCTGGACACTAAAGCTCAGGTGAGCTGCCCTGGTTGGCAATATCCTTAGAGTATTATCACACTTCAATGCCAGGAGGACAATATATCCCCAGAGATGACGTATGCTTCACTTTTGGAACCCTCCCAGACTTATCCTTATGGATCTCTGCCTTTGGGTCATTCTAATTTCTATCCTTTTGCCACAATAAAACTGGAACTATAGTGATTTCCCGAGTTCTGTGACTCATCCCAATGGATTACTAACCCTGAGGGGGTCTGTGGGGACCCCCAAATTTGTAGCCAGCTGGTTTGAAATGAGACAGGCTTTGGGGGATCCCCAAACTTACAGCTGGTATCTTAAGTGAGGGCGGTCTTCTGGAGAACGGTGTTCTCAGATTTTGTAGCTCGGAAAGTTCATTGCAAATGTTTTAACTTAAAAGCTTTCATAAAAAATGAAAAAATCATATAATGATTCTTGAAAAGTCCTAGTAGAGGGCCTTGAGATATCATACTCATTATATGAAAAGGGTTTGGAAGTGAAAATGTATGGAATGGGCACGTGTAACGACCACTCGGGGAAGAGCAGATTCTCCGCTACCCAAAGTGCTGCTACTTCCTCTTGGACGGATTTTTTTTTTTGGATAGATATTCATGTTATTTTATGACTGTGGTGGTCATGTGCTATTTTAGCTTATTACCTCCTTCTTTTTTTGTAATAGACTTCAAATTCTGTTCAGAGTTCACTCCTCTTCATCTTCCCAGCCCCCCATCCATACACCTTTGTTTCTGGGACAGTTGCCACAACCAACCTCAGATCCAGGGTGTGCCATTTTGGTTTAAACCAAATCAGCACTTTACTTTTCCCTGATCACAGTAATCACTCGTATGACCTATTTTGGCCCAATGAGCTGTGGAGTGACATTCTCTAGGGGCCTCTGAGAAAGAAATTTTCTTGAAATTTCAAAAAGCCCATACGACAAGACACTCTTTTCCTGCTGGATGTTAATGAGAAGGCAAGCAGCTCTGAAAGTCTTTGGCACCCAACTTCTAGCCACAGAACGAAACCTTTGGATGAAGAAGACAGTTTGGTAGCAATGTTGAACTGCTAGATCAAACCTCACCTGAAGTTCATATGACCTCTGAAATTTTTAGTTACATGGGTTAATGAATTCCTTTTACTTTTCCATTCAATGTGGATGGGCATTTTCTGATAGTTATATCATTTTTCTGATACATAATATCATTCTTACTACAGATAAAAAGAGATGGCATTATTGGATCTATGTGGCTATTTAAGCACACTTGACCACCTCTGCCCCACATCCTAAATCCCTTGAAGTGAGAGAAAAATATATCAACTAAAGACTAGACCCACTACTGTCTAGAAAAAGACCCACTGCTGTTTTCAAGGGTAACATATACATATCAGAAATTGTGAGTTTCCTGGAAGATAAAAAGCAATAGCATTGAATTGATGAATTGAGAAAACCCCACCTTAAAACAGACAGAGAAAATGGTTAGGGAGACAAGAGCAGTTACTGAGGAAATTCAAGAGGACAAAGAATATTTGAGAAGCTATGTGGCAATAAGTGGGTCATTATTACCACTACCACAACCATTGGTTGTGATCATTATTACCACAACCCTGGCTAGCTGCAATGGTTCTGGCCACAGGTCACAGGGGTGGGAGTAGGGGGATGAGGCATAGACTACAGCTCACAGCACTGAGCTCTGCACATAGGAGTATGAACTGCTGTCTGGGGGTTAGTTAGACTTAGTTAGACACTGGGTGCCTTGTAGAGGACATAAAGTCAACCCTCCCATTCAGGCCATTGGAGGTGGGGTAGAGAAAGCCCTCTATAACTGCAGAGGGATGGAAATAAAGCTTCCCAAGCCTTCCTTCATGGAGACGAGTGGGAAATCCAGGAGTACCAGATATATGGGCAAAGTCAACAGCAAGAAGAGGGGTTCAAGATGCATGAACAGATCAGAGGACGCTGGATGAAACAGAAAATTCAGAGAACAAAAAAGAATTCTATTCTTAAAAGAGTTCCATTTTCTATCTTTGGAAAAAAAAAATACCCAGTGTATATTACATTCATTAAAAAAAGGAATAGGCATCTATAAGAAAGTAACTATCAGAGATAGGAAAGTTTTTGAAAATTGAAAATAAGGTTGCCAAAGCAAAACAAAAAAAATTCAGCAGAAGACGTGAGGACTCAAGGTCAACTCAAGACCGAAAGAATGGTCTAAGGATGAGAATGGGATTAGGTGGGAAGAAAGGGGATTTTTCTTTTTAAATATTTCGGTATATTGAATCTCTTTTTTAAAAAGAAAATACTAGTTGAGTAAGAAGAAAAAAAAAGAATTTTTAAAAATTGACCCAATAATTCTACTTTTGGAGTTACTTTCAAAAATCAGTTTTAAGTAGATCACTCCAGATGCAGATAAAACTGTGCACACAAAAGGATTGAATAATCTTTGTAATAGCAAAATACTGGAAGCAACCTAAATATGGAACAATAGCAAAGTGGTTCAATAAGTTGGTAGGCATCCATATGATAATATGTTATGCTATTACTAAGAACTCATGTTTTTAAAGAATATATTTCCATGTGGGGAGAAAATGCAAGGTATGCTGATAAAAACAGAATAAAAATTAAGTATTCCTAAACTATAATCAAATATTCATTGTGATTATCTCTGGAGGATATTGGTTTTTACTTCTGTATTCTCTACACTTTTTATATTTAAAATCTATCCTAATTTACTTAGAAAATGCTCTTAGAAAAGGGAAAAATGTGGCAGCAAGGAGAATATGGATGGCGTCTACACAGTCACCTGTCTTGTTCCCTGAGGTAGACAGTTCACTGAACCTTTGGGTTGGGCTAGATAGAAGCCCCAGAAGGAAGATTCTCTTGCTTTCTGCAACAGAAGGTATGTCTGCTGTTTTGTAGTTTGTGTTTTTTTGTTTGTTTTGGTTCCACTCAGAGGAACGTTGCCATGTATCCACCCAAATAAATCATATTTATCTTGACCAATTCGTTTAGCAGGAATAAAATTTTTATGCACTCATGTACTGGGTCTCTCTGTCTGTCTCTCTCTCTCTCACACACACACACACACACACACACACACACACTCTATTCTTGTGTTTTCCAGCCAACCAGTGTTGAGAAGTGTTAAGTTTTTCTTCTTTATTTTAGCCCACATCTGGAAGTTTGAAAGAATGCATATACCAGATCATTTTGTAAAAATACAATAATTTGTTTTTGATCTGGATTTTGTAAAATTTTAATTAATTGGTGCTTTCTCACACTGTGCTTGTCTTACAGACGAAAGGAAATCTCCTTTAATCCACTGAATTTAAAAAAATTTTTTTTCATGAGTTGCTATTTGATGTTTGCAGTGTCCTTGTAATGCATAGGCATGGCATTCATTTTTCTCCAAAGTTACTTGATTAGAATAATAATGTCATTATTCCTCATAGTCGCTCCCCTCTTTCTTCCATGTAATCAAGAAAGAGATCACAGTAATTTTGAGAAGTCTATTGAAATAGGACATTGATTTATTTGAAACTGGTTTTTGATGTGAGAATTCAGGGCCGCTCAACATGCGTATGGAGCTTTATTTTCTTTGCAAATCCATTTGATAAATCACCACTTTATGTTTAATTATAGGAGCTTTCATCCACTCTGCCTCCCCTGGTTTTCACAAGCTCAGTTTAATGTAGTAGAAAAAACATAGCTTTGGAGGCAGACTGGCTTCAGTTGGAATTTTGGCTTCACTGTGTCTACACCATATGATTCTGGAAAAGTTACTTCTCTGAGCCTCTATTTCTCTGTAAAAAGAGGATAATATTAAGGACCAAGGAGAAACAAAAATATGAGCTAGTGTACAATCTGGATCTGAGCTGATTACCTGTTTCTAATTACGTATACTTTGCTAGGACTATTGTTGTTTTTCAGTATTAGGGGCTTGGTATTCCGTTTCACTGAATTAGAAATTGGGAGGCCTTAGATCTTGTCTGTTCTAACCCTGGCTAGCTGCAATGGCTCTGAGCCTGCTTTCCCTTCTGTAATATGGGGAGGTTGGGGGAGATAATTAAAGCTCCTCCCAGCCCCAAGTGGTAATTCTGGGTAAAAATCTTCTACTTTACAGCGTTACCTACAAGTCAGGCATTATGGCCAAGTCAGAAGCAAGACTGAGTCACACCGACCTATGGAGTTAGCAATAGCTACTACTTTTAATTAGCATCTTTGTCGTTGGAGGCTGATTAATCTTCTAACCATCCTTTGGAAGTTGGGGGGAACTTAACATCTCAACGATCATGGACTTTTCAGGGAATGAGATTTAACCATATCTCTGGGGTTGCTTGGAACCCAAGAGTCCTATGGGGGAAAACACGTCAACTCTCCATTTTTGGAGTTTTGATGTATACTGAACTTAAAGGTACTTAAAGGGTCCGTAAGAAGCCAGAGTGAAGAGGGCAACAAAAGCCTGATTTAAAAAATCATTGTGTGTGAGGAGGAGTTTTGGCACTTTGGACCAAGCTGGGAAGCAGGGCCCAAGTATTAGAGTTTAGAGATGACGCGCTTATCAGCCCAGGCACAGCCTTTACTCTCCAAATAACCTAGACCACCACCATCCCCTTCCCCACCCTGCGGTGCACACCCACCCTACAGTGATGGGAGCTGTGTGGTGCCAAGGAGAGAACCAGAGGGACCCAGCAGCTCTGTGTGGGACTCTCCTGTGCAGGAGCTCTTATGAGAAGCAGATGTTCCCCCAAGTGGCCAGAGAGGGAGAAGAACAGCCCAGCTCCATGGTTTAGACACCAGTTGGCCTTGGGTGGGTAGTGGCCTGCAGGTGATGCAGTGACAGTGGTCAGCAGGGGTGGACCAAAGAGGGCAGGTGGAAACCGTGATCATAAATGTGATACCCCGAACTTGCTCCTAAGGAGAATCAGTCCAAGGATCCACCAACTGGTGACTATTTAGGTGACAGTCCTGTGAGTTCTTGGGGCTGGCCGGGGAAAGTACTTCCCTCCAAGTGTTGGACTTCCGCATGTGTCTATGAAGCAGTGGTAGTGGTGGCCGTGCTTTGAGACTATTGAGATTTGGATCTTATTTGTAAGCTTCCGGTGCTCATTGGTTGATCTAGCTTGGGATGTACTGGTTGCCCCAGGGTTTAGAATCAGGACTTCCCGTGGTTACTTTCTAGTTTATCTTTTCTCTGGCAAGTACATGTTGCCTGCTAGATGTGAAAGCTGGCAGTGAGTGCTGTGGAAGGGATTGTCCTGCCTTTGGCTCTCATTGTCCACACTGCCTGGTCTCACGATCTTTCCTCCCCACGGGAGATACTGCTTCTACAGACGAGCTTAGATATTCCTCCACAGACAACATGGGTGGTAGATTAGTGCAGTTCTACAAGGTTAATTTTATTGCTAAAAATATCATTTTTCTTTGAGAAAAATTAGAACTAGATAAGCAAAGAAAAAAGAAGAAATAAAATTCTTCCATGTACAGCTAACTATTGTCAATTTGGTATAAACTCTTACAGTCTTTTTATGCATATTTATTCTTTCAACAAACATTGAGTCTACTGCATTTGCAAAGATGAATCACTCTGTCTATGCCATTTTGCAATTTGCTCTTTCACTTAACAATACACTGTGAACAACTTTTCATGGACAGACTTAAAATCGCTCCTCAGTTGAGTCCTGCAAATTGCCTGACACTTTTTCTTGGGGATGCTCTCTTTTATTAAAACTCAAGATCCAGGGGGCACCCTGTGGCTCAGTCAGTTAGGAGTCCAACTCTTGATATCAACTCAGGTCTTGATCTCAGGGTCATGAGTTCACGCCCCGTGTCGGACTCCATATTGGGCATGGAGCCTACTTACACCCCCCCCACACACACCCTCATGTTCCATGCACACATCCTTCCCCTCCATCTCTAAATTTGCTTATTCCAAGAAGCCCATTTGTTAAAAATTATGAACAGAAGGATTGAAAAAAGGAGAAATCTTTCTTTCCATTTAAGAAGCACATAAAAATGCTCTGAATGTATATTTGACATTATCATCTGCTTCACAGATTTCTTTGGCTGGTATCCATTTTAATTGTTGTGCTCTCTGCCACATGGACTCAACGAAACTCTCAGCTTGCCTTCACCGGGAAGGCGGAACAGAAGAGAGTAGGCAGGGAGTAGAAGCAGGGAGGGGGGGCAAGGAGGGGAGTGGAGAGCGACCACCACTTGTTCCTGGTCCGGGGAGCGGGGGCTCATGTGAACATCAGCATGGCTTTAGTGAGGAATCACACAGTAAGAAGATTGTCCTTGGAGGCAAATTTGCCTTTTTCTTCAGACCAAACAATCTAAATGGACTGCATCGAGACTCTCCTTTTTGGGGGCAATGTTTTCTGCAGAATATTGATAGATTTCACACATAACAAAAATGGGTTCTGTCTTCAAGCTAACTTGGGAAATACTGTATTTTAGTTAAGCATGCTGCTTCCTTGCAGTACTTTCCAGAGCATTCGGCATACTAATACGTACGGTGACTCTTCAAGAGAGGGAAGTAGTCAAGTTTTCTTAAGCTCACAGATTCTTTTTCGACGTTAGATGTACACATATGAACAACTTTGGAAAATGCTAGCCTCAGAAATTCAGTTCTCTGACGTGGATGTCAGGAAAAAACAAAAAAGGAGTTTCATTGTTCTCCTTTGGATGGAGATGTTCTCTTGTGATCTGCCTTTCTAGGAGGTACCTCGGTCAAAAGCTACCTTCTCATTGGGAGGGGTGTGTGCAACAGAAGTCATTCTTGGGGATTTTAAGTGAGAAACTCTAAGCTGAAATGCTTTCCTGAACAAACTCTTGAGTAAAGTCAGTTCCCTCCTTACCTCGCTTGCTTGCAAAGTTTGCAAAATAACAGGTGCTGGCTGAGAAATGAAAAACGTTTTTGTAAGTCTCGGTTCCTTCCTTCTTCTAGCCTTCAGGCTTTTCTCCTTTATAGGGTCTGTCATCCTGGAATGGGACCCGTGCAGCCTTCCCTCCTAACGCTAGCTAAAGGGCTCTCTAGTCGCCTTCCCTCCCAACCCTCTCTTCCCGGAGCCAGTGATTTATTGCCGGAGGCTGAGTTGGGGAAAGTCCTAATGAGCCCCGGGCTGTGCTTGGAGCTGCCTTTAACCACAACTATTCTTATCAAAAAAAAAAAAAAAAACCAAGACCCCAGAAGAGGACCTCTCATGGAGGAGTGGTGGGTGTTTGAAAAAGGAGGCGGGGTGGCATTCCTGGTCATCTATAAATTAAAACAAACAAAGGAAAAATCACATCCAACTGTAGCTGGTTGCTCCTGTAAGAGAAGGAGCGTAATTCAAAGAGGTTTATGTATTTTGGCGGAGGCTGGGGTGTGTGTGGGAGTTTAAAAGCATAGAATAACATGACCAGGAATCAGCTCCAGCCGCTGGCCCGCTCATGCTTCCTCACTCCATCCAGCTAACGTGCCTTGAGCCAATTGTTTTTCCTTCCATCTTTATCCCCATTTGATCTCTCCCATGTCTGAGACACCAGGGGGTGTTGAAAGAAGGACCGCATGTGTCCGTGATAACATCTTACATTTCATAATTAGGAACCATTTCAAAGCGCAGTTGTGTAGTGTATTCTGTCTTGGTCTTCCACCAAGCCTGTGAACGAGCATAGGATTTATCCCCATTGTATAGATGAGGAATTCAAACAGAGAGAGAAGCCTGAAATCATCACGCAGGGGTTCATGGAAGAGCCAGGAGGGGACTCTGCGTTCCCAGTGTGGGTGGGAGGGATCCAGGCTTTTCTGATCTCAGGCCCTCTGGGTCCCATGCTGGCCTCTGGGCCTTGACATCTCAATGCAAAAGGACTAACCTTTGGTTCCAATTGTCCACTTACTTCAGGTTGGATTGAGATCATGAAGAGCGTTTATGAGAAAACTTCTTTTGACACCCCTCTCAGCGCCAGGGCTAGAGCGGAGATTATGCAAAATAAATGAAGATGAGCCAAATGAGACGGGGCAAAGGCCATTTAGCCAGAGCTGCCTATCATGAGGGACTTGGTCACCATCCTGTGCATTTGGCAGAGACTCCAAGGCAGGCAGAGGTGTGGAAAAGCTTTGTAGTAGAAAAAAGGGACAGCCTTAGGTCTCCCCTGTTTGGAGGCTGTGGGCGTGGGGAAGCGTAGGTGGGCTGGCATCCTGTGTGATTAGTGAGGGGTCCGTATCTGACCTTCTCTGGTTGGTTCTACACCGGAAGCAAAAGCAAAAATAAGAGGTGCTGTCGGTCATTAGTCAAGTCATGGCTATTTGGGCTGATGGCCACAGGGGTTCTTTTTGGGCTTCTTGAGCTGGTTATGGTAGATGGTAGGTTGTTTTTCTGGGCAGGTTGCTGCAGGTTGTGGGTCACAGATCTGTTTTCATATAGAGTCTGGCTATTGTCCGTTTTCCATCTTCAGTGTCTCAGGAGGGAGGGAGGTGAAGGAAGAGGGTGGGGATCTGGGAAGGGCATGGAAGTGAGGTCGTGGCGCCCCCTGGGACTTATGAAAGCTCTGCCCCTACCTTTGGGGGCCGGCACTGTTGAGTGTTGTTAGGAGACAGAAAAGAAAGTGGTAAGAATTGACCTTGTAGCCTCAGGATCCTCCCTCCTGGCCAAGTTCGTTTAATTTAGTATTTTCAGTTCCTGCTGTTTGTGAATAACTTTAATGCAGTGAAGTGCTGCTTCCTATTTCCCACGTAGTGAACTTTTAGATGTTATTAACAGTGTACACCTGAATCTCTGTCACCTGGTCCTGGATACTTTGGGTATTTCTTGGTTCCGTTCTGGTTCCGTTTTCACTGGAGGAAATGGGGACGATTTCTAATAGGAGGCGAATAAGAAACTTTGAAGAATGGATAGGTTTCTGTTTTGAGTAAGTTAAAAGTGTACTTGAAAGCCCAATGTGCAGGGTAAAATAGATTGTATTCACAGAAGGACAAACGGCTTGTTTTAAGAGTAACATCGTATGGGGTAAGATTGGAGGGACTTTTAATGTCATTCTCAGGAGCTTGGAGTTTATTGGTCTGGGAAGTCTTAATGCTTTTGAATAGGATCTGAAATGAATTGTGTACTTAGGAAGAGTACTCTGGCAGAAAGATATTTGTTAACTTTGGAAAACAAGGCAAGGTTGAAAGTGGGGAAACTGGTCTTTTATGTTTTCAACGATGTAGAAAGAAGTTTGAACAGAAGTCATGGTATCTTTGGGAAGGCAACTGTCATCACACTCCAAATTAAGTGGTTCTGGACATCCGACTTTCATGGACGTGCACAAATCATGAACTTGTTCTAGATCTTACGTTAGGTTTCTGAAGCTGTTCCTCTGGCTTAGCTGTGAGCCTCAGTACCGCCGTCAACAGTGAATCCTAAAGTATAGCTGGTAACAACCGGTGACATGGAGAAGAGGAGGGAGTCCCCCAATGGGGACTGAAGGCAGGAAGAGCCAGTTGAAGGAGTAGGGAGAGAGAGCTTCATATATTTAGCAAAGGGCCCTAGAGCATAGGGTGGGTTGGCACAGCAAAACCAGGGGAGGAACAAAATGATTTTATCGTAACACGTCTTAAAGAATGGTGGGTGATTAGTTTAAAAATACTTAAAATTATGCAAAGATTTGATTGCATTTGTGTTGGTCTAAAATCCTGGTTTCAAGGATGAGCATCTAATATTAGGTTATTTACTCATCAATGTTCTAAAAGCCTTCAAATTAGTGCATAATCTCGGATCTGATTCATAAATTAATCTTACTGAAATAATCAGAGTTTTCAAAGCTGTGTGCATGAGGATTTTTCCACATTATTCATAATAGTGAAAATAGACATGAGGAAATAATTAAGTACATAAAGATCTATTTAAGCTAGGATATATTATGCAGCCTTAAAAATGATATGACTCTATGTTGACTTGGAAAGACAACCATGGTATGGTGTGGAAGTTTTAAAGGAAGGAAGCATCCAAACTATGCATGTATTATGTTTCTCTTTTAGTGGGGATATATTCAGTTTTATATATATATTTCTTTTCCAGATGTTTTTACACAAGAACATTGTATATATATGTAAAATCTATATATACAATGCTCTTGTGTATAATTATATGTCATTACTATAGTATAAACATCTAGAAACCTCTAGCTGTGGTTTTATCTAAGTGTTTGATATGGCTTCTTTATTTTCTTCTTTAAATATTTCTTCATTTTCTGAGAATATTTTTTGCTACAAGAAAATAGAAATTTATTTAAAAAGTTTACTTCTGTAAAAAGAAATGAGGCAATTTGATCCTCCTGGAACTTCTTTGGCATAAAAATAAATGGTATTTACTTTCATATATACATATATGTATATATATATGTATATATACACACATATATATACACACACATATATGTATATATGTATGCATATAGTTGCAAATACACAAGTATTTATAAGTTATAATTTACATATAGCATGTGCTTATATATGTAGTGTGTGTTTGGGTTCCAGTAGCTAAATATACACATTTATAAAAAGACTATACATGAATAACTTAGGGAACCTAGAACATATATTTTTCTGGTGGGGTTAAATTCCCTTTTGTAAGAAGATTGAGTGACTCTGCATAATGGTGTGTCTTTCCTTAGAAATGACAGTTGTTTCCAGGTGGGAAAAATCACCGCCTCAGCTCTGGATCTTTCAACATGAGCTTTGGAGGGTGGTTGCATAGCAACTGCTTTGGTGTAAATGACTAGTCTTGGTTCTCTGGGGGATGATATTGATTTATACAATAAAACAGTGCATTCAGATCCTTTGCTGGTTACAATAGGATAAAAGAGCTGCGTGAGCTGTGACCTTTTAGGAGCCCTTTGAAAGGACTCAGTGAGATGAAGGGCAAAGTTTGTTCCATTGGAGATGGTGGACTGAATGCGGGGCAGTTGTGAACATTGGAATTCAAGGATGCAGATTCCTCAAGAAATGAGATCATTTCCCTCTTTTCCATCAACTGTTCCTGAATTCCTCCTAGGTACCCGACATTGTACTAGTCATTAGGGATGCGGTAATGGTAATATAATATGTGATTTCTGCCATCTGGGCACCTACACATCAGTGGGGAAGAAAAACACAAAAATTAATAACTGTGATACTTGATGCTCAGTGATGAAAGTATGTCTGGAAGCATTAGGGGACACACAGAAAGGGTAGCTAATGCCACCTGGGGATTGTTACATAATCACTTCTTGAGCAGTGACTGTGTGCGTTGGTGTTTGGGATACAAAGGTGAATGGCTCCTGGCCATAAGGATTTCACAGTCTGACAGAAGAGACGGAAAGTAACCCAATCTCATCCAATGTGGTAACTGCTCAGTTAGCGGAAGGATTAAGGTATGAGAGTGCACAGGTGGAGATGGGTGAATGATTAATGCCTGTTTAATACTCTACTGTTTGCAGAACTTTCAAAACATACATGATCTCATTTGATGTTTATGAACCGGTAGGGCTTATCTCTTTTATTGATGGGGAAACTGAGGCTTGGGGAAGCGGTTCCTTGTCTACGGTTAGTGTGTTAGTAACAACATACCATAGACTGGGTGGCTCAAACCCCAGGCATTTATTTTCTCACAGTTCTGGAGACTAGAAGTCCCAGACTGAAGTCTGGCAGGTCAGTTCCTGGCGAAAACCCTCTTCCTGGCTTGTCAATGGCAGTCTCCTCACTGTGTCCTCACACAGCAGAGAGAGAGAGAAAGAGAAAGCAAGCTCCTTGGTGTCCCTTATAATGACACTAATCCTATTGGACCAGAGCCCACTCTTTTGACCTCATTTAACTTAGAGAATGCATCTCCAAAGGTAGCCACATTGGGGGTTGGGGATTGAACATACGAATTTTGGGGGACATAAACATTTAGTCTGTAAACACTTTGGCTGTGATCCTAGGACTTCAGCTTCCAAATCGTGTGTGTGTGTGTCTGTGTGTGTACACATGCGCGCGCGCACGCGGATGCATGTGTATTTCCTACACCATACTAGATGTCAGAGGCATTTTTTTTTTTCAATCTGATGAATCCCTTATAACATGGAGGACATACGGAGTTTTGGATTGACATTTTTGACATTTTGGATCCCTGGTTATGTTCCCTTCTCCAGATAGCCTTTAGGACTTCCTGAGATGTGGTCCTTTCTATAGTCCATCAAGAACTCATTTGTGGCTTGTCACTTGGAACCTCCAATTTAAGGAGGGGTTAGGTGTGGGAGTGGAGATGGACCAGTGCTTGTGAGGACTGGGGCCGGGATGGATAGAGATCAGGACCCAGGGGCTAGTTCTGTTTTAAAAGAGAAAGATGTCTAGGGCAGTTTCCCATTGCATGGTCTAGGGTGAGACTTCAGCCTGCTCTAGAACCACTTGGAGGAGTAGGGTGGTAGAGGTCGGGTAAGGGCAGCCGTGAGGATTACAGGGCTGGGAAAGGGCATTTTTGCCAACAATAGTAGTGCTGCTCCATATTGCATGTCCCTTCTCACCCTTCCCTTCTGGAGAGCAAGATGCTTATTCTTGTTTGTGTGGGGGTGATGTTCCTCCTTGTTGGCCTCCTCCAGCTTTGTGATCTTTAATCTACACTTCAGATTACTGGGGGGACATTTAAACAATGTTAGTGCTGAAGGTTCATCCTCAGACATGCTTATTTAACTGGAGTATGACTTAGGACTTCTATCTTTTGAAAGCTTCTTAAATGATGTTAGCATGGGGCCAAGGATGGAAATTGGACACCTCCCTTCTGCTTTGCTTTTGAGGATGTGGGGAGTACACCGCGACTCTCACGTTTCTGACAGCCTGGTCTATTTCGGTGCTCTCAAGACCTTGGCGTGGACAGGTAGCACAACCTTAAAGATGTAAATCTGGGACTACCTGTGGCCTATGAGTGGGAAGGCTTCAGCTGGCCAGCAGGAAGCACAGGTAGAAAGAAAAGCCAGCCTTACTAGGAAGAAATCAGGAAGGAATGATTTTCAGTGCCCTGACTGGCTTGGGCAGACACACTTCATTCACTTACTCACTGAACAAAGATTTGCTGAACATCCATTCTGCACCAGGGGCTGTCCCAGGGGCTGGGTTAAGAGCTAGCCCTTGGCACGAGGCAGGGGCTGGTGACGGAAGCACAGGCAGAGGGTTACCGCTTCGAGGGCCTAGCCTTGGGCCGTGGCTTTTTGGAGAAGTGTGCATCGGCAGAGCAGTGAGGACCTAGAAAATGTGCCACCAGACACCGTTTTCTTTGCCCACATGACTCATATGCTGAGAGAATGGAACTAATTTGTTTTTCCATTTAAAATTAAGCCTAGCCAGAATCTGTAATCCTGTTGGGATGAGGGTTTACAAACTATAGAGAAGGGTAATCACAGCAGATTTAAACTATGGGTTGGCGACCGGGAAGAGAGAAACACAGCTTTAGACGCACGTATTCCATTCTGACAAAACTGGCCGCTCGTCCGCCCACGGAGGTCCGTCCGTCTCCGCGCGGAGACATTCCACGAAAGAAAGCCAGCTGATAGCTCGCATTCTGAGGATTTTTTGAATAGCATTACTAGCATTTTCCATTGTTTTGTTTTAATTCAAGTGGGTTCTTATTTAAGATGTAGAGGTCATAAGTTTTATGTCCTTAGGCTTGATTTAAAACCTAGTCATGACAGGGAGTAAACAGCGGTCTCATTTTCTTGTAACAACAGTTCATGACACTGTGGTAAGAAACTAAACTTGGCAGCTGAACATAATCAAGTGTGTACGGTCTTTAGAGCTGAACAGACCCAACTGTGAGTCCCGATTCTGTCATTTATATCATCAGGATCCATGACGAGTTACTCAACCGTTTTGTGCCTCTGTTTCTTCATCTTTAAAATGGGGATAGCAATGTGATAAAATAAAGACATGCCTGAACAGTGTCTAACATGGAACTGGTTTTTGATGAATATTCCGCTCTTTTTGTAACAACAAGATGTTTCCATTTACAACCCCAGGGCCCAGGTTCAAGGAGGCATAGAACACACAAAAGAGGGGCACCTGGGTGGCTCAGTCGTTAAGCGTCTGCCTTCGGCTCAGGTCATGATCCCAGGGTCATGGGATCGAGCCCCGCATCAGGCTCCTTGCTCGGCAGGAAGCCTGCTTCTTCTGCTTCCATTCCTTCTGCTTGTGTTCCCTTTCTCGCTGTGTTTCTCTCTGTCAAATAAATAAAATCTTTAAAAAAAAAAAAAAAGAACACACAAAAGATCTTGGTTAATAAATATCTATGGAAGACAAATGGCATGTTTCTTATGTGTGTAAATCACGTTTGGTTTTTTGTGTGTGAATAATTGGATGGTAGGCAGACACATGGCTTTACGCTGAAATAATGAAGAAAACAATAATACCTGTCAATAGAGCCTTAACTCTGTGCCAGGCACTTTACATATGTTGTTTTATCTTCACAATTCTCAAAGAGAGGTGTTACAATCTCTATTATAAATAAGGAAACTAAAGAAGTGACAGATTAATTATCTTTCCCGAAGACCCATAGCCCGTGGCAGAATTGAGATTCCAAGTCGAGGGTGTCAATAAGTCATTGAAAATGGCAGCTGTTATATCAAGAATATTATTTCTTGACTAAACTTAATCATAAGGTTGGCATTCCAGCATCAATATGCTGGAACTTGCCGAACAAATGACTAAGTAGAATTAGTTCCTGCAAGTCAGGAGTGCTTAGCTGTCCAAGAGGATTATTTCCTGACTGAGGCTTAAGCTGAGTTAATGGAGCAATGTT
>CM053610.1:92173104-92212428 GCA_028646535.1 Procyon lotor | reverse complement strand
CCTTGCCTTTGGAGATGTTTCTAGGAAGAAGTTGCTGTGGCTGAGGTCGAAGAGGTTGCTGCCTGTGTTCTTCTCCAGGATTTTGATGGAGTCCTGTCTCACATTGAGGTCTTTGATGCATTTTGAGTCTATTTTTGTTTCTTTAACAATCTTTGCAAGGGTATCTTCTGGGTGACAAGTACAGTGTTTTGATATTTATGTTCTAATGACACCTAAAGGCCTTAAAACTTACAGTAAGGCTAAGATTCACCCAGTGAATACATTGAGCAATAACAAAATACGTACTTGGTAATGATAAAAAGTCTTAATAATTTTTGTGGTCAGTATAATGGTTTCAACTGATCATTAATATATATAAGCCTAATTCCTATTAAGAGCAGAAAGCTTGGATTCCTTTCAGGTTTCCCTTCATACTTATCTTCAATAATTTAATCTTTGTTTGAGTATCAGTCTGTAGTTGGTATGTTTTCTCCATGTATATGCATTTATCCAGATCAGAATGTGGTTAAAGTGATGACATACAAAGGAAATTCAGGACTCTTGACCCAGAGCCAGAGGCCTGAATAAACATTCCTGTGTCTGAGATTTTGGGGTTGGAGAAGGTCTTTGGACCTGTCCCCTCAAAATGTCAGAAGCTTATTGCATTTCCAAAAAAGGAGGATGCCTAGAAATATAGCCTTTGGTGATTAAAAAAAATATATAGTGATCATTACATGGATATTTAAGATATCTAGCTTTTAAAAAATTAGGCAGATGATGGTAAAAAGTTGTTGGTGGTATTGATGAAGAAGAGTGGTTGGTGAGTAAGGTCTAAACAATAGTCCTTCATTGAGGCAAGCAAACAAAATCCAAAAAACAATATCGGGGCAGATATTATTAGAAGCATAACAACACACAATTCACAAGGCTCTACACAAATACAGCCCAAACCAGACTCTAGCCCTCCTGGCTTACATAATTCCAGAAAAGACCCAGTAAGGGGATTAATTGGCTGTAGAAGGTGTCCATGGCCAAGAGGAACTGACAGGGTCAAATGTCCAGGACTCCTCAGATTTCTGGTTTCCCATTAGATTATATCCCTTGTTGCAAGCAGTAGGATCTGGCAAGACGGACACAAAAGACTCTGAGAGTCAACTTTCAGAAGAGCTGGAGAAAAAGCAAGTCCTCTCTGTTAATAATCCTCTGTGTTTTAGACCACAGTGTGAGAATTTGGAAGTATGAGGGCAGAAGGAGGCTACATCAGGAATCTTGGCTTGAGATCAGTTTTAGGGAGTTTTGCATAAAAGTATTTACTTTTGGAAGATAATATTAGCTCACTCATTTCCTATGGAAACTGGAAAATAAACACCTACCTAAAAATAAACAAATGTACATACTTAATTTCTACTTGTACTCTTCCCTTGACTAGTGAGAAAGGTGTATGTGAGTGTGTGTGTGCGCGCGCGCATGTGTGCTTCTTTGTGGCTATGTTTCAACTTATTTCATGCCGACCGCCAAGCAGACATGGATGGATGGATTTTGATCAGGGTTAAGGCAGTCTGCCCATTATCTGCCACGGTGGGACTTGTGCCTACCAGTGGGTAGGCCTCCCTGAAGTTCGGCTGTGTCTGTCAACATTCCGACGAAGCAAGATTGATGTGTTTTGAGGTGGAATTATTTTTCAAAGTCTGTTGGGGCTAGCTCCTGGTCTAGTGCCACGTCTTACACAATAATGTATATCATGAACCTTCACTGAGAAAGAAACAACAGGCCATGTTTCTTTGTGCTCTTCGGCTTAGGGCAATCTCGACTATCCAGGCACTGTTGGTAAGATTCTTTTTCCAGTGGCCTTAGAGTCCAGGGTGCAGAAAAGAGGAATGTGTTGTGCTTGTGGGTTTAGCAGTTCATCTCTCACCGCTCCTGTGCAAGAGCCAGGCTGTCTCACTGGTGATTAACTCAATGCCACTCTTCTAGGCCAACATGGAGTCACTTACTGCTTGTGGTTAGTCAGTCTCTGAAGTAAAAGAAGGTGTGCTGATTTCTAGGTAGGAGCAGGGAGCCCTGCCCCCTCCAAAAGGGAAGAGTTTCAGGCTTATTGAAAAGAATGATGGTATCACAGCTCCTCCTTCCATTGACTTTATTTATTTATTTATTTTCCCCCAAAATGTTTATTTTTTCAGTGTTACAAGATTTATTGTTCATGTACCACACCCAGTGCTCCATGCAATACGTGCCCTCCTCAAAACCCACCACCAGGCTCGCCCAACCCCCACCCCCCTCCCCTCCAAAACCCTCAGTTTGTTGCTCAGAGTCCACAGTCTCTCATGGTTCATCTCCCCCTCTGATTTCCCCCCACTCACCTTTCCTTCCCCTCCCATTGACTTTTTTTTAGACAGTTTTAGGTTTGTAGAAAATTGAACACATAGTACAGAGAGTTCCCATCTTCCTCTCTCCTTCCACTGATTTTGAGCACTGGATTGGGTGTGGTGGTTGCCGGGGATGTTGTACTGTACTCGTACAGTGTATATCAAATCACTCCACAATTTCTGTGGGTCAGAAATTTGGGAAGGGCAATGGTATGTGGTTCTGGCATGGGTCTCACAAGTGACTGTAGTCAGGCAGGGGCTGGAGCTGGAATAGCAGGCATCTGTAGGAGCTAGAGTCTGGCTGACCATCTCTCTCTCTCTCCCCCCACATAGTCTCAGGGTTTTTCCATGTGGTCTCTCCACCTGGGATAACTTAGGCTTCCTCACAGCCCGATGGCCTCGGGGAGTTGAACTGCTCAGTGTTCTAAGGCTAGTGCTCCAAAGAGCCATGGGGAAGTTGCCTCACCCTTTTAAACTAAGCTTGGGAAGTCATGCGGTGTCACTTCTGCCACATTTCTGTTGGTTCCAAGTAGGTCACAAGTGAACTCAGAAATAAGGGGAGGGAACACAGACCCCACTTTTTGATGTGAGGAGTATCAAGATCATTTTGTAGTATAGTGTGAGGGATGCCGCCAAATTTGGAAAATATAATTCATCATCAATACAGCCCTGCTCAAGACAAGAGAATTACAAAAAAGACAAATCCAACTGGCAATAGGCCATTTAGGAAGCTCTAAGATCTCAAAAATCTCATAAACCAGGTTGAAATGTAAGATGTCCATTGGTCATTCTGTGACATCTAATTTTTTTTAATGTTTAGAATAGAATAAGTTTTATTGAGGTATAATTTACATTCAATAAATGTACACATTTTAAGTATATGGTTCAATAAATTTTGATAAATGTATACAACTGTGTGACAACCACCCTAGTCAAGAAACAGAATATTTCTATAGCTTCCCCAAATTCCTTGTTCTTTTGCAGTGAATCCCTGCCATCCTTGGCCCCAGGCAACAAATGACCTGGCTTTGTTACTATTGATTAGTTTTACCTGTTCTAGATTCTCATGAAATCTTTTTTTACTTTTTAAAAAAAATTAACATATAATGTATTATTTGCTTCAGGGGTACAGGACTATAGATCATCAGTCTTACACAATTCGCAGCACTCACCAAAGCACATACCCTCCCCAATGTCATAACCCAGCCACCCTATCCCACCCTCCCCATCCCCAGCAGCTCTCAGTTTGTTTCCTGAGATTAAGAGTCTCTTATGGTTTGTCTCCCTCCCTGGTCCCATCTTGTTTCATTTTTTGCCCTCCCTACCCTCCACGACCCCCCGCCTTGCCTCTCAAATTCCTCATATCAGAAAGATTTTATCTCATGAAATCTTAAATAATCTTTTGTCAGCATATTTTTGAGATTCATCTACTTTGTTGTCTGTATCAACATAATTGCTGTATATTACTCCATTGTATGTATATACTACAATTTGTTTATTCATTTTCTAGTTGATAGATATTTGGGTTGTTTACAGTTATGGGTCATAAGGAATAAAGCTGCTATGAACATTCATGTACAAATTTTTGAGTGGACATACATTTTTTGTTTCTCTTGGGTTAATACCTAGGAGTGAAATTGCTGGGTCATATGGGAAGCTTATTATAAGCTGAACTTTATAAAAACCACCATTCTGTTTTCCAAAGTGGTTGTTCCATTCTCTCCAACAATTTAAGAGAGTCCCAGTGGCTTCCAATCCTCAAACTTGATGCTGTCCATCTTTAATTTTAGATAATTTAGTGGTGTGCAGAGGTTTAAATATGCATTTTCCAGATGATTAAAGATGTTGAGCAGCATTTAATTTATTGGACACTTGTATATTTTCTTTTGTGAACTGTCCATTAAAAAATCATTTTGGTCTTCTTCCTAATTGTAGTTTAAAAAATATTCCTGATATAAGATCTTCAGGAGTTATGTGTATTGTGAATATTTTCTCCCAGTCTGGATTGTCTTTTTATTCTTGAATGGTATTCTTGGACCAGAAGAAGTCTTTAAATTTGATAAAATTTAATATATAATTTTTTCTTTTTTTGGTGCTTTTTGTCTGCTCTATCTAAAAAATCTTTACCTAGCCATGAGAAAATACGTATCTTCTCTATATGTCTTTTATGTAAGTTTTATATTTTAGCTTCTATTTCTATGATCGGTTTTGAGTTAATTTTTGTGTATTGTGTGAGTTTCCATCTTATCATTTTCCTTCAGCCTGAAAAATTTCTTTTTACATTTATTTAGTATGGGTCTTCTGTTCTTAAATCTTCTCAGCCTGTGTTTATCTCAAAATTGCTTCATTTTGCTTTTAGTTTTGAATGATACTTTTTTTTTTTTTTAAAGATTTTATTTATTTATTTGACAGAGAGAGATCACAAGTAGGCAGAGAGGCAAGCAGAGAGAGAGGGGGAAGCAGGCTCCCCGCTGAGCAGAGAGCCCGATGCGGGGCTCGATCCCAGGACCCTGAGATCATGACCTGAGCTGAAGGCAGAGGCTTTAACCCACTGAGCCACCCAGGCGCCCCTTGAATGATACTTTTGATAGATGTAGAATTACAGGTTTACTTTTTTTTCTTCCTTCCTGTACTTTTAAGAATGTCATTCAACTGTCTTTTTGGCTTACTTTGTTTCTGATATGAAGTCAGTGACTTTCTTATCTTCATCTTTTTATATCAAATGTGTCTTTTATTCCCCTCTGGCTAATTTTAGTATTTTCTCTCTATATCTAATTTTCAGTAGTTGTTACACGAGGTATCTTAATGTTTTTCTTTTTCTTTGTATTTATACTGTGCGAGCTGTGTTGATATTCTTGAATGTGTAGATTTATATTCTTCATCAAATTTGGAAAGCTTTTGGCCATTATTTCATGTAGTTTCTATTCATGTCTTCACATTCACTGATCTTTTCTAGTGTGCAAACTACTGTTAACCACATTCAGAACAACTTTCATTTCAGATAACATATTTCTCAGCTCTGGAAGTTGCATTTGGTTCTCTTTTATGTGTTCGATTTCTCTGGTTTTCTTTCTATTTTTCTTTCAATCTTTAAACATATGTAAATATCACTTTAAAAAGCCTGTGAATTCTGGCATCTTTGTAATTTCTGTGTATGTTTCTATTGAGTGATTTTTTTTTCTGGCTACAGGTCCCATTTTCTTGCTTCTTAACAGGGCTAGTTATTTTTGATAAGCTACTAGACATTGTAAATATCGCATCATCGAGTGGATTTTGGTATCTTCTTTTAAAGATTGCTGGGCTTTATTTTGGCAGACAGTTAAGCTACCTATAGACCAGCTTGATACTTTTGAAGTTTGTTTTTAGTGCAGGTCTACAGTGGCCTCACTGAAGTAGAGTTTAGCCCTAATGCCTCCAGAGCCTTTTCTAAATGCCCTGTTTGTTCAATGAAATTTCTCCACCACAGCTGGTTAGAACTTGGATGACTCCCAGCCCTGTATGAGTTCTGGGAATTGTTCAGTTTACAGCTCCTTGTTAGTTGTTCTTTCACTCGTAGTTATTCTTTGCCTGGTTTCATGGTGTCTTACCACACATATGCAGAACTGGCTATTCTGCCAAAGACTCAAAGGGCCACCTATGCAGATTTCCGGAACTCTGTCTCTGTGTAACTCTCTCCTCTCTGGTACTGTGCTTTGCAAATTCAAGCTGCTCTAGCTTCTCCAAATTCTGATATTATTTCTGATTCAGTGAGGTCCTGGGTTCTACTTTTATATATTCTGGCCTCCAGGTAGAAAGCAGGGGCATTTTTAGAGATAATCTTATTTGCTTCCTTTTTTTCAAGGATCAAGTCCTGTGCAGTTTGCAGTTCATGTTTTAAAAGAGTTATTTTATATATTTTGCCTTTTGAAAAATAGTTTATGGTGGAAAGGCAAGTGTACTTCCAGTTACTCTATGATATACTGGAAGTAGAAGTTATGAAACTGGATTTTGAGGCAAAATGGAATAATCTTTTTCCCATTACTTTTTGTAGGCATACATAATTTTATCTGATGACTGGTTAACTGAAAAAAAAAATCCTCTTAGCTCAATTTTTAGAAAATAAAAATTTCCAATAGGAGAACTAGACTCTTAAAGTTGAATTAATTTGATATATCCTTTGCCTACTGGACAGGAGTTTGAAATGATTTGGTAGGAAACTTGGCTTCAGTCTCTTTTAACAAATACCAAAATATTCTTCATTTTCTCAGTCACTATGTTCTTGTCTATTGAAAACGAATTCAAAAGAACTGGAAGGGAGGCACATTAAGTCAGAAGAGATTGTGCTTCTCTGGACTGCCCATTACAGTACACAGAACACATTGCATACCTTTCAGAGAGCCACTAGTGTGGTATACGAGAAAGGTCTCTCATTGCTATCTTGGCTAGCATTGTGCTTTTATGTTCCCAGAGTTTGGAAGCTGTGACTTGGGAAAAGCCACGGTAACTGGCTGACAAGCTGACTGACATAAATGTGCTAACCATATACTGGCAGGTGGCCTGGTCTACTAGTTGCCTTCTGGGAACTGATAAATACAGAGGCCTCATAGACAGATCACCACTATCTCCAGCCTCTGAATGCTCTGGAATCAGAATCTGGAGAAAGTTCATTGCTCTCTATTTTTACTGGAAGGGGACCAAAGAAACTGCCAAAAGCTCTTTCTGTGTCGAATACCCATCATACAATGCAACATTGTTTGTTAAGCTGTTGGGTTCTTTATCTGGGTGGGCCTTGGAAGTTAAGTATACATACATACCTTATCTATCTATCTGAATCCATGCATGCTACAGGTATATATGTTATCTTTATAGTCCTGTAATATGATGTTTTAATATACAGATGAAGTTGGTAGAAGACAGTTTCTCACTTTCCTATGATATGGAGATAATATTAATGCTTGCTGCAAGGGGTAGAATGATCCAATGGATTAATGCGTGTAAATAACTTAGTATGAGTATTTAGCTCAATATGCTTTTACTACTGTTATTATGTATTATAGATGCAAACTAATGCTCTTGGTTATCCTAAAACTTATTTTATAGAGCTTGGTCCCTCTCTGGCCTTACTTTGGCATTTTTGTGGTGGTTATCTGTGAATTCTATCAAGTATATATTTTAAGAAACACATTTTGATGGTTGAGGTCACAGATCTACCTGAGTGTTCAAATCTATCTGCCAACACCAAGAAGAGAACTGAGGTAAGAAAATTCAAGTTAAATTGTGGTCATTTATAGGTCATTTATAGGTGGAGAAGCAGACTTTTCACTTATTAGGTGTAATTCTCTTGCCTGAGACTGGGATCCACATGTGAGAGGTAGGAATGGAATTGTAAAATATTGAGTGAGAAAGACATAAAAACGGAAAGGCATTGTAGAAGACAACAGGTCTATTTTAAACGGAACGAGAAACATACACTCTCTGTGCTGATCACTTGCCTGTTGAGTCTGAGTCCTAAACCCACAATTCTACACTGTGCTCTCTGCTGCTGAGGTTTGAGCTCTGCCAAATAGCCATCCCAGACTCTGTGGCCAGTTGACTTCTATTGGGTTCTGTTAATAGCTTTCACCAGAGGGAGACTGGAAGGTATGAGTTGGGGAATAAAGACATTATTTCGATTTGGTCTTGTCAGTGTTGCCTTGACTTTGGAAGTTTACTCTTTTTTTTTTTTTTTTAAGATTTTATTTATTTATATATTTGACAGAGAGATTGAGAGAGAGAGAGAGAGAGAGAGAATGAGATCTCACAAGTAGGCAGGGAGGCAGGCAGAGAGAGAGGGGGAAGCAGACTCCCTGCTGAGCAGAGAGCCCGATGCGGGGCTGGATCCCAGGACCCTGAGATCATGACCTGAGCCAAAGGCAAAGGCTTTAACCCACTGAGCCACCCAGGGGCCCCTGGAAGTTTACTCTTGTCTCTGGCTTTGAGCTTTGTCAGAACTAGTGATATCTTACCCGCACAGAGATATCCTTGGTGGCCAGGTGCTCCCCTTTTCCCAGTGTCATGGACTCCTCTGATCTTTGAGATTCTATCAGGAGCTGAGAAGTACTACTACTCGCTCAGAGGACTAAGCTCCAGTTTGAGTATCCCTCTTCTGAACTTTCAGGTTTTAATAATCCCAACCTCCTCCTTTTTCTTCAACTAGTCATAAGTGTTGTAGATTCTTCCTTTAGTTACCACATCTAGGTTCTCTAGGTTCTCAGTTCTTGCTTTTATTCTTGCATTTCTCCAACTGTGAAATCAATTCTGTACATTAAACCCTCTCTGTTTAAATATCTCACGTAATTCTTTACTCCCTCCCTGTAATTCTTTCCTCTTTCCCTCCCTTTCTCCCTCCCTCCCTTCCTTTCTTCCATGGATAGATTGTTTAATAGGACTATTCCTATTAGAAAAACTATAAATGATGGAATTCTTGGATGGTTAGGCTTTGACCTTGGTCTTGAATGTAGCACTGACCTCTTTTCCGAAGAAAAATGGGATACTCTTAATCCATGGCATGCAGTGGCAACATCCCTAAATTATCAGCTATGGTCACTTGGGATAAAGTTCCCATTAAAGTTCTTTGGGGAAGAAAATGACCGCTGCACTTGACTGTTACTTTGTACTAATAATGACTACAAGGACCGTGGCATGAGATGGCTTTTTCAGTTTACACTGGAGGAATAACAAAAAGAAAGTGACAAGCTCAGGGTTTAAAAATCTCAGTCTAAGTCTCAGTCAGAGAACCAGAAAATTTCTATGGTTGTACTATAAAAGACCATTATATTTATTATAGTTGTGGAGCAAATATTATTGAAAACCAAATCCCAAATTTAATTGTGTGGATTGCAGAATTACAATGTCAATTAAAATCAGACTCACCAAATTTCTTATGTGGAAGTTAGGGATGTGGTTGGGAAGCAGTAGGGGCCCTGAGATTTGGAATGAAGATATTCTAGGTAGACTCAGAAAAAGCTGAAGTTTTTGAATCCCTCCCTAGTGTCCTTGAATCTTCCTTGCTAACAAAATGAGCTCTTCCTCCCAAGTTTGAATTGATCTCTGCTTTGCCTGAAAAAACTGTTTAATCTCACCCAAACCCTATTGTTTAAGACCCACTTTTCATTGCTTCTAGACTTACAGCTAGAATCAGAGCCCATCATGTATAGGAGTATGAGTGTGAATCTGACCTGGGAAGATACAGCCTTACTCCAGAATGCATGATCTGGTTAATTTATATCATCTAGAACCTGGGGAATAGGGTGTATATGTGGGATAAATTCTCGCTGTATTAAACCAAGGAGAACAGAATATAATAGGTGGTCAGGCTGAATTTATTGAAATGGGTGAATTTACCAGAGATTCTGGGCTTAGTGTATTCACTGACTGGACAGTGTGCTTAATTGACAGACTGAAACTTGGACTAAACATACATTCTATGAGGCAGAGACGTTAGAACTTCTGTGGCATCACGTAGGGCAGAGGTCAACGAATTATGGCCCATAGGTCAAATCTGTAAGCTATGATTGAGTTTTACATTTTGAAGGGCTATAAATAGAAGAAGGGTTATAAATAGAGGAAGAGGGGGTCAGGAGGGGAGCAGATCAGGAGAGAGACCACAGAGAGCTCGCAAAGCCTAAACCATGTGCTGTCTGGACTTTTACAGGAAAAGTGGAGGACAGCTGACATGGAGAAAGGAATCAAAGGTTTAAGGTGGAAGGAATAATGGCATAGTTTTATCATGTGCAAACTCATTTTGACATCATCCTAGTGTGTCTACAATAATGGCCTATGTGGGCTCAGGCCAAATGTAACTGGGGAGAAGTTGGTTCCCTTTACTCCTCAGTGTTTGTGTGGAAGGGAGCAGAATGATATTTAAGACTCCTCCTTGCCCGTACCCCTGATCGTTGGCACCCCTTGGAAGATGGGGGACATGGGATGTTAAAAACCAGTGAGCCTTTGGATAAGGACTAGTTATCTGTTGTGTCTTCTCTTCCTTTAGTAGACATGGCTTCCTGGGAGGCTGGGGAAGAGGAGATTCAGACGTTACTGGGACCCATCCTTCAAAACCTCTTGTACAGACTGAACTAAGTTTCCCAAGATAAAGGCATTATGCATGCTTCTGTAACCACCTCCTTAACTAATAGCAGGGCTGATAAAGTGATTGCTCATTGGGTGCGTAGTTTCCATGGTTCCCACAGATTCTTTTTGAAAGAAATTCCATTCCTTTCCTAGCTTACCTTTTCCAACTCACACACTGTTAAAAAAGCAATGTTTGTAGGTCCTGCCACTCCAGTGTCAATGAGAGAATTTATTTTATAATGTGTATGAACTGGCAGCTTCTTGGGAAAAAAAGCATCGTTGTCAGAATGAAGTCATCTGTTTGACGAGCAAAACCTCAAGTAGCATTCAAGGGGCGGGAACCCAGTGCCCTCTGTATGCTCAGCCCTTTGGCATATAGAGCCATTGTCAAACCTGTTTCCAAAGCAACTGGATTCTCTTCTGAAATTACTTGGCAGTTCCTTGCCCTAAGGGTCTGGAGTTACTCCTTTCAAGGGCTTTATTTAAAGGCAGCTTGTCCCTAATGGAAACCAAGATCACCGCCAGCTAAAGAATTTAGCAATACCCTAAAGTGGGCTCACCTAATAAATTTTTACAATCCACAGACTAAGGTGTGTGTTTGGGGGTTGGGCTCTATTTGATGACCCTATCATCTCAGAAATATGTAGATGGTCAAAACAGTATTTGGACTTTGGGTTATTTTCAGAATAATATTGTATCTGGATATAAAATGCTGAGAAGATAGCTTTTGAGGGTAGTCCTCCAGTGTATTTACCCAAACTGAATATGGAGCAATTCATTGCATACTGTTTTCTGACTGTGGCACGGTGGCATCTGAGGAAAGAGAAATCTAGGCCCTCTCTTGACTTTTTAAGTCTTTACTTTTTGAAAAAAGTCTTTTTTCAAAAAAAAAAAAAAATACCCACAATAAAAGCTTAATTTAAAAACGGATGTCTAGGCTGAATTGCTGGATCAAAACTAACAAAAGTGGAATTTAATATAAGTGTAAAAATCCTGTGATTAGGTTAAAAAATCAGTTTCCTAAATAACTACCAGGTGGAGAAGCTCTCTGTTTTACAGTCACAGGGAATCTTTTTCTATTAAAGAAAACCGACTTGTATACCCCTTCTACTGACTCTCCCCGCCCCCGGCAAAGTCTCTCTTGGGCTGTGTGCAAAGAATAATTTAAATCTCATTAAAAAAAAAGATTAAACAGAATCCTTCATTGTTGAATGGTATCCATTAATTAAGAGCAAAAGAGTAAGAGCATTTTAACCATACAGCTGAACTAACAAAATTTGATATTTAGGCTATTAAAACTTGAAATCCAGGTCAGTCATTGCAAACAAAATTGGACATATACAGAAAGTAAAACACTGCTGAGAAAAGGCAACTGGCTATCCTGAGAAAGGAAGGCGCTGGGGGCCCAAGGACAATCCTCTATAAGCTGAGGATGTTGGATAAACTTAGATCTCCTGATTAAACCCAGGCAGCTCTGGGCATTTGTGGGGGACAAACGGGGAACATGGGCTCCATTAGGTTACAGGACAAGGGCTGCAGCCAATCAAAAGTAAGACCCATCAGAGAGGCGGTGCCCAGCAGATCTAGAAGGGGCCTGTCTCGGAGGCTGTGGTACATTCTGGCTTCAAAGCACCTTCACCTTTATCGTCTCTCTGGCTTCTTCTGTTGTACACGTGTGGTCACTGAAGGACTGAGCAAAAGAATTGCTTCGAGTCCCAGAGCCAGTGAGCAGCGGGGCGAGGACTGCTCTCCTCGACCCCCTGCTTTTTCGTATGGAGACTGCATCCTTCAAGAGATTAGTATTTTATCTGGGAAATGTTAGCCCTAACATTAACATTTTCTGGGCCATCATTCCACCTTGAACTAAACTTGGCTGCAGATCTAAAAGGGAGTTCAATGCCGAACTTGACAGTCTCTCTTCCTCCTGTTTTGTCATCTGGGTCTTGCTTCTTTGCAGCTCCTCTTGTTTCCAGTTAGGTTGGGAGTTGGCAGCGTGGGTCGGTGTTTTGGGATCGCTGAGGCTTTTTTGCCCCTTGTTGAACCAATGGAGCCTGGTTAGAAAGCAAGGGGACCCACAGAAACTGTCACTTCTCAGCAAAAACATCCTAGTCTTTCCAGACAGCAGAAAGTCTGGTAGGTACTGAGCTGGGGGGACCTCTGCCTTTTTAACTCCTCTTCCTTTCTTCTCATAATCACCCCTCTTTCCCTGTCATTGCTCACAAGTCTAACTAATCCAGAATATTCTCTTGTCTTTGTATACCTGGCAGCACTGGCTTATTAATGAACACTCGTATTCCAGCTTTTTAGGTGGGTTTGGGGTTCTCAGCCACATAACCTCACCACTGGTCTTGATATGGATTCCCATGATGTCATCTCTGGCCCCTGTTGGGGCAAATCTTAGCCTGTCAAACCAGTCCTGCTGGGTCCCAGTCTCTTTACTTAATTACTCACTTCAACACTGAGTTTGCTCCCACCTCCCACTTTGGCCATGTGGCGTTTCGTATCTCTGAGCTGCAGAAACTTAACTGCAAGACTGAAATTGCATGGATTTAGTTCACTCAATCATACAATACTAAAACGTATTCATTAAGTGCCTTGTTGAGCATAGTGATACATAAAAGGGGCTGATTTAATGATGTGAAAATAATAATCCCTTATGTTTTATGACAGTTCATGCTCTCCTACCCATAATCTCTTTTAACACAACCACTCCAGCCATTTATGACTCAGAACATGTGTGAGACCTGGCAGACCTAGGACCCTGCCTGCAAGGAGCACACCAAGTCTTCTGGGCAAAGGAACTATGCAGAGGACCTCAAGGACCAAAGTAAAGCCTTTTGACATTTTCTTTACCTTTTTTTTTTTTTTTTTTTTTAGTTAAAACCCATTGCAAGGAAGTGGGGGTTGGAGGCCAAGGGTGATAGTCATCCCTTCCTCCAGTTTAGGACTATGAGAAGGTAACTTGGAGGGAGAGGAACAAGTATGGCATGGTTTAAAGCATTGTTTAATGTTCCAGTGTTGGTCCTATGTCAAATAACCAAAGAGTCAAATAGTTAGATTCTTTCTACATTCAAAAACGATTTTACTCATTACAACTCCTTAGTGAGATGTTAATAAGGATGACACAACAAAGAGGCATCCATGGTCAAAAGAATTTAGGAAAGGAGATATCCTTGACACACATTAGCATACTGAAAGCTCTGAGAAGTCCTGTGAAGGAAACTTTTTCAACCTTGTTTCCCAATGTTTAAAACCAAGGTTTCCCAAAGTATTGGATCTTGGAACCACTTTGGGGAGGAGCACTTATGAACATTTGTGTACCTCTAGTAGAGTTCTCTCAAACTCATCTTGAGAAGTGCTGAATTTGACTAAGTTTTGTAACAGAGGGAGATGTAATAATGAAAGAGACAGTCTTAGGGATGAGGAGGAAACAGGACAGTGCCTGTGAGGAGAGGCAGAATGATTGGACTGGAGAAGGTAGTCAAGGCCTTGTGGGTATTGGCCGCGGGGAGGCTCTCACTGTCCTTGTTGTCTCACTGTGCGTATTGTGTGGATTGTGTTTTTTTCTTCCTGTCAAAGTACCTTCATTTTAGGGAGAAAGAAGATTCTAGGGTTGTTTCCTGGTGGAGTTTGAATCTGGGCTCTCTGAATTCAAAACTGTACTCTTGATTTCTTTGCTACACAGATAGGCAGGAAACAGATACTCGTTACAAATTACATTGTCGACCCTTCGCCTACTTTTCAGAATCCTTTTCCAATTTTTACATGATTTTCCCTGGGGGTGGTTTGGGATCAGGCTCCTGCCAACCTACCCATGACATGTACCCGAATCTGCTATTTCTGGAATTTCTTGACCATATAAAAATACCTAAAATGTTTTCTTCCTTGTCAAAATATAAGACTTGGTCTTGGTGAGATTTTGATCATAAACCACTTTTGCTTGGAAAGGCCTCAATATTTGCTCTGTTTTTTAGGATAGACTTTAAGGTTCAATTCTGGGGCTTTAGCACATGTTCTTCAACAAATAACTTGATGTATTTGAATGGTGCTCCTAAATTTCTGAAACAGCACTAAAGGATGTTATTTTTTGGTGTGGCTGGGAATGAAAATACCCTGTTAAACTTTTGAACCATCTGTCCCTATGCCTAACTAGCTGGGCAGATCAGTAGAGAGAATGCCGTCTTCTTTTTCTTTCTTTTTCTTTTTTTGGAAGGGGATGGTACCAAGTGAAGTGTTTTCTCAACAGAGTTTTGCTTTATTTGAAGAAGTTTATTAGACAAGACTACTCTTTAGGCAGTAATAAAGATTCTTTAAGGACCAAATATTTACACTTTGAACTAGCTGTAGAAATATTTACTGATTTCTGTGACTTTAGCTTAGACTGTCTTACTCATTGTATTCAAGTCATGCTTTTGCTCGTAGGAATGAAGTTTGAGGTAATATATGAAATATATAAATAACTAATGTGACTGGAGATATTTTAAAATTATGGGATACTTTTTCCACTAAAAAAGGAATAACTTAAAAGAAATCTGAGGCTAGTTTTAAACTTCAGACTAAATTTTTGGGGCAAGAAAGACACTTGAAAAAATAGGCTTTCATTGAATTATCTCTGTGACTCTTTAGATAAAGGTTAGGACTTCAAGAAAGGGTTCTGGAACATTTAACAGCTGAGGTCTATTTTCATTATCTTTGATTTGAATTCGTTGCTTTGAGTTTGCCAGTTTTTTGCTGTTGTTTTTGTTACATGGGTAAATGAAGGGTATTCTAGCTCTCAGTGTTTTGACGTTTTTATTAGATAAATTTGAAAATCACTTATTCATGCCAATCCCATATCCTCTGGAGCTTTGAATGAAAGTCTGCAATATCCTAGTCACACAACACCTCAAGAAGGACTTATATTTATATAAAGAAGCAAGTTTCATTTGGTGTATGTTTGGCTGACATACTGCAGTTCTGAAAACTTGTACAGACAAGCATTTTGAAAAGATTACTCCACCAATTTAAAAGTGATTCTATAACATCTGGGAACTCAGTGTACATTTCAAGAAAAATGCTGCTGGCTTTGTCCTCATACTCAAGTCACACATTAAGCAATGAAACCCAGAGATGTCCTCCTGAGCTGTCATTATTGATTCTTCAACTGTTCCGTCTCTCTTTTATGTTTCAGGGCAATGATGGCATATGAGTGAAATTAGAATTTCATGTAGTATAGGTTTTAATGAAAAGATAATATTCTTCTTCCAATCTCTCTCTTTTTGTCCAAGTATCAATTTCTTTGGTTGGGTTCCTTCAAAACCAGAATTCCTAAATCTTCAGCACAATTACACATTAAAAATGAGAAGGGACCTGGGTGGTGCAGTTGGTTAAGTGTCTGACCCTTGATTTCAGCTCATGATCTCAGGGTTGTGAGATCGAGTCCCACGTTGGGGGTGGTGGTGGTGGTGGTGGGAGAACTGGTGCTCAGTGGGAGTCTGCTTGAGATTCTCTCTCTCCTTCTGCTCCTCCCCCCATTCATGTGTGCTCTCTAAAATAAATATTTAAAAAACAAAAACCAAAACAAAACAAAAAGCAAGCTGATCTCAGAGTCCTTCTGATTTCATCCTACTTTGGATAATTTTGTGAACTTTCTCAGACTGTTACTTTATGGGGTGATTTTTCTGATATAGCAGTGATTGGGTGGAATTTCAGGGTTTATAGACTACTGTTGATTTATGTCCTTAAGACAACAACCACAAACAGGTTACTTTGTAGTTAATTAGAAAAATTCCTGGTTAGTGTGTAGGGTGATCCACTGTAAAGCAGAAGCATAGTTCTTGTCCCCCTTTGTGTTGAAAGGACAAATGAGGGGCGCCTGGGTGGCTCAGTTGGTTAAGCACCTGCCTTCGGTTCATGTCATGATCCTGGGGTCCTGGGATCAAGTCCCACGTGGGGCTCCTTGCTCAGCAGGGAGCTTGCTTCTCCCTCCGATTCTGCTGCTCCCCCTGCTTATGCGCGCTTTCTCTCTCTCTTTCTCACACACACACACACACACACACACACACACACACACACATAAATAAAATTTAAAAAAAGAAAGAATAAATGAACAGGTAGGAAGCTAATCAAAAGCTTCCCTCTGACAGAGCCAAGCTGTGGAGACGCTTACTGGTTCTCTACAAATTTATATTTATAGAGTTTAAGTATCATTTTGTCATATACAACACATTGCTGTGTCTTAGCGTTTCTTGCGCCCTCCCTTAATCCACACCCTCATCACCTTGTACCAAAGCCACCAGTACAACTTCCTAGCTGGTCTCCTGCCTCCAGTTCCATGTACGTCCCAGTCCAGTGGCTCTGGCTGGCTGAGAAATCTTCCTGAAATGTCAAGTTCATCCTGTTAATCCTTTTGCAAGGACCTGCAGTGGCACCTACTGTTGCTCCCATCAAGCTGGAACTCCTTATCTCATGCAGCAGCATGAGGCTCTGCGGTAGACCAGCTGACTGTGGCCCCGTGCTCTTCTTATGCTCCCCCCACTCTTTGTTCTGGTTACCTTTTTAAAAAAGTATTTTCTTTATCTGATTGAAAGGGAGAGAGTGCATGTGCCAGAGAGAGCATGAATGGGGGGACTGGGGGGAGAGATAGAGAGAGGGAGAAGCAGAGCAGGGAGTCTGATGAGGGGTTTGATCCCAGGATCCTGAGATCATGACCTGAGCCAAAGGCAGACGCTTAATTAATTGAGCCACCTAGGTGCCCCTGTTTGGGCTGAATTTTAACCCACCAAGCAATTTGACAGTACGTACTAGGTCTTAAATTTTTTTTTTCCATTCTTCTGGAAATAATTCTTCATATAGAAAAAGGTTTAATGTGCAAAGATGGCCATTATAGTTATTTATATAATTATCTGTTAGAGCCTAAATGTTCAGTAAGGGAGGGATAAATATGGCACATTTATAAAATATAGACAATAAAAATGATGTGTACAGATTTGTTAACACAAGAAAATACTTATTGGGGCACCTGGGTGGCTCAGTGGGTTAAGCATCCAATTCTGGATTTCATCTCAGGTCATGATCTCAGGGTTCTGGGCTTGAGCCCTGTGATGGGCTCTGTGCTGAGTGTGGAGCCTGCTTAAGATTTTTTCTCTCCCTCTGCCCCTCACATCCTCCCCTCTGTGTGCATCTGTGCATGTGCTCACTCTCTCAAAAAACAGAAAGAAAAAGAGAAAATACTTATGTTTCAATAAAAGAGAGAAAAAAAAAAACCCCAAACTCTATGTCCGGTATGAACTCAATTATTTAAAAAAAAAAATTTTTTTTTTTTTTTTGAAAAAAAGCTCCCTAGAAATCCATATTCCAAAACTGTCAAGAGAGGTTCTAAATGGTGTGATTCGGGGCTACTTTTAGTTTTTTTGTTTGTTTTTTAACTTTTTTTTAGTGTTAATATTTTAATCAGAAAAAATTCACTCATTTAAAAATTTTTGTATTTTCATTGATTTTTCTGTTAATGTAGGTGTAAGCCATACCCACTGTTAAAATTTCACACAATACAGAAGTATATCCATTCTTAAAAAGTGAAAATCACCTGCAGTTTCAGTAGGGAAAGAAACCCTACCTCGTGATAACTACTGTGCTTCTCAGGTTTGCTCTGGTGACAAATGACACCCAATCGCAGTGGCTTACACAGCAAACGTTTATTTTCCTCACAGGTTACAGGAGGGCTGTGGGTCGGCTGTCACGTGCCCCTGGTTCCGGGATGTGCTCCACATGTCATCTCATTCTTGATCTCTGGCTAAAGCAGCAGCCCACTCTGGGACGTCCCTGTCCTCACAGCAGAGCGGAAGAGCGAGAGCCTCAACCAAAACCACAGCGTCACACTGAAAGCATTAGCTTGGACAGAGGGCGCATCTGCTCACATTTCATTGTTCCGCACAAGTACCTTGGCCAAACCCAACATTGGGGATGTGTACGCCACCCATCGAGGGAGGGGAGACTTATCTACCATGGCCTTAAGCAACAGTTGGGTGTATACATCCTTTCTGACTTTTCAATAGGCAAGGGCTTGCGCATGCACATATGTACTTTCTAAAAATGAGATGATTCATGATCTAAAATTACTTGCCTAAATTTTTTTTTGATGGACAGCTTTCTAAGTCAATATATGTATTCTTACATCTGTATTTTGATTGGCTACATAATATTCCATTTTATAGCTATGCATGGACATCTGTGTTCATATATCTTTGAACATATCATTAAGATCCATTAGTACAAGTAGCATCACTGGGCCATTCAGATCTCACATTCTCAAGGCTTTTGGGGAATGTTGCAATTTATACACCTGCTAAAAGGGACAATCTTCACTTAAAATAAAAACGTATTTACTCTTCAAGACCAAGCTTAACTTCAACTTTCATAACTTGTTTTCCTAATAACTCCAGCTAGAGTTAACATAATGTCTTGAATTTCGTATTTAATATGCACAGGTGTGTGTGTGTGTGTGTGTGTGTGTGTGTGTGTGTGTGTGTGTTTTGTCATCTCAATTACTGTATAAGTTTTGGAAGGGCAAGGACTAGACCTTGGACTATTCTATTTCCTCAAAAGTAGCTGCCTCCCCCCCTCCCCCCCACCTCAGTCCTCTGGGTTCTGGTCCCTCTGCCTCCCCATCCTGTGTTCAGGCAGGTCGGGTAATTCGCATCCCCCACACCAGGTACAGGGGAGGGGGTGGGGATGGTAATGCACAGGCAGAAACGGAGGAAAAGCCTTTCTTGGTTTTGTTCTTAAAATGCTAAAGCCTAGAGATGAGAGAGAATTCACAGGCCTAGAAGCAGCAAAGGAGATGGTGGGATTTCTTTCCCAGTTTAGGAAAGGATTCCTTGGCCTGGGGAGGGCAGAGCAGGGAGCCCTCTGGGGGTTGCCCCGCCTCCAGAAAGCAGTGCCTGGAGGGGCCTCACTCTGGCAGTCGCGGGCAGGAACGGCCCTCAGTCTTTGTTTCCTGTATACTTTTACATTTTTATTATTTTATTTTAAAGAAATCACCATCCTTTAGAGCCCCGCGGATTTACATTCCTGCATGGAAAGTCTCCACAGGGGTGGGACAGTCCCATTCCCTTTGGAGGGGGCCCACGTGCTCCCGCGTGCCACAGTCGCCTTGGCAGTGGAACGTCCTCCGCCACCTGACTTGGCCATTAGGCCTGGTCTACGCAGCGTCTCAGAAACCTCCTGTGCCCCAAGTGCAGATTAGAAACAGCAGAGCGCCCCTGGGCAGCTCTGCGCCGTGTGTTGGGACAGTTCCTGTAATTACGCGGCAGCCTCTCCCAAAGCCTGAATGTGCGGAACCCTTCGGACCCTGAAGGAACCCTGGGGAGGAGGTGGGGCCCGGAGGCGATGGCGGCTGTTTAGGGTCAGCTCTCTGAAGCTGTTTTTAGCAAGAAGAGCTCTGCCATTTCACGCACGGCTTGAGCTTGTACATCAAGCCTCACACCTTGTTCACACTTTAAAAATTCATTAAATGTTTAGTGAGTGCTGACTATGAACAGACACTGATGATAGATACTTCCAATATAGACAAACTCCTCTCCTGGAATTTAGTTCCCACCAGAAAGACAGCCCTCATCTCATCTGACTTATCAAAAGCATTTGATGCAGTTAAAGGTTCCCTCTTTCTCTTTTAAATTTATTTATTTTAGAGCGAGAGCGCATGCATAAGCAGGTGGGGGGTGGGGCCAAGGGAGAGAGAGGGGAAGCACACTCCCTGCTAAGCCACACTTGATCTGGGGACCCTGAGATCATGACCTGAGACGAAACCAAGAGTCTGTGGCTTAATCAACTGAGCCACCCGGGTGCCCCATTGGTTCCGTCTTTCTTAGAACACTTTTCTTTATTTGGCTTCCAGAAGATATGCACTCCTGGTTATCCTCTCATCCAAGGCTCCTCCCTATCTTCTTCGCTGGCTTCACCTAGTCTTCCCGACCTCTTACTTTTGGAGAACCCAGGACTCAGTCCTCCATGCCTCTCTCCTCTTTTTATACCTACTTTCTTTGGGTTATTATTGAGTCTTCTAATTTTAAATAGCATCTGTATGCTAATGACTTTCAAATTTGTGTCTTCAGCCCAGATGACTGCACTGAAGTCAAGATTCCCATCATCTCCACAGCCTCAAGCCTCATCCCTTGGCTGTCTAATGAGCATCTCCAGCTTTCTGTGATCCTGGTCTTCTCTAGAAGACTGGCTTGTCCTGAAGATTTTCTCATCTCAAGTAGAGACACTCCATTTACTCAGTTGCTCAGGCCAAATAACATGGAGTCATTGTTGAAGACCCTCTTGCGAATACCATGTCCAACCTGTCTGCAAATGTTTAGACTCTGCTTTCAAGATACATCCAGAATCCAGCCACATCTCAACACATACCCAGCTACCACATTGGTCCAAGCCACTGTTCGCTCTCACCTGGACTCTGGCAGTAGCCTCCTGCCGCTCTTCCTGTTTTTGTCCTTATCCCTCTGCACTCTGTTCTCTGTACAGCACTCAGAGTGATGCTGTTAACGCGTAACTTATATCATGTCTGAAAGTTTAAGACCTCAATGGCTTTCCATTAACCGTAGAGTAATTGCTGAGGGATGACCCTTGTGGCCCTGTATTATCTGGCCCCAACGTACCTCTGATCTCATGGCTGGTCATCCCACCCCTTCCCTTACCTGCTTTCACATATGGTCTCCATGCCCTTCTGCAGGACCTTACCTTGGTTGTAAGGTCCTGCAGAAGGGCAGGACCTGAAATCCTGAAATCCTCTTCCCTCACATATGGTACCTTCTCAGGGAGGCCTTCCCTGACTACTGTATTTATAATTGGGACAACCCACTTCACACAACCACCCATCTCCTGTCCCTGACTGGTACTTCCCAAATGATACCTAAACGATACCTAAACCCTATGCATTTTAATTACTTATTTTATTAATTATCTGACTCCTTCCACTAAAATGTGAGCTCCCTGAGGTAGAATTGTTGTTTTTGTTTCTTCTGCATCTGCAGTGCCCGCGTGGTGCTCAATAAATATTTGTTGAATGAATAAATAAGTAGGTGAATCGCAGAGGGTGTTGTACCTGAATTGACAGTCAGTGACTGAGAGGAGGTGTTTTGTTTATTTCACATTCATTTATTGAGGTTCTGCTATCCATGGGGCGCTGTGATCCTTACTGGGGAAAAAAAAATTCTCTTCATTCTAAGTCCATGTGGGGCCAAGGCCCTGATTATTCAGAATTGGATCTAGAGGTTGAAGCTAGTTTATCTAGGTTATGGTGCTTGGGGCAAGTTTCTCCATTTTTTTTCCCTTTGAAAATTTCAGGAACTGTGTCAAGGGTTTTTGGAAGCTATTTTCCAAAACTAGATTTTATGGAAATTTTCCATCTACCTAAGGGAGCTAGAGATCAGAAACGAGAAACAGACAAACGTTTAATAAACCAATTTTACTCTTGGAATGCCACGTAACCACTTTGGTGGTTAGACTTAAGAATAAAGTTTGAGGATTACTTTTTGACATACATGTATCCTTATGAGCTCATATCTCTGTCTCTGGGATAATAGAGATGTGGGTAAATTATATTTTTTGGTAAGGGGCAGGCCAGGTGTATTCAAATTTGAAACGTAAAAGGAACCTCCTACTACCTACAGCTCTGAGTCAAACGCAGCATTGAATAGCTGTAAAACGGTTGACTAAGGATTATTGTAGGTTCAAATATGTTTCTCAATATTGTTTTAAAGGAATCTGGGAAAAGCCAGAAACCTGACAGGGGAAGTAGAGCACTCATTCACATTCATGGGGGACTTCACGCTTGGTGAGGTCAAGGTTCTCAGGCAGACAAAAATTGTCTCCCCAGGGAGGCGCATAATCTTTATAAAAATGACATAGAGTCCTAAACACCTTTCTAGGATGTTGAAAGGGTCGTGTAATAAACTGCAGGGTGCCGAGAGCATTTCGTAATAGCGGGAGTAGTGTGGAGAAATGTACTCTCTGCCAGAGGAAGAGACAACTATTGCGGGAGCAGCAACAGGGTTCTTATGTCCATCTTCCAGGCTAAGAAACTCGAGATGAGGATTTTGCATAAGCATAACAAACAAATCAGAGACACACAGAAAAGAAACACAGTTTTCTCTCTTTCCATCCCTCCCTCCCGCTTTCTCATTTTGGGGTGAGCCACTGGTACTCGCCTTTTCCATAATTGTATACCAAAGATTTTCTGGCATTTAACAGGAAAATAGAAGGCTTTAGAAGACCCAGGTAGAGTTTTGGTGAAAAAGACTAACAAAGGCTTTAATCTTAGACCCTGGGAGGTGTCTCGACTCTATAAGTAGAAGCAGATTTGATGTGATTCCTTTAATTAAAACCATCCGATGCACAAAACCCCTTCTCAGTTGCCCTGAATAACTTATTTTCCAACTCTGTCTTCAAACAGTTTGTCTTCCAATAAAGCATGTTATCGTTTGTTCAGAAGACTGATAACCCAAGAGTCGTGAATAATGGAAAAATGACAAAACTTGCTCTACACAGTCAGTTGGCAAAGGAAGGAGAAATAACAGCTGCCCCACTGTTGGTAACATATATTTTTAAACTGATTTGTAAGTCAGGATGGATGCCAAGTCACAGATTTTCTTCAATAATCTCAAGATGGCTCAAGGCCATGCAGATAAGTTTGTTGGTGGCTTTCTTCTGCCCCACAGCCTTTGACTTTGGAAAGATACTGGGTAGGGGAAAGGATGCTTCTAGAACCACAGTTGCTGAGGGTCCCATACCTTTCAATCTAAATGCCACTGGAACCAGACAGTGATGTTATTACAGACACATTTTTGCCAGCTATCCAATGTTGACCTCTGATTTCAGGTAGGCACTGATCTATTGGGGGGGGGGGGGAAATCAATGTTATCTTAAGAAGTTGGTTTCTCAAATTTTGTTAAATTGGAATATTCAATGTAGTAATAGAAAATCTTTACAGGACTCTGGATAATCATTTTGCAAGATAAGGAATTTTTTGAAGGAGCATCTTGGTGTAGGTGAAGTTAGAGTCCCAGCTGCTCTCCTTTCTGGCGCTGTGAGGGTAAGGGGTTTAAACACAAGGAACCTATATTCATGTCTATAAAATAAACACCATACAGTCTTATTAGGGAGGGTCTATCAAAATGAGATCATGGATATATAAGTGATTTGTTGATTTTATGAGTTTTTATAAAAGTTATGAAATTGAAAAATACAGAGACTAACCTGAGATATCCATGTACCAATCACTAGATTTAAAAACTTTATATATTTATTTATTTAGAGAGTGGGGGAGGGGGCAGAGGGAGAGAGAGAATCTCAAGAAGACTCCGTGCTGAGCCCAACCTGGGGCTTGATCTCATGACCCAGAAATCATGACCTGAACCAAAATCAGGAGTCTGACGTTTAACAGACTGAACCACCCAGGTGCCCCCCAAGCACAAGATTTAAAAAATGAGAAATATTTTTCTAATTTTTCTCTTTTTTTAGAAACAAAACATTAGCAATGCAGTTGATGGCTCCTTATCACTTCCTTTACCTTCCTTCAGAGTTAACCGCTATCCTGAAATTGGCATGTTTTTTTCCCCAACTGTACTTTTTATATTTATTCTCGATGTGCTCCTCAATAATATAAAGTATTGTTTTACAAATTTTACATATTTACGTAAATCAAGTAGTTTTACATCTTTCTGCAATCACTTTTCATGGAATATTGATTATGAGATATAGCCATGTTGATACATGCACAAGTAGCTTTATTCATTTAAGCTGCTATCATGTCCTAATCATGTCCTATTATATGTAATTACTCATTTCCTCAGTGACAAACTTTGAGCTTGCTTCTAATTTTTTGCTGTTCAAATAAGGTTTCAATGGACATCCTTGAACATCTCTTCTTGGACGTGTGTAGAATTTTTTTTTAGGGGGTGTTGCATCTAGAAATAAAGTTCTGGGCCATAGGAATGTACCTTTTCAGCTTTGCTAGATATTTATAGTAAAATTACTCAAAGTATTTGTACCTGCCACATAGGAAAGTTCCAGTTTCTCCATTTTCTCCTCAAAAATTAGTATTTTAGACATCTTGTTTTCCTGAAGTGCTATCTCACATCAACTTGCATTTTTAAAAAAAGATTTTATTTATTTGAGAGAGAGAGAGAGAGCAGGGGGAGCTGCAGAAGGAGGGGGGGAAGGAGACTCCTGGCTGAGCAGGGAGCCTGATGTGCGGCTGGATCCCAGGACCCCAGGATCGTGTCCTGAGCCAAAGGCAGATACTTAACTGACTGAACCACCCAGGCACCCCTCTGCTTGCATTTCCTTGATAGTTACTGAGACTGAGAAATTTTTGGTATTTTGGTTTTCTCTGTGACTTGCCTGTTCATACCCTTCACTCATTTTAGTGTTGTATTCTTTGTGTTTTTTTAGTATTATACCTATTTTTAAATTGATGTATGACAAATAGCTTTTCCCAAGTGTATGGTTTGTGTTTTACCTTAGTTTGTGGTATCTTCTATCATGAAAATTTATATTTCCAATATAATCAAATGCAATATAATATTTTTAAAAAGAAAATCAATCTTTTCCCTTATGATTTGTGCCTTTGGTATTTTAAGAAACCTATTCATTTCCCTATGTTCACAAAAATATTCTCCCTCTTTTTCAAAGTTATAATATTCACATTTGGGTTTTTAATCTGTTTATGAAGTGAGGTTGGGACAGTTGTACTTAGTTTTTTGCATATAGACAACTTAACTGCAACCTCATGTAGTTGGTCCTTTTCCACTAACTTGTAATGACCTCTCATATACATGTGCTTTTTTCTTGCCTGGGCTTTCTATTTCATTGGCGTATATTCTCCTTTTTTGGACAATTACCACCACATTTTCTTTAAGTTAATATAACTTTGTTTTCATACTTGCACATTTTCTTAGTCGTCAAGAAGTTCTTGGCTCTTTTCTCCATATGACTCTCAATTTGCCAAATTCTGCAAAACAGCGTGTGGCAATTTTATAGGGATTGCATTAAAATTTATAGATAAATGAGAAAAATGGTATCCTAATGATACTGAGTCCCCTTTCTATTACCATTATATATTTCTCTATATTTCTCCTTTTACTCAGTTTTTTAAATGTCACTTGATAATGTTAAAATTCTCTCTAAAATCTTGAACATATTTTGTATTTATTACCATCACTTAATTTTTTTTGTTGCTTCTGTGAGTGGATGCTCTTTTGAAAATCAAAATTTTCTCCTTACTTCTTGCTTGTAAATAAGATTGTTACTACTTTTTAATTTTTAATCAAGCCACTTGGCCGACTTGCTTAAGTTCCAATTATTTGCTGTGTATTTTCTTGTATTTGTTTAATTATTGGAAAACAATGACAATTTTTTTCTTCCTAGTCCTTAATTTTTTATTTATTTATTTTTATTACACTAGCTAGAACCACCAATACTACGATGAGCTGAAAGGGTAATAACAGATATCCTCATCTTGTTCCAATCTTAAATAAATTGCTTCTGATATTTCACAATTAAGTATGATGTTCACTATAATGAAGCACCATGTATTAGATTAAGGTTAATTCTTTCTATTTCTAGACTGCTAAGAGCATGTTTTGCTTTTTAATCATGAACCAATTTCAAAACTTATTGGAGGTCTTCTTTTTGGCATGTATTGGGATGAATTTATGGCTTTTCTTCTTTCAAAGGTGAACATCTATATCAATAGATTGCCAATAATTGAACTATACTTGCATATCTGGGATAAACCCTATTTGGTCGTAATTAAACACACACACGGGGCTCCTGGGCAGCTCATTGGGTTAAAGCCTCTGCCTTCAGCTCAGGTCGTGATCTCAGGTCCTGGAATTGAGCCCTGCATCGGGCTCTCAGCTCAACGGAGAGCCTGGTTCCCCTCTCTCTCTGCCTGGCTCTCTGTCTACTTGTGATCTCTCTCTGTCAAATAAACAAATCAAATCTTAAAAAATAAACATGCACACATACACACACAATTGGATCTATTTTGCTAGTCTTTTATTTAGGATTTTATATTTATATCATAAGGGAGATTGTCAGTCTTTTTTTTCATAAGTAGTTAGCTAATTTTAGCATTAGCGAACTTTAGCATTAAGGTTATATTAGCTTTGTGAAATGAGTAGTGGACTTTTCTCTTTTTAAACTCTGAATCATTTGTACAGAATATGAAGTACCTACTATATGGAGATTTGGTAAATGTTGCTTGAAAGCCTTGAGACTTTTTTCATGTGTGTGGTTAGATCTTTACTGATCACTTTGAAACTTTATTTAGGATTATGCTGATTTTCCATTTTTTTCATTAGTCAATACTGATAATTTATATTTTTCTAGAATTTTCATTCAAGTTTTACATTTATGGACATAAAGTTTGATAAAATATTCTCATAAGCTTTAAGAAAAACTCCATCCTATCTAGTCACATACCCTCTTTCTTCCCAATGTTTATTCCTATTCTTTTTCCTTTGTTGCCTCTGGTCAATTTTCCAGAGACTTTTCTTTCCTTGATGTATTTTGTTCTCCAAAGAAGCGTTTGTTTTGTTTTGTTTTACTAATTATAAAATGTCTTTGTTTTCTCTTCTACTAAGTTCTGCTTTTATTGTTGATCCTTCCTTTAGGCCAACTCCTTTGCTTTTCTCATTTCTAGAGCTGCCTGGCTCCTAACTCTTTTTTCTTTCCTACCATGTGCATTCAAAGGTGTATATATTTCCTTTGAAAGGATACTTAGGCTACTTCTCAGCAATTTTGTGTTATGTTTTCATTGCTATTCCTTTCCAAGGATTAATAATGTCTTCACTGATTATGAATGATTTGGAAGCATGTGTGAAAATGTCTAAATGCATATTTTCTCCTATCTTTCAGTTGTTGGTTTCTAAGTTTATGGCATTTTATAGTCATTTTAATACTGTTATTTTATGTCTGTCTCAGATTGTTCTCTCTTCTGTTCCCTAGCCCTAGGGTTCCTTACTGACCCTGCTTGTCATGCCTGTTGGTTTTCTCTCCCTGCAAATCATTTAAGCATTGGTTGAGTTTTTCACTGTGAAGTCCTCTTCAGTGGGGATGACTTCACATGTGCTTCCTGTGCCTTTGGCTGTGAACATTTCTCTACAGGGTATTTTGTATTTGTTTTGACTGGAAGCCTCAGGATGTCAACGGTCCAGGACCTGTTTTTAGGTGAATTTCTCAGCTTGCTATTTCTTTATCACACAGCTAGTAGATAATTTTACCTCCAAATCCACTTCTGTCACAAGTTTGGGATTTTACCTTTTTCTCACATACAGTTCCTCTTCTCCATAGAAGCCCTATAGGTGAGAAGCCTTCACTGCCCTGGACTGGTGAGAAGCTACCCTTATGGTGTTGTTTTGTAGGAGATTCGGTTCTAGCCTCTGCCCTATCATAGGATCAAGAAAATGCCTTATATTTCTGGGTGGACATTGAAACTCCAGTCCAGCCAGAAGGCCTTCTGGATTACTGAAGCCTTCAGTTTGCATGCTTCCCAGTCTAGTGTGGAATAACTTCATTTTGGTAATTCCCTTTTGAGCTCAGCTATATATTTAAAAGTTTAGGTTATACTGTAGAATTTCTAATTTCCTAAGAGTAGGAGGAGATGCACTGTCAGATCAGATAAACTCGTTACAACTGATGTAGAATTTTCCAAATGTAAGCTAGAGACATTTCCTATCTTGAACTGCAAACTACCATTCCTGAAGTAAATTATTCTTGTAAATAATTGTTTTTATGTAATAGCTTTGCCTAAAGCAGGATACCCATAATTACTTTAACTTCACTTTGCGAGGGGAAATCTCAGTATGAATTATGGTTCTCTTCTAAGGTTGTCATAGAGCTTTGGGAAGGAAAAAAAAAAAAAGATAAGTCCTGGCTACAGGGAGAAAAACATGATTCCGTTTACTGCTGATTTATAGGAATATTTACATTTATATCACTGTTAATTCTCTGGACCAAGATCAATCAGACCCTGCTGGGCAGTGGAAAGCCAAGAAGCTCAAAGTGATGTGTGCAGTTTTATATGTCTTAAATGTTGGATTTTGGCATTTTGATAGATTGACAGGATTTGCTCTTGTCTGCTTTTTCACTGAGTTCTAAACATAGAAATGGGCTTCCCCCTCCCCCCACATGGAGAATACTAAGAATTTATTTCCCAAAGAACAATTTTTTCCTATTCTGGCCTTATTCTCTCTGACTGGATGAGGTTTTTGTCAGCAATAGATACTTCTGGTGGTTGGCCAGAGTGAAAGAATCCTGAAACATTAACTAATTCAAGTTAATAAGGATGTTTTTAAAATGTTTACTAATGCTAGATTTTTGCCTTGCGTTGTTATAGCAACTCATTTCAAAAAGCAGAGGAACAGCCATTAAACTCACATAATTTCAGAACTGTTCATTATTTTGTTTTAAAAAGAATTGGACAGCTTAGAAAAAAAATCAGTAATCTGATTATATGAGCTGATACTGTAGGTGTTACCTGAATATAGGGACCTACTATGACAATAATTTAGTAACAAGTTTGAAAATTCATATGTGTTAGTGTATTTAAAAGATAGAGCTCCTTTAAATAATTGGAAAAATAAATATAAGCAGGATCCTAACTAATAAATGTCTAATTGTTCTTCCCAGCTTTTGATATTGGCGAATATTTAATAGTTGATAATAGAGTGACCATTGGGGGTTCCCGGGTGGCTCAGTTTTTAAACCATGGACTCTTGATTTTGGCTCAGGTCATGATCTCAGGTCAGGATTTCAGGGTTGTGGGATCAAGCCCAGCATAGACTCTGTGCTTAGTGGGGAGTCTGCTTCTCTCCCTCTTCCTCTGTCCCTCCCCCAGTTTTTGCAAGTACTTGCACTCTCTCTCATATATATATATATATATATATATATATATATAAATATATAAAATATTTTATATATATATAATATATAAAATATTTATATATATATAATTTTATATATATAAAATACTATATATATAAATATATAAAATATTTTATATATATATATAAAATACATATATATAAAATTTTTTAAAGAAAGAGTGACCATTGGCTTTACCTTCTGTTAAAAGCTTGTTGTTTGATTGAACCCAAGGACTTTAGAGGAGATTGGGCTGAGGGTTGAGAGAAGGCTAATCGACGCTGTGATGACCAGGATGCACATTTCTGGAAATAATCTACGTAAAGCCAGCCCTACACCGTCATCAGAGAATCTTCAACTTTGAGATATGTGGGCATTGACTTCATTCAAGAGATGAACCATCTAACAATTGGTTAGATTGTTCAAAAAGAAAGCTGGTGGTATTTTGTTTAGGATAGTACTTTATTAAAAGTTTTTTGATTTATATTTGTGGATATATCAATTCAGGCTTGAGATCAGAGTTCTGAAAAGGATTAATGAATTAATTTGACTGCAGTGCACCCGCTTAATCTGCTAATGTGTAGTAATTTATGAATATTGCAATTTTTCATAGCTATTAAAGAACGTATTGAGTCTTGACTCTACTTATTTCAACTTCAATTGTCCTTATTTGTGACCTCTCACTTTGTCTGAGGCTCTTCCTCCCACCCTTTACACTGAATTCACAGTGCACAATTAGTCAGAACTTTTGATACTTGTGAGCTGGTGTAGGCAATTTTTATTCCTGAAATAATACTATCATTAGCATTATATAGAAGCTATTTGAAACTCTCTCACAAAGACACCTATACAGTGGTTAAGAAGAGAATTAGACTGTCTGGGTTCAAATCCCAGCTCTGCCCTATTTAGTGGTTACAAAACTGTATCAGTGTCTCCTTTTGTAAAATACAGGCAATAAGAGTACCACCCTCTCTGGGTAGTTGTGCAAGTTGGGAGGATTAGAATATACATAGAAAGCACATGTGTCCCCTATAATGAGCATTCATTGTCAGCCTTTGTAATTAAATATGCCTATATTTTGCATGGAAACACACTCAAAGTAGCTGAAGGATAGCTCTTACCAACACTCTAATGATTGAAACATATTTGCCATTCTTTTGGGAAATAAAATTTGATTTTTCTCCTGGGAAAGCAAGCGACCTGTCTAGCTTGATGATTCTGTGCGCGGGCGGGGAGGGGGCTGGGGGGTTGCACGGAATAATATCTGTCCTTTCGGATATTTCAACCTCTTTAGGAGTGAACCCTAGACAACTAAATTCAAGTTTTAGCTCTAGCTGTGCTTTGTTAATTACTCATCTTTCTAACCCAAAATTTAATGAAAAAAATCAGATTTTCACATCTGGGCAAAGCGAGCCTAAATATCAATTGTTTTTATTCATGCTGCCTTGTCTAATTCCTTTAATTGTCTTTGCAGTGTCATTTTAGTGCCTGCCTCCCTTTCTCTTGCTTTTCAGAGCCGAGGCTTTTCCAATTGAAATTCTCCACTATGACTTAAAATGCTAGCTTTCCAGCTGGGGATGGAGTGTGTGTCAACTGTGGAAAGCCTGCGTTTGTGAATTTCTGGTTTGCATTAGACCATCATGGTTTATTGTTCTGAAGGCTCGTTCTTGGAGGAGGGTCTCATGCACGGGGCCGTGCAGCCTCTCCAGGGCGAGCTGCTGCTTCAAAACGGCTGTTCACTTGACATTCCAGAGTTTAGAAATCGCCTGGGTAAATCTTTAGATACAGTTCATCACCATCATGTATCAAATGAGGATAATCTGAATCCCTTGAAAGCATGCATAAAATATGTAATTGCCCTTGAAAATAAGCACAAATAATTTACTGGCAAATATTTGTTTTATCAGACCACATCTCACTTCCCCAGGCTGCGATCTGTCCTCCACAAATGCTGGTAAAACCCACTTTTTTTTTTTTTTTGTTCACTGTGGTTCTATGTCAATGGCTACTTCTAAAGTTTTTTTTTTCCCCCTGAGTCAAAAAGTAATAAGAGACCGAGTAAAGGATTATCTATTGAGTCCACTGTCGACTTTCCTGACAATGGTTTCCATTACTTCCTGGGCTGATTCGCTGTTGCTCATTAGACCTCATCTAAACCATTGGCATTCAAGACCCTCTACGTCTGAGTTTTTTATATTATGTTTCTGATCATCCTGACATTTTTTTTCCCCCCTCTGCAGGAAGGAAAAAAATGCAGATCTCATGACAGTTGTCCTTCTCTGTGACCTCTTACTTCGTCTGAGGCTCTGCTCTCCCTCTAGCTTTGCATTCTCTTCTCTAGCTGTCCCCTGACCTTCTGGTTTAAAAATTCCTTGGGCTTAACTGGTCATCAGGTCCACACCCCCACTGAGAAGTTGTTATGTCCGCTTTCACTGACCTAGACGTTCTGGAGTTTAGAAACCAATCAGTGTGTTGCGATGAAGAATGTTCTTATACATTGCTTTGGATTTCCAGCATTCCCAGTGTGATCACTGGTACCTCCATCCCTGACATAGATGCTTTTTATTTCTTTGGCATCTTACGTTGAAAAAATACTTGACCATCCATGTCTGTACATATATTTTTTCACTGTCTCATCTGGGTCGGGTGTATCTATGTTTTCGAATGAGTGTTATAGTGCACATTGAGCATTTAATTATTGAAGGCAATGTTCAGAATAAATTATCAGTTGTATTCTCTTTCAGAGAAGGCATAAAAGCAATATGCTGTCTAAGCTTATTATCTTGCCTGCTCATGATCTAAAAATCTAGAGGAAAAGTTGTGCAAAGACAGCGGGAGAAAATGGAGAGGCTGGAAAAACTTTGCCAGAGAAAATCAAGGATGGGCAGCAGGGATAGGTGGAAGATGCCAAAAGGAATAAAGGTTTTCCAATGATATGATGTGTCCATGTTTGCTTGTTCATTTCTCTTCCATAGTGTCTCGAACTAAATCCTTACGAGAAAAAGCTGGTGGTATTTTGTTTAGGATGGTGCTTTATTAAAAGTTTTTTGATTTATATTTGTGGCTATATCAATTCAGCCTTCTTGAGATCAGAGTTCTGAAAAGGGTTAATGAGTTAATTTGACTTGCACCTGCTTAGTCTGCTAATGTGTAGGAATTTATGAATATTGCAATTTTTCATAGCTATTTAAGAACGGAGAATATTCCAAGCATGCTTAACAAATCCATTATCCGTGAAAAACTGTATGTATTTAGATGATTCCTGGGGTAATAGCATTCTCCATTCCACATGTTTGAAGATGTTTTCTTGAGAGTTATTCAATCTGGTATAGAATCTGCCTACATACCCCAGTCATGTCTGCTCACCATTGGAAAGAGACTCTTTGTACCCAGGATGACTCTTCTTAACTTTACTATTCTTGGAATTAAAAGGAAAGAGGAAGCTAGGCCATATTTAGTTGTCAAGATCGGCATGGTCTCATGGGGTACTTTGTATTAAACTTCTGAAAAAATATTTTCTATGATGCTCCTTGTAGGGGGTTGGGATAAAGCTGGGAGTGCGCAAAGGCTTCTGCTGATGTCTGTGGCTGTTTGAGCTTTTGAAAGTCTAGAAATGTGCCGTGATCACAAGCCTCAATAGTATTTTTTAAAAACTCCTCCATTAATTCCTTCGATATAGAAGTCCCGACTGCCTCTGCTGGGCAGGCACTGTGCTCGGTGCTGGGGCAGGGCGACGAGGAACACAGTCTGACCTCATGGGGCTAACGTTCCAGTGAGGGAAACAAATGGTAGTAAACGGAGATGTAGGTGCTGATGTATCTCCTTTTGGCTCCGTTTGTCTGGAGATCCCGGGCCAACACAGGAGGTGAAGGAGACTCTAGGGGAAGGAACCACATGTGCCAAGGCTGTGAGGTGGGAGCTGGTGTTTGAGGGAAAACAAAATGGATGGTCTCACTGAAGCAGGGAGACCTAGCAGCTGGGGCAGTAGCCAGGCCAGAGTTCCATGTTGTGAAGCCCTTTCTGCAGGGGTGGCAATTTAAACACAGCTGTAAATATTATTTCCTTGAGTTTGCAGGAGATTCTTTATAAGATTTGTTTATTTATTTATTTGACAGGTCACAAGTAGGCAGAGAGGCCGGCAAAGAGAGAGGGGGAAGCAGGCTCCCCGCCGAGCAGAGAGCCCGATGCGGGGCTCGATCCCAGGACCCTGAGATCGTGACCTGAGCCGAAGGCAGAGGCTTTAACCCGCTGAGCCACCCAGGCGCCCCAGGAGATTCTTTTAAATCTTCCACTCAATCTTCAAAATTTTAAATGATAAAGTATTTACCTATTACGCATTTTTCGACTTCTCTTACTACTATGTCAGATTTCTAGAAATCACTTACATGTACTAAAAGTTTCATTCTTCTCCCTCTTCTCATGTCTCCCTTTTCCTTTCTAGATAGTGTGGTGCTCTAGACTATTTCCTCTCTTGACCGTCATGTGACTTGTGCACTTGAGCATTTCAGCTGAGTGTTGGGGTCCAGCTTTGTACTTTGGATCCCCACTTTATCCATCAGTTTTGCTCCCCATGTCCTTCACAGTGATGTTTAGCTCTGGGGCCCTGGCTTTCTTTTGAGAAATGATCCGTCTCTCATTCTGGACTGTCTTGGAGTCTTGGAGGTCTTCGCTAAAGGTGCTTTACCTTTCTTAAGCTGAAGCGTGGGATGCAGGCATTTGATTCTTGTGCTGGGCTGAGCCAGCCTCATGGTGTCTCCCTGAAGAAACGACCCTGCTTCTTAACTCCTCTGAAACCCGGCTTTTCAGTTTTGCCTTTGGTGGTCTAAGCCAGCCCATATACCCCTAGTAAAGTCCTCCCTCAAGTTAGCCAGAAACACTTTCCTGGCTCGCAGCCCGAAAAGCCTATAGTAGCTCCAGCATGAAAGGAGAAAGGGGGAGGTTTGGTGTCGCTGGAGAGCATGGTATGTACGGGTGGGCGTAGCGTATGTACGGGTGGGTGTAGCTGGAGATAGGCAATTTGGGACCAGGTTTTAACGAGCGACAAGGAAAGACCCCAAAGAACTTGGAAACAAAGCTGTCTTTTTTTTTTTTTATATAATTTTTTTTTTTTTTTAAAGATTTTATTTATTTGACAGAGAGAAACACAGTGAGAGAGGGAACACAAGCAGAGGGAATGGTAGCAGGAGAAGCAGGCTTCCTGCCAAGCAAGGAGCCCGATGCGGGGCTCGATCCCAGGACTCTGGGATCATGACCTGAGCCGAAGGCAGACGCTTAAGGACTGAGCCACCCAGGCGCCCCACAAAGCTGTCTTCAGAGAGGACGCAGTGGAATGAGAGAGAGAACCAGGAACCCGTTGGGCCCATCGGTGGGTTTGTTATCGAAAAGGAAGATGCAATCTCAGGGAAATTGTGTGAATTCTGTGTGGAATGCGGGAACGTAACCTGCTGCTTCAGGGCAGAAGAAAATGGTTGGTCAGCCCGCATTGTGGAAAATGGAAGCTCAAGAAAGCGGCGTCATGGGAAACATCTCCCTGTGTATGCTGCAGACATGGACTGGCCTGGCGGTCACAGCCAAAGCCATCATTCCCTTAAGGCTCCAAATGGCAGAACAATTTGCTCTCCTGAGAAACTCCATGGCCATAAAGAACCCTATTATAAAAATTACTGTTCCTGTGACTCTGCTTCTGGGGGAGGAATATGTCGAGCCAGGCCAAGATGAGGATTAAGGCTTGTCTAGCAGATATGCTTCAGTGAAAATTAATATGCTGACAGTTTCGGTTCCTACATGAATCTGGTGGGATTAGTTAAATGTGAGTCCATGCTGAGATACTGATCGAATTTCTGAGCTTGTGAATCTGAGGATAAGGCTGTAGACTGTGGTGAATTCATTCTTGCAAGTAACATTATGAAGCCAGAACTATGCATTTCCATAAAGCCACATTTTTTTTTTTTCTATTTTATCTCAGGCAATGTTTGTCTACCCAAGAAACCTTTTTAGGAGGGGAGTGACACAATGGAATTACAGAGAATCTTAGCTGCTAGGCAGAGAGACTTTGGCTAAAGAAAAGACCAGGTAGGAGATTATTGTGATGCTGCAGGGAAGGCATAAGAGGTCTGAGCTAGGGGCGCCTGGGCGGCTCAGTCGTTAGGCGTCTGCCTTTGGCTCAGGTCCTGGGATCGAGCCCCGCATCGGGCTCTCTGCTCGGCGGGGAACCTGCTTCTCCCGCTACCATTCCCTCTGCTTGTGTTCCCTCTCTTGCTGTGTTTCTCTGTCAAATAAATAAAATCTTAAAAAAAAAAAAAAAAGAGGTCTGAGCTAAGGCAACAGCAGCAGGGAGAGGATGGAAAGCCAACTGCTGGACTGAATTAGGGTTCTTAGATCTTGACGCCCTATTGACATAAGAGATGAGGGATCAGCTGGAATCAGGGACTAGCTAAAGAATGTCTTGTTTGTCATTTTTCTTTCATTAAATAACCTTATCTGAATTCCCACAAACAATGCTGTAATAGTGAAATCGTGAGAGTATGAAACAGAATCTGAATTAAATTAGTGCTATGTCAGCCCATCACCCTGAGCCACGAATTCCCTAAGAGGTTTAGCAACATATTGGATAAAGTGAAATTAATCCTTTAGAGCCACAAGTCGACATATGCATATGCTATGAATCTATAAACTATACTGTGAGCATTAGAAAAGGAAGCTAAAAAATGCAAGCGAACACATCTGTATTCTGTCCTGCAAACAAAGCCGAGCTCACCATGTCGTTTTTTCTTCTATAGCGCCGAACCAGGAGGAGGCTCTGAAAGGCTCACACGGTTGACCTTTACAGTTCGACGTGTTGTGGATTACGCACCCCCCCCCAAATTGATGAAGCTTTGCAGTCAGGTCAGTAATATGATTCACTACCCTAAATTTAGAAAAAGCTGAGATTCTAATAGCAAGTGACAAAAAACAGAGAATTTCAGGTTCTTGTTGGCTGCGCGGGGCTACATTCCCCTCTAGGTGAAGTCAGAGCTTCCAGCCGCATTGGTGAAAATAACCAGCCTGCGAGGCGGGTAACTAGAAGGGGCTGCAGATAGGAAGTGGCAGGGGACTCAAACTCTCCTCAACGTTTGGCTTCAGAGTTAAAATATTTGCTTTGTTTTAAAGATCTTCACAAGCAAGACCTGTAAGGGAATTCCGTGACTTTTTCCGGGCTTGCGTGAAATAAAGTCGTGTGTTCAGGTCACGATGATTTTGGGATCGTGACTGTGGCCCCTCCTGAAACCCGAAAGCAGGATTTTGGCTTCAGTCTGGGTGAGACGGTCGCAGATTTGCCAGGAAGTCATAGAATACAGTGGTTCCTATGGGAGCCTGGAGCCCCAGCCGCAGACGTTCTGAAAATCAGACCTCACTGCTGCCTAGAAGGACCAGAAACCGGTCTCATCTGATTCCTCCGGGCTTATCGATACTTGACTTTTAAGGGTACAAAGGTGGCTTTGTGCTGCTAAGCTGATGGGCTCCGCCGGAGGGAATGTGGATGGCAGGGAATGTGCCAACAAACGGAAAGAGAAAAGAAATGGAAAAACAAACAAACAAACAAACAGCTTAGGCGCCGCCAAGATGAAGTGCCATGTTTTCAGTCACTCTATGGGGCCACATCTTTATTTATCGAAATGCCAGCTTTGCTGCTTAAGTTCATGCCTCCCTTCTTTATATTCTCTTCTGATTACCAACCCTATGTTTAACATGCTTCAAGCACCAGGATGCTGAGTTTTATTGGGAAACATCACATGCGTCTTGATTTGAGATGTAAAAATGATATTTCTTCTGTTGAACATACGGTTGCAGAGAGAGCTGGGTGGGTGGTGGGGTGATTTCCTGGGATCTGACCTTCAGCTCTGGGGTCTCAACTTTTTTGCATTCCATGCTGACTTTTGAATCCCAGAAATCTGGATGGCCGATCTCCAAGCAAGAAATTGGTTGTAACGACTCCGACTGCAAAACCAGTTTTTGCAGTCTCTAAAAGCACCTATAGTTATGGCAATGGTCGCTGTCCCCCCTCGGCATGGCACTGCTGGGTCAGCAGACCGACCGTCCTGCCACCTTCTGACATCCTCACAGGGAGAGTGTATCACATTCCCAATAAACACACTCTCCCTCTTCGAATACTCTGCTTCTCTAAACTTGTGACTCCCTGCTCTGCACCCACTCTGCAAACCCACAAATCTTAACATTCCATCTGGCACACATTGCTGGAATGGTGAGTTTTACTCTGTTGTAGCAAAAATAAATTACATACAGAGATGAAAACTTGGCAGCGTATTTACGTGGTTCTTGAGCACGCCTTAGCACACCGCCTTCACACAATATTGGCATCTCGGATAAGCTTGAGCAAGTTGCAGGAGTGTTGTGCCTTGATTTCTCCTTCAGCAAAATCTGAGTGAACGTGGTTTTTATAAAAAAAAAAAAAAAAAAAGGCATTGTGAGTCCCTCTAAAGGCAACCTTGCTGCAGGTTGGATTCTCCAGAAGATCAATCAGCACACAGGGAGGGTACTAGGGAATGTTCTCGGGATCAACAAGTATGGAAGGAATGGAGCCAGGAGGACACTGCTTTGGGAGAGACTGGGTGTGGTTTCTTCTGATAAGGGTTCAGCCAACCCTGCAGGAAGCCATGGTCCTTCCCTTCAGAGTTGGGCCAGGTTGGAGTGCAGGAGCAAACTCTTTATGTAGGGTTTTTTTTTTTTTTGTACCTGTCCTTGAGGAGAGCCCTAGAAGGTGGCTGTGACTGGATGCAATGACTCTCTTGTGTCGAGGCCATTTCTGGAGAGCAGAGAGCTATTATCTGGCAATATTCCTAGCAGGTGGGAAACCAAGGTTTTATTCCTGACGTGGGGATCTAGGCTGCACAGCCCAGTACATGTGACAAAAAGCAAGCTCAAAGCAGCATGTGTGACCAATTTTGCTTTCCTTTACAGTGGTCAGAGGCTTCCAGTGGTCAGAGGCTTCCAGTGGAGACAGAATTATGGCATACATGGTTACAGGGACAATTTTCTCTCTCTACCTCCAGCACCAACCCACGAAGGTCCGGTACCCCCGATGCTGTCAATCTGCCTCAGGGGTGCTAGCACGGAAATTGCTGAAGGATTGTTCCTTGAAGTAGGTCGATCTCCTTGCCTTCAACAAGCCTTATCATCTTTGTGCACTCAGTACTATGTAATCTGGCCATATATCCTCTCTACTATTCAAAGTGGAATATTTATAACACTATGTCTCTGAAGCCTTGGTTTGTCTATGCAAATGTGATCAGTGGTTTAAAAGAGAGCATTGCATTTAGTGGATGTATTTCTTAAGTCTTATAAGGTAGGGCAGTCCTCCTAATCTCTCCCTTTTTATGACCTTAACATTTCAAAGAGGACAGGCCAGTGATCCTGTGGACTGACCCTCATCCTGGATGTGCCTAACTGGTTACTCTAGTGTTATTTCACTTGTTTCTCTTCAGGGTAGGAAATTAGAGAAGTCTAAAGACTTGATAAGATTTAGTTTCAGGGGATGCCTGGGTGGCTCAGTCGGTTAAGGCTCTGCGCCTTCAGCTCAGGTCATGTTCTCAAGGTCCTGGGATAGAGTCGGGATATAGGGCTCTCTGCTCATCAGGGAGCCTGCTTCTCCTTCTCCGTCTGCCACTCCCCCTGCTTGAGCTCTCTCAATGACAAATAGACAATTTTGAATATGCTTGTTTAAAAAAAAAAAAAAGATTCAGTTTCAGCATTTTGGTAAGAATATTTAATTATATCTGGTTTGGAAAAGAAGAATTATAAAACACACTTCGGGACTTCAAAAATACATGAAGCAAAAATTGACAGAAGTGAGGGGAAATAGATGATTCTAAAATCATAATTAGAGATTAAAAACTCCTCTCTCGTGTATGGTGTAAGAGAATGGTCAGGTTTCATTCTTCTACATATAGCTGTCCAATTTTCCCAGCACCATTTATTGAAAAGA
>CM053610.1:92149690-92172604 GCA_028646535.1 Procyon lotor | reverse complement strand
GAGAAGCTTGTTTTCAGGCTTGGTCACCAGAAGGGATTCTGAGCCCTTCTCTCCTTGCTGGCCTCTTCTTGTGCTGATGCTTGCTACGCACGATACAGCAAGGCCTTGAACCTGGCCTCTGACCTCCCTGGAATCATTGGCAGTGGCTCCTTTCATTCTGCATACACCTAACTCTGCTGGGTCCAGGGTCTTGTGTGCTTTGAAGTCTGGATTCAGCAACTCTAAGCTGGTTGTAGAAAATTAATAAGGAAAGAAAGCTGAAACCACAAAATCACCACTAGCCCAAATTTGCTAATGAAATTTCCTCAAAACACCAGCGTTAATTCAATCCTCACATGAATGCCAGGGTGACAAATGAATCCTCTGTGTTGTGGAGTTGACAGGTTCAGACCTTATGGAAAAAGGAACTAGAGCCAGTCTCAAACCTGAGCCCTTTCCAGAAAGAAAGCTGTGTCTCCTGGCACAACACCAAATTACCAACCAGGATTTTGTCTTATTCATTTCTATGGCATTTTGCCTAAGGTGAAGGGCACACACTCACTCTATATGTGGTTGAAGTTTTAGATGCACCAAGGTTTACGTAGATAGAAGAAAATCTATGCTTACTCTAATCTGGTAAAGATGTAGCTGCTTGGGGTGCCCAAGTGGCTCCGTTGGTTGGGAGTCTGTTTCTTGACCTGGGCTCAGGTCATCTCTAGGTCCTGGGATCGAGCCTGTGTCAGTCTCCCCACTCAGCAAGGAATCTGCTTGTCCCTCTCCCTCTGCCCTTCCTCCAGCTCGTGCTCGCACTCTCTCTCTCAAATAAAATCTTTAAAAAATAAAATAAAACATTCTTTAAGAACAGGAGACCCTACATTCCAAAACAACTTTTGGTAGCTGCTGGGCTTAGTCATCAACATTCTCTCTCTTCTTTAGAGCCGCACTTCCTGCCTCAAGATTAGGCATCGCCATGTGGTTCGCTTTGTCCAGGGAAATGTGAGGGAAAGTGGCACGTGTCACTCTTGGGTGGAAGCCGTGTGTGTATGGGCCCCACTTTATTTTCTCCTGCCACGGCCCCCAGCAAGATTCCAGCAATGGCTGCTCCACAAGCCCTCAGTGATGGAGACGGGGAGCAGAGCCCTCACACCAAGGTATGAACGAGCCATGCGACTTGGTTGTTTTAAGCCACTAACTTTCTGGAATTTTTAATCTACCCTATCACTGACCCCCTCCCCCCCCGACTGAGGCAGACGTAGCAAGTTCCTGGAGACTCCCCTCAAAAGCATAAAAAATATGGTCCCACAGAAATATTAGAGGGATAGTTGCACTGTTTCTAAGCAGGGGTAGGTTGGGGAGGAAAATGAACAACTGCTTATGCGATTCAGGGCTTCCTTCTGGGGTCTGGAAATGTTTTGGAACTAGACAGAGGTGAGGGTTGTACAATATTGTGAATGTAGTAAGTACCACTCAACTCTTCATTTTAAAATGGTTGATTTTGGGGCACCTAGGGCTCAGTGGGTTAAAGCCTCTGCCTTTGGCTCAGGTCATGATCTCACAGTCCTGGGATCAAGCCCTGCATTGGGCTCTCAGCTTGGCGGGGAGCCTGCTTCCCCCTCTCTCTGCCTACATGTGATCTCTGTCAAGTAAATAAAATCTTTAAAAAAAAAAAGAATAAAATGGTTTATGCTGTGCCAACCTTCTCAATTTAAATAAAGGTGTTCCATATAATTTTTCATAAAAAATTAGGTAGAGAATAGTACAATTGGAAGTCCATTTCTAATCAAGGATTAAGGTGCAAATAAACATAATAATGCAAATAACTTGTAGATGTCGCTAGAAGCAATTTTGTGAGACAGATGTAGATATTTATACGAAAAGATACAGTAACTATAAGATTTCATTATAATTTAAAGTAGTCTTTTTTTTTTTTTTTTTTTTTTTTTTAAAGATTTTGTTTATTTATTTGACAGAGAGAGAGAGATCACAAGTAGGCAGAGAGGCAGGCAGAGAGAGAGGGGGAAGCAGGCTCCCACTGAGCAGAGAGCCCGATGCGGGGCTTGATCCCAGGACCCTGAGATCATGACCTGAGCCGAAGGCAGAGGCTTTAACCCACTGAGCCACCCAGGCGCCCCTAATTTAAAGTAGTCTTAAGCCACGTGCCCCGATTCTGTAAGATACCCACACTCTTGTCATTAATTTTACCCACCAGAAACGACTTCATTTTGCAAGCTTGATTTCAGGGATGTTTTGTTTACTTTCTCAAGCTTTGAATTGCTCTTTTGGAGATGAGGGGATGGTGGTGGCAGGGAATGGAAAGGATTCAGATGATCCACGTCTTTTTAAAAAGTCAATGACTTCTTTGGTGATGAATCTTACTGTTGGATTCTAAAATCATTCAGCCATGGAAGTTCGCTCAAAATTGCATTGGTCTGTTTCAAAAAAGAAAAAATAATTCATAGCATCCAAGTCGCTACCATCCTCCCAGAGTACTTGCATTTAGGACAGGGATTCTTGACACGAATCTGTCGGGCGCACTTCCTTATCAGGTTTGTTTTCCTCTTCCCTTGTTCCCAGTCACGTAACTGCATTATATTTCAGGTGAAGAAAGTTGGCCAAGGAGTGTGGAAGCAGGGGGACGGACCGTTGTATCTCTTCACTTGGAGGATAGCTGTGGACATCTGTTTACAGATAGATACTTTTTAACTGCTTTTTAGAGCAGTTTTAGGCTCACAGCAGAATCGGGGGGAACTTAGAGATTTCCCACATGCCTTCCTACCACCAAAACCCTGCTTGGAGGGGCACATTTGTCACAGCTGGTGAACCTGTGTCGACATGTCATCATCCAGAGTCCAGAGTTCACATGAGGCTCCCTCCCGATGTACATTCTGTGGTTTGGGACAAGCGTGTGAAGACGTGTATCCATCATCACAGTATCCCAGAATGTTTTCACAGCCAGAAAAATCCTCTGTGCCCCACTTATTCGTTCCACCCCCCCCCCCAAACTCTTGGCCACCATTGATCTTTTCACGCTCTCTAGGTCTGCCTTTTAAACGCGACCTGAGACTTTGTTCCTACAGCCTTTCGAGCCCATTCCCAGTTCCAGCACCAGAGATGGGTCAGAAAGTTATTAGTAACTTCAAAGTAGCCAAGAGGGAATCCTGAGCCTGGGAGATTTTCCGTGAAGTCCTGGGCTTAACTTTCTAGGGGTTGCCGATTTTAAACCTCTATGGGGACAAAGGATAATTTTGGATCTTTTCCAGGGGAGAGGCCAAAAGAAAAAGTTTTCATCTAATGGAAAAGATAACCCAAAAGGTTTCTAGCCTCATAAAACATCAACCAGCTTTCTACATATAGCTAGAATCTCAAATGTTTTTTGAACCCCTGATGTCTTACTGTTTACCTAATTACTGAGTTAAAGAAAATACTTGACAAGTGTTTTTTATATTTGATTGAGAGTCATGATTTTACCTTTTTGAAAATGGTATTTTAACAGATCCTGTTTGTGTTACAGGCATCAGGAAGGAGAGCACGGACGGTGCTCTGTGAACGGACAGGTAGTTGAGCGCAGCTGCTCACTCAGCTCTTACTGAGACCCTATTCTTCTGACGGGACCGTGGGTTGTTGAGTTGAGGCAGACCGCTCTCTCCAACGTTGGCAGCTTGAAGTGAAAAAGACGGGCCTCGGAAAGACACTGATCCATGGACATGGATTTTATAACCAGAGAAGCATTACTGTCAGCAACCTGCTTGGCCCCAGCTCCCTGGGCCGTATTAGATGGCAGGAACTCTGTAAGTGATGGAGCCTAGTGCAAAGAAGGGGACCGAGGCTCTGCACGTCTGCACCAGGTCCTCCCTCCCTGTACCAGACTCGTGTCTACGTGTTGCATGTGTTACCAACATCTATGTGTGACCTGTGACCAAAGCTACTTGATAAAGTTTCCTTCTCTACCTGGAGGGAGCAATGGCTTTAAAGCCCTTGCTTTAGGAGATTAATGCGTAGGGTAGAAAGAAGATAGAAGACACATGTAAAATGTCTCTGAAACTGGCAGATGTAGAAGGCCTGCAGTTTAGTCAGAAGTCGGTAGGATTGGAGACCAGAAGGCTCTGAGCCTCTGAGGAAGCTGGAGATATTTCTCTGTACCAGTCTAGCACAGTGTTGGGTCCTTAGAAAGGCAATCATTGTTATTATTATTAAAGATTTTATTTATTTGACAGAGAGAGAGAGCACAAGTAGGCAGAGAAGGGGGGGGGAGAAGCAGGCTCCCCGCCGAGCAGAGAGCTGGATGCAGGGCTTGATCCCCGGACCCTGAGATCATGACCCGAGGGGAAGGCAGAGGCTTTAGCCCACTGAGCCACCCAGGGACCCAGGCGCCCCAGCAACCTCTGTTCTTGAATGAGTGATTGGCTTGGTTCCCTGTGGGAAAGATAAGGCCAGAAAGGAAAATGAGCAGAGGTTTTAAAAGGAAAAATGATAGGAAAGCTGTGGCTCAGGAAGGCTCGGAGGCCGAGCAGAGGACAGGGGAGTGCTGGAAGCAAACAGTGCTCAGGAAGACCCATCTCCAGACCCAAGCTCAACTCGGGGTCCTCTTCAGCTCTGGAGAGGGTGCAGTGCTGAGCGTGTCGGGGTCTGTGCTCTGCCACCTGCAACTACACCAATAGGAAGGAAATCTCGGAACTTCTCCCCCGAGGACAAGCAGAAATAACTCCACCTGCTCCAACTCCCCCTCAGGGAGGTTGAGACTCAAGGCAATCATGTGGAAGTGCCCCGTCGATTCCAGGCACCGTTTGGGGCTCAGTACTTGGACCAACAGGGGTGCAGCGAAGGCGGGGAAGCCGGCATGGCTGGTCTTCACGTTGGACCGTGGCAGAAATGTAAAGACCCCCTAGGGTCTCTGGGGCCTAGGAACAGTTCTCATGGGATCAAATATATTCTAGCAACAGGAACACTAAGCTCCTAGAGAGCAGTTTAGGGGTCCCTGGACAGCGGCAGCACCCTCGGGGTTCTGACTGTTATGGGATAAAGAAAGGTGTTTGGGAAGGGCATGTCAGCAGGGCTCTCCCCTCCCCTGCTGGGATCTGTTTTATTTGGACGGAGTTTGCTGATATTCTGACAACCAGTTCCGGATGGTTTATAAACAGTCAGGCTGACAGTTTCATGGACTGAGGTAACATTTGGGTATCATCTGCACAGCAATGGAAGACAGATGATTATTTCTGATGGGAAAAAAGGGCTGGCGATGTGGAAATGGAGAAGCCAGAGCGCTGAGGCTCACGCTGCCTTAAGATACAGGGGCCAGAGCAAGACCCACCAGAGCTGAGACACTACAGCCAGGGTGACTGTCCCGGTCGGGATGCTGGGCAGAGCCCGTGTTTGAGCTCCTCATCGGAGAGAAACCAGGAAAAAGGAAAGCAAGTCCAGTTGTGGCAATGGTAAAATCCGCAGGCCAGCCTGGGACCTGGGATTCACTTTGACTCACTTTTTCCCCCCCTCAAGTTTTATTCCCTCGTTAATTCTGTAGGCATTTTGTTTGTTTCAGACGTAGAATTTAGTGATTCATCTGTTGCATGTAACACCCAGGGCTCATTCCCATCACATTGTTAGCTCATCCCCCCACCTGCATCCCCTCTTGTCAATTTGTTTCCTAGAAATCAGCATCTCCTATGGTTTGCCTCCCTCTTAATTTCCATCTTATTATATGGCAGGATTTCTTTTTGATGACTAAGCGATTTTCCATTGTGTCTATAATTCCACAATTTTAAAGTTGACATATAATTCACATACTATAAACCTCATCCACCAGGTTTTTTTGGTATATTCCCAGACTTGTACAACCCTTACTGCTATCAAGCTCCAGAATACCTTCTTCAGCCCAAAAAACCCCCACTCGCTACCCACCTTCTGCCCCAGCTTCTGGCAGCCACAAATCTGTGGTCCCTAGGGATTTGCCTATTCTGGACACTTAACATAAACAGAACGATGTAATATGTGGTCTTTCATGTATGGATCATTTCCCTTAGCTTCATATTTTTGAGGTTCACCCATGCTGTAGTGTGTATCAGTACCTCATTGTTTTTAGGGCCAAATAATATTTCATTATATGGATATACTGCATTTTGCTTATCCAATCATCAGTTAAGGGATACTTGGGTTGTTTCTACTCTTTGACCGTTAACGAATAACACCGCAGTGAATACCCATGGTTTTTTTTTTTTTTTTTTTTTTTTTTTGCGCGCATAGACATACGTGTTCGGTTCTCTGAGGTCTATACCTGGGAGACCATTGATGTATTTGTGGTGACTCCATGTGTAACTTTGGAGGAATCATACCCTAGATTTTTAAGTGAACCACGTGAATGTCAGTGTGTGTCCTCACCTCTGTCAACTCTGAATTCTCTGGGAGGACAGTGGTGCTGAGAGAGAAACATGTGGACCAGGTGGCGCGAGGAATGATGGGAGCAGGAATTGCCTGTTCAGAGGTCTAGGTCTCCGAAGACAGCAGAAATGCTGGTTTCTCTTTTGAAGGAAAGCCTGTCCATGCTGGGGCTAAGGAGCAGGCTGGCCCCCCTGCAAGGAGCCAGGATGGATGGCCAGTGGGGCTGGGACCCACGATTTGACAGCGGGAGTGACCTGTTTCCCTATTTTATTGTTCACATCAGGCCGTCCAGGGAAATAAGTTCACACCTCCTATGTACCCAGCACACCGGGTTTGCTCTGAAGGGCACACACGGCCTTAGCTTACTAGGACCGGGCTGGACAAACCAAGGATCATGTCAAGCAGAAGCTTTTGAACAAATACCATATTGTGTTTTATAGATAACTTATCTGGGAACGGTGCATTCAGTGTGTGCTGTGAATAAATGTGGGAGACCCTGCATTCAGGGGCTCCCCAGGAAAAAGGGACACGAGATGAGGTTGGCTTCAGTCGCACATATGGAATTCATCATGGGGTGAAAGAGGCACTCACTTTGCCTCCTTTCCCTTCCCTCAACATTGTCTGTCACAAAAGCTGTGAAGACAATGAACTCTGCTGCGGTAATGATAGGATTTGTTTTGGTCACACGACAATCCTGAGCAAAAGGGCCTAGAAGACATATGGATCTTGCTATAATTGTCTACGAAGAGCAATGAGTCACCTGGGCAAGTCACCCAACTTTCTAGATTCTGGCCGTAGTCAAGAGTGGGTCTTTCTGGACACCAGATGCCTCTGTGATTTGATTTCTTTCTGGTATATGACTCAAGTGGAATGATTTTTTAAATTGCTGTGGATGGAACAATCTTTCTGTTCTTGTCTGAGCTAAATCTGGGTACATGGAGCTGAAGCCGAATCAGTCTTTTCCCCCCACTTAATTCAATTCAGCACGGCAGGATCTGGATAAGGCGAGGAGGCAAGAAACCAGGAAGCAAAGGATCCCAGGGTGAACGTGAGGAAGGAAAGTTCTGGCTTGGCTTAAAGGTAAAGAAATGCCAAGGGTACACAAGGCAGTAGGCTAGTCGACATTTTGTTTGGGAATCAGAAGCATAGACATTTGGAGTATCAGCAACGGTGGGCATTTGAGCTGCTTGGGGGAGTCTTGTTCCGAGGGTCAAATTTGAATTTCCTAGAAATCTGTTCCTATCATTTCCCTAAAGAACATAAAGACTAGAGTTTGGCTTTCTAGTCACAACTGATCAATTTAATACTATGTTAACAGGAGTGCAGTAGTTTTGTAAGGGATGAAGACAAAATACCAAAGTTTTGGGGATTCAATGACACAGATACAGTCCATACCAGTGCTCAAGGGCAGATACACAGTATGGAATATGTTTTAGGCCAGTCAAATCCCACACATTTGAAAATAAGTGAATTTGACATAAATCAGAGAGGCAGTCATAGGGATGGGCCCCCAGTATACTGGAGATTGCACACGGGGCAGCCACCAAATCATTAGAATTTGAGGGCCCTGTAGAATGAACCCATAGATCTAGAAAGGTTTTTTTTGTTTGTTTGTTTTTTTAAAGATTTGGCAGAGAGCACAAGCAGGGGAGAGGCAGACAGTGGGAGAGGGAGAAGCAGGGTCCCTAACATGGGACTCAATCCCAAGACCCCGGGGTCATGACCTGAGCCAAAGGCAGATGCTTCACTGACTGAGCCACCCAGGTGCCCTGAGAAAGGCTTTAAAAATCAAATAGAGCTAATATTTTATGAGACCATATTATGTGTGCCAGGCACTATTTTGAGTATTACACATGTACGGATTTCTTTAATTCTCAGAACGATCCTGTGGGCATGATGGCCGCAAGTTACCCTCGGATACCTCAGAAAGAAAATAGTGCAGAGAGTAAGAATGACAGCAAATGGGGAAATCCAATCCAATTCTATTGGATTACAAGGGAGTAATCCAAATAAAGAGTAATAGAGGGGCGTCCGGGTGGCTCAGTCCATTAAGCCTCCAACTCTTGGTTTCCACTCTGGTCATGATCTCAGGGTCATGAGATTGAGCCCGGTGTCAGGCTCTGTACTCAATCTGGAGTCTGCTTGAGATTCTTTCCCTCCCTCACCTTCTGCCTCTCCCTCCTCTCAAATAAAATCTAAAGAAAAAAAAAATAGGATTTCTTTGGTTCCAGAAACTTTACTGTAAGCTTGAAATGATCACAAAATAAACATTGAAGCAAAAATACTCTGAGTATTTTTTTTAATTTTGTTTGTCAGAGGGAGAGAGAACATGCACAAGCAGGGGGAGAAGCAGCAGGCTCCCCACTGAGCAGGAATGGATCACGACCTGAGCCCAAGGCAGATGCTTAGCTGACTGAGCCACCCAAGTGTCCTGAAAAGATACTATCATGAGATGAGAAAACTGAGACACACAGTTTAAGTAACTTGCTCCTGGTCACCTGATACTAAGTGGTGGAGGAGCCACTCCCAACAAACTTCCAGATTGTTAGGGAGTGTGACAAGGTGAGGGACACACAGAGATCCAAACACTGTTGGTCGTTCAAGTGGTCATTGCGGTCTTTGCAGCTCCAGAAGCATAATGTTGGCCTTGCTGCCAAGCTCGGCACTGGGTGCTGGGGTTGCCCAAGCAGAGGAGCAAGGCAGGAGCCGGGAGGAAATGCCAGGATTGTCAAGTGCAGTGCCCGCCGCCACCCCCAAAGGAAGGAGGAGCCGCTGGTCGTTCAAGATGAGGTAAATACTGCAAGTGAGAGTCAGCATTGGGAATCATTTATTGCAACTTGACATTGCTGCTACATCCAAACATTATCATTTTTCCTGGAAATTTTTTTTTAACCCCTTAATTCAAACATTTATTAAGCTCCCACTGCATGCTTAATATTGGTTGAGACTTGTTTATTAAAGACTAACAGCAGCAAGGACATAATGTCCCATGTCAAATATGATGGCAATATCAAATAAAGGTTTTAAGTTTTGACATGTTTTTTCATTTAGATACACTTGACAGATGACATGAAGTTCAGATGTACAGCATATTGATTTGAGTATATTGCAAAGTGATGGTTAATATCACCACAAAAAATTGTTTTGTTTTTCTTGTTATGAGAACTTCTATCTACTCTCATCGGTCTTTGTTGAATTCAGGCTCCAGGCTTTAGGGAGAGAAATCTTTCTGGAAGCATTTCTGTGAAACTTCCTTGCTCCTCGCCTCCTCCGCTCTCTTAGAACAGACTGATCACGGGTGAGAGTAAATAGGAATCCAAGTTATTAGGATTGTTTCCCAAGGATATTGCACCTTTTTAAACCCAAAGTAGGTCATAAGTTGTCCAGCTGTGCCCGAGGCACGTGGTTGCAAAAGGTGGGAGCCAACTGGCATTCTAAGTGGAACAAATGGAAAATTTGGGCTGTGCAAGCCAAAGGGAATTCTTCATCTTAATTAAGGAGAAAAAAAAAAACCTCTGCAATATTGAAAGTCTAGGTAGAGAACGCAAGATCTGGCTTCTGACTTCATTAAAATGAGCCCTGCTTAATTAGAACCTAGCTAATGCAAATTGGAAAGAATCAAGGCTAAAGCCCATTGAAGTTGGTCCAGTTGGGGAATTAAAACCCCACGGTTCCACTCCTGCCCTTGAAAACTGTCCTCCACTTTCTTAGGTTATAGGTAACAAACCTGAGCCCCTTTCTAAGAGAGCAGGAGTCAGTTACCCGCTTTTCCTCCAGGAATGAACTCTGGTACCTTTGGAATATTACGATTAAAGAAAAATTTTTATGGCAAGTTCTCTAATTCCATAAATATGGAGCTTCACATTAACCAAGAGCTTGTTGAGAATCATTTTTGCTGCCTGGCTGCTTACAAGAGTCAAATTAGCAAACTATGTGGGACAAAATGTTACTCAGGTCAGGTAACTTCATATTAATGAAACGTAAATAAATCCAGAGAAAGGGAAATTTAGGAAATGCAAATAAACATCCTTCATGCAACTCGTCTCCCCAAACAGCTCCTCAGATGTTCTTTCCTCTGGTCATGTCTCAAGTGCATTTTAGTGATAACCTTGGACACTCCACATTTCAGCACAATACAAATCTCTCTCTCGTGTTCTTGTTTGCTATTTCTGTCAGAAACATGAAAGCCACATCAGCTAGATGGAAATCCTAGAGGGATTTAAGAAGAAAAGATCAATTGTTTGACAATAAACATGGCAAATCTCATGTGATTAAATAAATGCTTATAAACGAAAAGCAAGAAGATTGCGCTATGGGTTGTTAAGCATGAAGTGAGGACTAGAAACAACTAGGCAGGCGATCTGGTGGGGGGTCGGGGGACTCGTATTTCAACACAAAATCTGGAAAATCTGGACAAAGCGGAGATCAAGAGACACGTGAGAGCTGACTTGTATTATCGAAGTTGTTTTGTTCTTGGCTTAAGAAAATAGATCGGAGATAATCTAGTTTTTATAACTAGAGATAATCTAGTTTTTATAACCCGCAATTGAAATGGCTTTGGTTGTGCTGCCGTTGTCGAAAGGGAGTGACCCTCCTGTGTAACCTTGAAGTGTAGTGTGAATTTCAGAAATGGAAATTAGTTCCTTCTTTCAGTGCTGACAGGCTGGAGGTGCCACCAGCCAGGCCCACGTGTCTGTGAGAAGAATCAGTTCGCTCTTGGTAGAGTCCTGTCTCAGGATCATGTGAGATTCACCACACAACGCTCAGAAAGCATGAGATTATCTTTAGACAGAGAGATGGAGAACTGGGGCCTGATTTCATAGGTTTTTCCCACAGATTTTGCTTTCCATTCTCGTCAGTTGTATCTGAAAGGCTGACAGCTACCAGGGGCTGTGGCCGGCATGGGGGAGAATGTGGCATTGCTGGCTGTGCTGGCCACGGCAACATGTCTGCCTCAGGGAAGATCCAACATGGACAAACAAGTGTGTGACAGAGGGTACGCAACTGAAAGTAGACCAAAGGCGAATGCTGGGGCCATCCGTCAGAAACTTCCAATGACCAATAATATTCACCCCGTCATTTTACTTTTCAGTAAGTTATTGAGTTGGCCAAGAAAGTTGATGGTGACTTATCACTAGTTGGCCATTTCTCAAAATGTCTATGATGGAGAAGAATCTTCATTTCTCATAACCTCAGGCAGTGCTGGATTACATCAATCAACAAACGTATCAAGAACCAAGAATGGTGTGCTAGTGGCATCAAATACCGATACAACATGTTTTATTCCCAAGAGCAGCTCAGAGCCAGTGGGAAAGACATGCAAACATGTTTTTCCAGTGCAGTAAGAGGAGACCTCTAATAAATGTATGGAGAAGGTACTCCAAGAACACAGAGGATCAAATGGATTCTGCTTGGGGAAGTCTGAGGGAGTATCAAAATGGAAGAGAATTTAGTTTCCCAGGAGGAGGAACAGAATTTACCAAAAAAAGAAGGATCTAAGTAAAGAAATACATGAAGTGCGAAGCAGGAAGTCAAAGGTGTGCTGAGCGTTTTCAGTGTGTAAGTGCAGAGCAATTTCATTGGCATGATTTGTGTGACAAGAGGTCAGTTCTTCCAATAAATGCGAGTTTCAAGACCACTGTCTCACTTTGGACTCAATCAGATTTGAAGTGCAAGGACCTCTTTGCTCTAATTGTCCCAGACTGCCCCTTTGGAGTGATGGACGCACCGTCCCACAGGTGGAATTATTGCTGGGGAGAGGGAGCCTCAGAGAGAAGCTCCCCAGAGCCCTGGGTCCAGCCTTGAACAGCAGCAGAAAGAAGCAACTGCTCTGGGGGGAGCATCGCATACAGGGAAAGGCAGAGAGCAGTGGGGTTCTTGGTCAACCAGGCCCAGGTCTCCACAGGGAGGTGGGTCCGGATCTGTGGTCATCAGCATTGGTGGCCAATGCACAGAACCAGCATGGACTTCACTTCAGGAGATATCAGAATAAGAGTCCCTCTGTGGGCTTCAGATTCCTCTTTTTGTAAAAACAAACTAGATTGACTAAATCAGTTGTGGGAAAACTTTTTAGAGCCATAGGGTTCCATAAAGGTACCTCGGTGGCCGGAGATGAGGAAGAACAAGGCCAGGTTGGAAGAGTTAACCCTCCACACCCTTACTTCAACAGGAGTATTTTGATTCCATTGATTTTAATCTTGGCAATCCACATGAGATATAATTTGAAAGAAGTATTTTACTGTACAAATTATTCAATATCTTGGACTAGAGAATCAAATTCTAACTGTAGTTCTAAGCCCCTGATTTCCTCTGCAATCCCATAAAACTTGATTTACGTCCCTCTATAGCACTTACCCAATTTTATTTTGTATTATTCTTTATGTTCCAGGAAGGTGCATTTTTCCCCTTCTTAGCAATTTTTTTTGCTCCATAAGAGCAAGCTCAGGCCTGCTGGACTCTCCCTAGCCATACTGGCCTCTTTCCTGTGCCTCGGACTCACCCAGTTCATACCTTAGGGCCTTTGTACTTGTGGTTTCTTCTGTCCAGAGTGGTTTCCCCCAGATCTCCCTAAAACTTGCTCCTTAGCTTCCTTCAGGTCCCTACTCACAAGTGACCTTATCTGATGGCCTTTCCTGAACACCTAATAAGTAAAATGGAGCCATATTCTACAAACACACACACACACACACACACACACTCACTCCAGGGGCTTTTTGTTTGGTTTCATTTTTCTCCATAATACTTATCACTTGCATATTTTATATCTCATTAGCTGTTTCCATTCAGTCTCATCCCACTAGAATGTAAATTCCAGGGGGCAGGGACTTTGTTTTGGTCATTGCTGTGTCCCTGGAAGAGATCTTGGCATGGCATGGAGTACCCGCCCACCCCCTGGAGGACACTCTGCTCCTATGTGGCCAAGACCGCTGGTTTTATAAAGAGAAGATCCCACCTGCAGTGATTTACAGTTCAGCTGGGTTTTCCTTTTGCTGTAACATCCAAACCTGTGACCTCACAAGACCTACCGAACAGTAACTGACCAGAGTGGTTTAAAAAAAAAAAAAAAAAAAAGCATGGGGTTTGGATTTGGATCTCACCTGTGACACACGCTCATGGGTTGCTTGTAGGTAACCTCTCAGAAGTTCAGTGTCCCTATTTGTAAAAGGGGGTCGTAATTTACTGCCTCCAAGGTTGCTCTGGGGATCACACCAAGTCCCATGTGTGAACAGTGCTTTGTAATCCATAAGGGACCATGTTAGGTGTGGCTTTGGAGGAGCCGAGAGAGGACCCGAGCCCTTCATGGCCCTTGAGGCACTACGAAGACCGCTGTGACTGCTGGTGCTCCCTTTCCTTCCTTGGAAACAGACCACCTCTTTCTCTGAAGGTAGGAAAGTGAATCCGCTTAGCTCTGTGGAACACTGACTTTCTCATCCACCCTATGGTTTTGGCGAAATTAGTAAGAAAATATTCAGCAAAGAAAGTGTTTTCACCTGATACTACATAAGGTTTTCAAATTAATAGCTTCTGTAAACAGTCCCTTTCAGCCCTGCAGGATGGGCTGCTACTTTTCGGAAAGGCCCCTTTATTTTGGAATGTATGCTAATTTCTGCCTCCCCCATTTTCACCATGTGCCTCAGCCTCACAGATTCAAGGAAAAAAAAAAAAAGAATTCCACGTATTTGTGGAATGCTTCTGACACTGAGCTTGAATTGCCTCCCCCAAGAAAGTACTTTATATTTATTGCCATTGATAGAAACTGCTTGAAGGTGAGGGAGGCGGCGTGTGTTAGAAGGTGTGAGACTTGGGGTGAGAGTAAAGAACTTATCTTGTCTGGTTCTCTCACAGACTAGTTAAGTGGCCTCGGTCTCCGTGTGTGTGTGTGTGTTTGTGTGTGTGTGTGTGTGTGTGTGTGTGTGTGAGAGAGAGAGAGAGAGAGAGAGAGAGAGAGAAAGAGAGAGAGAGAGAGAGATGCGGAAATCATATGAGCCTACTACAGACTCTCAGGGAGCGAGCTGGCCCTGCTTTGGAGCACACCTTCCATGGGCATGTTGGGTAATGGACAGGAGACGCACTGGGCACAGCTTTGTGGGACTAGGACTGCAACGCAAAGGATTCCACTTCTCGACGTTAAAGAGGAAGACATTAGTGAGGTGACTGGGAAGCCAGATATTGGAAGAGGGGCATTGAGCAGTAGGAGGAGGGAACAGGAGAGAAGGCCCAGCAGTGGCCACAGAAGGGGACCAAAGGGGAGAAACACCACCGAGAGGCTGAGTGATGGGAGAGAATGACGGAGTCTTAGAGCAGAGACACCGGATACCCAGTGAGGAGACATTTTCCGGAAGGATGGGGAGCAGATCTACTGGATTACAGACACATGGGTTCTGGGAGCTCTCCTCTTTACACAAGCATAGCCTCCCTTTTCTTGGCCCTGCCCCAGCTGGGTCTCTTTCCTGTGTCTTCTCATGGCTGTACTTGGGGCACCATGTATCTGGCCCTTGGCCAACCACGGCCTTTTTACAAACACCTTTCAGGGGGAGAAGTGGACAATATTGGTGCTCCTGCTCAATCCCCCAGCTTCCTTTTGGGGTTTCTTGACCATTGTTGCACACACTCCCTCGTTCCATTTGATTCTAATTGACAGCATTTGAAGCTCTTTGGAAATCTGCCCTTGTTCCCACCAGAGCTAGTGCAGAGAGCCCTCAGCCCAAAGTGCCAGGGAATTTATTTTCTATAGCCCTGCCCATGGCCCTCGAGCAAAGCAAGCAGGTGTGAGAACCCAACTCTCTTGCCTCGGTTGGTCCTACTTGGAAGTGTAACTTACACCCCAGAGGTCTCCTGCGGGCTCGAAGCCCCCCTCTGTAGGGCTTTGCCTGAAACTACAGTCTTGCTTGGCTTCCTCCCCTCTCCTCTGCCTCTCCACTTTCTTGCCAGTCTCCTGTAGAAGCACTTTTTAATAAATTCCTTGCTCACAAATCTTGAATCCTCATCTCAGAGAGACCAGCCTTAAAACACTGCCTATCTCCTGAAGTTTAGGTTTAAGAATTGGATGAAAGTTCTGGGCACTTTTCCTAAAAGAAAGTGTATACATGCACGTAATTGGCTTGCCTTTGCTTCGTGATCTTGGAAGTGCAAGAAATGTCTCATCCTTAATTTTTCTAAATCCTATCTGACTCAGCCTTCCACCCACCAGGTGGTTGAGAAATCTGAGTTCAATTATTTGTGGAGGGTGTTTCTCATTCTTCCTCCCTATTCACTTGAGACCCTACAGGAAACCTGGACCAAAATATTGAGGGAAGCCTCAGGATGTCAGTCCAATACTCCTGGGGATTTTGTCCTTCACTCATTAGGTGCAGGTGATAATGTCTGGTTCTGCTCAGGGATCTGTGCTGAGCTCCCTGTCTGCAGCACTTGTGATCAGACTTTCTAGGTGCTTCTGCAGGAAACATTTCCAACCATTCTCATGTGAGGCCCTGATGCCTCTGGACTGCTCTGTGTAGGCTCTGTTGTCAGAAGAGCTTAAATGGACAGGCCCTCTCCCCTCACTCCCTTCCTCCCACTTCTATTCCTGGCAACTAGCTCTTTCTACTGCCATTGATCCATTCCAGCCCCACCCACCCACTACATTTTCCTTGCCTTTCCCCTTGCAGGCAATCCCCAGCTCTGTCCTGTCCTCAGCAAAGAAGTGGATGGAGGGGATCTTTAGGGCAGAACTAGAACCCAAGAACACTGAAAAAGAAAATTTGTCTATTTCTCCAGCAGAGGCAAAGGAGAAATGATCCTTAAATTCATTTCTACCACACCAAAACTGATTAAGGCAGACTTTAATACCTCAGTAAAATACCCCCACTCACATGCAATATTGCATACAACTTTAGGAAGTTCATACTTCCCAGGACTCAAGGTTACAAACACCTGACCTAAAGGAAAGTTATATGAAAGCAAACTGACCCACATCTGACCCCTAACCGCCAGTGATGAGGATACTCTTGAATGAACCTCTTTCTCTTTGATCTAGAATCTGTCTTATGCCCGTGGTTTCTTGCTCAAATACCAAGGCTCTTTTAGCTAAAAGAAAGAGTGAGGGACGAATACCAGTAAATAGAACCTTTGGTTTTACCAAAGGACCCAATTAATAAGCAAGCACAGGAAACTTGAAATCAGTGTAGATGCTGGATTGGGGAGGTTTGAGGATCAATGCTCCCCCAAATCACTGGGTTCGATGCCTAGAACACGACTGTGGTGCTATATTATCATAGTTGACATCATATTGCTATTATGACGATACTTGTCAAATCTGTGTCAAAACAATTGTCAGTTTCGGCTCATGAGACAATCACAAGGCTCAGGCAAAATATTTTGGCCAAGTGATGCCAGTAGTAAATATTCCCAGTGGTCAGAGTTTTGGGGACCATTACCTTCTTATGGATAGGGATATTATTCGTCTTTATATAGCTAACATACAGCATAAGTGGCCCTTACATTAATAAGTATATGTTCAGTTGATTTCATTCTTGTATCAACTGTTGTTCATTGGCTGGCAGGAAGGACTGTATTAACCAATTCTACATACGTCTCTCAAAGTTACATTCGCACTTGGTGTGTACTTTATCTTGAGGAAAATAAGTAAGGTCACGTCTTAAATATTCAAACTAAAATGCCTTGAGTGCCTGTCCCATTATTACACAGATGTTTTTCATTACTAGAGTCCCTCCTGTAGGAGAATTCCTCAGCTTACTTAATCCAGCCACAAGGTGGCTGCTCCCATCTTGCGCTGCTACTGCAGTGGGAACTGAAAATGAACATCTCTGAGGCTAAAGAACTTCGTCTGGGGGACCAGATACTCCAGAAAGAGCCACCCTGTGTCTGTTGCTGCTCCCAGTTTTGGAGGCCCGTTACTTTAGAGGCTGAAATGGGCAGCGTGCAGGAATGCCCACATAACTCCCTTGCTTCTCACCCATCCAGAGAGGGTTCCTCTTACAGTTCTTGACTCCTTCCCAGGGAAAGTGGCGCCCCTTGTGGCTGGATGACTTCATAACCACTGCTTGACCTTTAAAACGGCCAAGACATTAGAGGAGGAAGGGAAGCATGTGGTTTATCTGGGAGTATGTATTTCATAACGTGAAAACAGTCCCCACCAGGCAGGTGAACCAAGCTTGCAGACGTTCTTTGTTGTCCTTTTGTGAGGCTGAGGTTTTATTAGAAGCCACTCATCCACAAGTGGGAGCAGAACCTGCTACAGAGTGACTTTTATTTGTTCCGTCACCAGAAAGGAAGAATGGCATGTTAATATTTCAATAGAAACCCTTACAACATATAAAATAGCAGTGATTGCTGCAAAACGAAGTCTTGTTAGTCTTGGCATCGAGTCAACAGTTATTGAAGATTCTTTAGGGCTTGATAGAAAACATTTGAACTGAAGTCTTTAAAATCTGATTCTAATTTTGATAAATAGAAATTTGCTGGCCACTGGTGCTCTTCATATATCTGGGGCATGTAAAGAAATGATCACAACCTAGCTAACTAACAACCTGCTTGGTCACTGACTAATGTAATGCCAAAGGTCATGCCCCCGAGTTCCTCTCCCACAAGGTGGGTGCTTTGTAAATAACTATGTTGTACAAAACATCTCCATTTAATTGTGATGTAACCTCCACTTCAAGAGGCACAGTGGTTGGGAAACTTAATATCACGCAAGTGAAATGTTACTTTAGAATGGAATTCCAAACATTTGTTACATTTTGTTTGCTAGCATCATTTCTCTCCATTTACTTGTTTATAGCAAACTTTTACCAAAATGGGTCACGTGGATCAAACAAAAAACAATGAACTATTAAGACACAGAAAATCAAACCCATGTAAGGGAATCAATGGCAAATATGCCAACCAAGAGGGCTATGCCAATTATGATTAAACATTAAATTCTGACCCAAGTTTCCTGGTGCGAAAGGCAAAAAGGGTGGTGTGATGTAATTTTCTTATCTGCTTGGATAATACATGTCAGTTCATGAAAGAACCCTTTTCTAGTAACACATTTGAAAAGGAATCTATGGTATGGAGGAAATTCAGGCTGAAATTAGCTCAACAAGGAAATTAAATACATTTTAGAATCTGTATCTTCATCTCACGCTGGTAACAGACCTTCAAATCTCAGTGTCTTAACCCACGAACTTATTTCGTGCTCACACTCTACTGTGAAGCTGCCAATGTAGGTTTCCTGGGTCATTCTCCTCTAGACAGAAACTTCTTCTATCTTGTAACAACTAGCAATTCCTCCTTCCCAGGAAATTGAGAGAAGTCCTAGAAGAAATGCATCTTATTTTCACTCATGCGCCATTCCCCAGAACTCAGTCACACACTAACTTATTGCAAAGATGGATGGAGTATGTGCTACATCCCTAGGAGGAGGGGATGGGGTGACGAGCATCTGTCCAGTATCTGCCAAATTCATCTTTTCTTCTTATCTCTAAGTGTTTTGAAACACTTTAGTCCCTAGGCTTCCTGGGGACAAGGAAGTCTACCGATTATACAAGATTTTGTTAATTTATAATGAAAAATACATTTATCTGTATCAACTAAACACGAACAATTTTTAAGCACCATTCCTATAAATGGGGTTTTTATGCATATAAAGACAAACTTGACGTTTGAACATCATGGGCTTGAACTGTAAGGGCCCCCTGGCACATGAATTTTTTTTTTTTTTTATAAATACAGTGAGTTCTATAAGTGTATATTCTGTTATGATTTTCTGAAAACATTTTTCTCTAGCTCACTTTGTTGTAAGAATATAGTATGTAGAACATACAAAATAAGTGTTAATAGACTGTTCTTTTAGAGGTTTTTATTTATTTGACAGAGAGAGATCACAAGTAGGCAGAGAGGCAGGCAGAGGGAGAGGAGGAAGCAGGCTCCCTGCTGAGCAGAGGGCCCAATGCCGGGCTCGATCCCAGGACCCTGGGATCATGACCTGAGCTGAAGGCAGAGGCTTTAACCCACTGAGCCACCCAGGTGCCCCTAGACTGTTCATGTTGTTGGTAAGGGTTCTCGTCAACAGAAGTTTTGGGGAGTCAAAAGTTACATGCAAATTTTCAGCTGCACGGGGTGGGGAGAAAAGGTACTTCTACCCCCTGTGCTGTTTAAGTGCCAACTGGATACATAATATAGTCTATAAATGAGGGGGCTTTGTGTCCTCTTCTTATTCGGAGTAGTTCTGAGAACTTCCCTTCTGAAAAAGAGGTTTGAGAAGTACTGCATTTGGACAGTTTACTCCTGTGGCTCAGACCACTTAAGGATCAGAACCTTCTTTCACCAGGATACCGGAGCTAGGAAGGATCAAAGAAGGGGTGAGCAGAGACCATTAGATAGAGTTGTTCATCATACCCATATCATTCTTGCTCTGAGCCTGGAGTCTACAGCTATTTGAGCTACAGCGGTTCTGAAACAACGTGCTCAATGGAGTTTTGGAAAATTAATCAGCTTCCATTTGTGAACACTTGCATTTCCACACTTCCATTTTATGAAGTTTCACACCCAGATATTTGGCTTTGAGGTATGCCTCATTCAGATCCATATTGGAAAGGCCTGACTTCCTATCACTGCCAGGAGTTTCTTTAGCTCCAGGGATTTGTTTGGTTCTGTGCCATTTTATCCCAAGTTTTATTCCTTCCATCTGATTCAAATGTTTCATTACCAACTCACAGTTGTTCTTAAGGGAAGAGAAGAGAAAAGAGATAAAGCAGCAGAAAAAAAAAAAATGGCACCTCTTAAACCTCTTAAAACAGGGAAACATTCTGGTTTGAATTTCCTGTCAGATTTTGGGCAGGTTAGTTGGCAACTGGTGTTTGGACATATTTCAGATTTCAGAGTAAGTTTCACAGAGCTTTATTGCCTCCCTCCGGATCCCTGTTCCAGAACAATAAGAGGTTACGTTTAGCTTGCTAACCCCACTGTCATCGGTCAGCTGCTCTTCTTGTGCCACGGAACATGGAACGTGCTTTGCTTTCCTCACCTTAGGGCTCTCTCCTCCGACGGACCTCGGGGTCGGGAGGGGACTCTGAATCCACTGCCGCATCTTATGGTGGGGGGTCGACAGGGCTTGGGAAGAAAGAGCCTGATGTTCCTGCAGCCCTCATACCCGCCCCTCACAGACACTGGTTTTCTATTGTCGGTGTTGTCTTAAGCTTTTTGTTTTAAGAGTTGCAAGGGGAATACAGAGATTCCTCTATGCACCCTCCTCCCAGGTTTCCCCCGTGTTAGCAACTTACATTATGGTACATTTTTCACCCCAGTAACTGATACATCATCTGAAGTTTATATTTTATTTGAATCTCCTTCACTGGAAAAGGACCTAACGTCCTTTTTCTGTTCCAGGGTATGTCCTTGTGAATCCCATGTTTTGGTGTCATGTCTTCTCTCTTCAGGATCCTCTTTGGTTTGATTGTGTGTGTCCGTCTGTGTGTAGTAGTAGTAGTAGTAGGCTGTGATGTAATATATAGGTCACGGTCTTAAAAGTCACTGGTATAGAGCAAACTCTAGTTAGGGACTCCTTTAAGCTCCTAACAGTAACCGAAAGGACAATGTTAAGGGTGCCAAATATTAGAAGTATTTCTGATGCTAGTCTTACAGTTGGAAAAAAGAAAAGGACAGGGGACAGTTATATTTATAGAAAATCAAATAATAAATAGGAGGTATCCTAGAAATGGAGAGAATTCAGGCCTAAATACTGTTCAGGTCTGTAGGGATCTATAGTTTTTTCAAAGCAAGCATTAATATGTTCCTGCCAGAGATGTTCATTCCTTTCAGGAATGCTCTTTGTCCTTAGTGACTCATAGCAGCCATTTTTGTAGATTGTTTTTAAAGCATCAGATGTGGTGGTTGCCTGGGTCTAGAAAGTTTGGTACGTAGGTTTGGGCTTCATGGGCTGTTTCCCATGGGAAAGTGGCTTGATTAAAGATGAAAACTGTCCCGGTCAGCTGTTTGAGGCCATACCCAGATGAAAGGAAGCAGGGGAGGCCAGGTGTGTACATTTGTCGTAACACTGAGTCCGGATAATTTCATACAGATTTCCCGCCTTATTGTCGGTGGAGGGCAGGGAGTGGGAGGGTCAAAGGAGAGGAGAAATCTTAAAGTATCTGTTGGTGCTGATGGTGTAAATCCAACAGGTTTACTGCACTGAGGGTGTCCCTATAAGCTTTGGGAAGGTGGCAGAAGAGACGGACGGAGACAGAGGAGGGTTGGGTTCAATGTTTCTGGTTACCTAAGAATGAAGTCTCTATGGGGAAAAGAAGTAAGATTTGACCAGGTGACTTGTCTTTTGTATCTCAAGCCAAAGTAGACAGAATCATACACTCACGTATTGGTTGCAAATAAATGATTTGAGTGTTGTAGTTTTTAAAAATTAATTTCCTGCCCTTGGAATCCATTGTTGGAAGGAATTTTCAGAGACTTAATCTTTAAGAGATTTATTTTATTAGAGAGTGTGGGAGAGAGTGCACAAGGGATGGGCAGGAGAGAATCTCGAGCAGGCTCCCTGCTGAGTTCAAAGCCCTACACGACCTCATGACCAAGATCGTGACCTGAGCAAAATCAAGAGTCAGAAGCTTCACCAACTGAGCCACTCAGGCGCCCAAACCTTTCTTTTTGCCTCCAGGTGGGTAACTCGGTCCCAACCACCTGTACTGAGAAGTGATTTTTACTCTGATCTCCTAGGTCTTTTTCGTTTTACTTTTCATTTACAGTTACTTTTTCATTTACAATTAGAATGAAGCTGGAGAGATTACTTGGAAAAATTGAAAGGATAATGCTCACTTCAGATTGTAGCGATTACTTGATTAAATATTGATTGAAGGGTCTGTGGCTCCTTCAACTCATTTGTATTTATTTTTCCTGGCTTTCTCTCCACCCTACTCCCATCTCTTGACCATTTCAATGAGTTATGAAAAGCGAGGGAAATGCAATGAAGTAGAAGTGAATCCATTCTACTACTTGCGGAGTGATCTGGTAGCCTTGGGGGGTAAGCAAGGGAGTTGAATATTTACCTCCTGCTCCTCCTGCAAGTAAGAACGAACACACACGTATACACATGCACTCATATCTCCAGTTGGGGCAGACTTTGCCCTAACATCTCAGCATCTTGGCACCTCCTTGGCTTTTCACCTTTTCCGTTCATTAGAGATACTTTGCTGGTTCTGGTCTGCTAAGGTTTGGTGTTTCTGTTGGGAAAGTAAATGGCAAAAGAGCACATGACTGCCGCGGGCAAGCACTGAAGGCCACAGCTGTTTAGGAGGGTGAGCAAGGGCTGGCTGGAAAGACAGGGCAGTGTGTGGAGGAGAGGTTAGGGAGGAGGAAAGGGACAAAGAGCTCCACTTTCCCCATTGCCTGTTTAGGTCCTCCAGGAAACAGACACCAACACAGAATTAGGAATATATTTCGTTTCTTGGGTGAAAATGCTTGCAAAGGAGAAAGGGGGGATTGAGGCGACGGGGAGAGCCTTGGATCATGATGCAAGTCTGATGTCGTGAAGGAGACCAAGAAAGGGCAAGAATTGGGTAGGTAGGGCAGCTC
>CM053610.1:92082426-92149590 GCA_028646535.1 Procyon lotor | reverse complement strand
CCACCCCACATGCAGTCACTGGCTAGGAACTGCTCCGGAAAAGCACGGCTCTGGTGAGATCTGAGCAGCGTCTTTCCGTGCCCACCACCCCATGGATCACATCAGTATCAGAGCTCAGAACAGGCAAAAAAGGGTGAAATCCCATCTCATATCTAGTCACCCTGCTATGGCAGGTGGGGAGGAGGGAGGCGAGTTGCTCCCAACCATAGATGATTACAAGAACCATAAAACTGGGTTACAGGGCCAAGAATTTTCCTTTATCTGCTAAAATCCTAAGGCACCTACAAAAGTGAGCTTGACCCAGCTTAGTTCCTTCCAGCGACCAGATGTGGTCCCAAAACCACCTCGAACAATCCGCAGCCTACTGACTCAACTTGTCAGAGCCAGAAGCCCCTTGGCAGAAACGAGAAACTAGCTCACCTCTCAGATCTGTAGGGAAAGGGAAATCGATTCGTGAATGTTTTCATTTTTTTTTCCTCTTTGTGGTGTTGCTTCTAAGTGCTGGAGGGTGTCGGCTTTTCTGTGACTCAGAAGCCTAAATGCTCTTCTAGGGCGAGGGACTGATCTTCAGAGTGGAAGAAAGTCAGCCTCTTTTTGCTTTACACTTTGAGAATTGATTGCCTGAAAGGAGTTGATCCAAGATATTACCGTGGGGGGAAAAAGACAGGAGCAGAACCCAGTGATGAGCCAGAAGGCAGCTCCCAACACCGGTCTGTAGGTAAATTCAGCTTTACAAGGCACTTTTTACAATCATGAGGCCACTGAAGTTCAGTTGAACCCACCACGCAAGTCATCAGCTCATTCACTTTGACAACTTCTCACGCTCTGTATCCTGGAGTCTGGGGAATCAAAGATCCCTTCACGTGAGAGATACATTGGAGGGAACATGAATTGCTTTTGGATTGATAATTGGTCTCTGAGTTTTGACTTTTCCAGATGCAAATTCCAGAGATACTGTGCAGTGGACCTCTCTGGTTGTAGCCCAAGGAGGCAGCCAAGGAATCAAGGAAGGTGGCCGAGCTTAAGTAGAGAAGAGATGGTGCATGTGGGTGTTGGTGAAGGCTAGCAGGCTCTGCAGAGAATGTTCTAGATGTTAGGCCTCTTGGTACCTTCTACGCTGAGCTTCCTTGGGAAATGATACCCGGCAGGAAAGAAAGGAGAGCCAGGATTTGCTTTATTTCAAATCCACTGCTTAACTTTTCATAGGCTGTTCTAGTTTCTTTAGGATCAAGGTATCTAATCCTGTCCTTTGCCTGCTCCTGCTTTCAATTTTAATGAGTGTGGAATTCAACAGTTTGCAATGGTTTTCAAAGTTTTTTTTTTTTTATAGTGGTGCTCTTGCTTCAACAGAAAATAAAAATCAGGATCAAAGCTCAAGAACTGAGACAGCCAGCTTCTCCTTTAGGCACTTCCCCAAGCCCCAAAACTCTTTGGGAATGTAGTTTGAAAAGTCATTGTTAAAGTGGAAAGAGGGGCTCCTGGGTGGCTCAGCCAGTTAAGCATCTGCCTTCGACTCAGGTCATGATTCCAGGGTCCTGGTATCGAGTCCTGCATTGGGCTTCCTGTTTGGCAGGGAACCTGCTTCCCCCCTCTGCCTGTCGCTCCCCCAGCTTGTGCTCTATCTTGCTCACTCTCAAATGAATAAGTAAAATCTTAAAAATAAAGTTGAAAGAGGCTTTGAGTAAGAGTTTTAGGTCTGGAGTAGAGAAGATTCTAGTTTGAGTCCAGTGACTGTTTTGCTTCTGTGACCTTGAGTAAATAACAAGCAGTAATGGTAGGAAGGGAGCACTCTGAACGCCATTACAATTAGAAGAGTGTTATTCTAATGAATAATTGTAAAGATCATTTTTCTAGGGCATGCTCTATGTGCCCAGCACTGAGCTAACGTGCATTATTTCCTTTCAATACAATTAAACCCGAGGTTTAGGTAAACTACTAGGAAGAGAGAAGTTGTTTGCCCACAGCGAGGTAGCAAGTGATGGTCAGAGAGAGGCCACAAACCCAGGTAATTTTGGCTTTGGAAGCAAGGCAGCAAGCCCCAGATATGTTCGGCTTTGGAGACTCAGGGTCCTAATCCGTAAAATAGAGATTAAATGATCGTTAAGAGTTCAAAAACGTTTAAACCAGCCAACAATCCCACAAAACCATTATCTCCATGACGGTGAGCTGAGCTCAAAAACAGAATTGTAAGCTCTAGGTATTGTTATAAAGATCTACTGGGCCCTACCTTACTTTATGGGATGATGGCATGTCTCCCCCTCTGTTATAAAGCCCCCTGGTGTGAAACCCACTACAAGTCTCCCCAGCTTACGAATTTTAACCTGCATCCTCAGGAACTTGACTCAGACACTCCGTGTTTCCTTCTCTGCTTTGGCAGAGAATTTGGCATTTTCGGGACCTAAGTGAAAGTCATGAGGTCATTATTCACAGAATGTTAGCTCCATGCAAAGGGTGTGTGGCCTTGTGCTATCTTGCCAACTTTGTCAGCTGGAAGTCTCTAGAACTCATGGCATCCCTCTAACAGTGAATGAAGCCCAGAGCTAGATCTGGTTTCAAAATACCATTCTCCACCAAAATGAGTATTTATGATTTGGTATGTGCTATCCCTCCTCTTTCTCCTGGAAACGCTCATTCCTCAGGTTGAAGGAAGGGCTCCTTCTACTCAGATTAGGATCAAAGTTTGAGATTTGTTCACATGTGTATGATTTTTCTCTGCACAGGGCTTTTTAAAAAAGCAATTAATGGAGAGAAAATATAAGCCGAAAGCAGTTCCCACTTTCAAGTTAGATTCAGTTACATGGTTGGAAGTGAAAGGCGAGACAGACATCGAATGGGAGGTTGGGCAACCTAGAAATTCAGTTTGGAAGCTGGGAGCCCAGGGAAACGAAAGGAGAATACCTTGGGAGTCAGCCTGGCTCTGGGAGGACATTTTTGTGGTAGTTAAATCGCTTTCTGCAGAATCTCTGAGACCCTTTGGCATCAGTCTGTTTCGTCTCCCGTCTGTGTGGTATAGCCGTGGTTGTACGTGAGGGAGAAAACTTAGAACAGCCCGTTACTCAGAGGAACGCGGTGTACCACCTTCCAGAAGGGAATCCAGCAACTGCCTGGATTCCAAGCTGCATTCCTGAGCTCCTCCAAGGACGTAGTAAACAAGTTGCTGGGATCCAAAGACCCACGAAGAGAAGCTTCAGCATTGTGAACTACTTCTGACATCTTGGCCACTCCATCTGGCACCCCGCCACGCTTTGGGAGAAGACAAGTATTCTGACAATGTTGTGGACCGGTCTAACCGCTAATCCCACCACCTCCTCCTGTCTTCTAAAATTGCTCCAACAAAATACCCCAACTAACAAAAGATTCTCGGATGATGGAAAACCAACTACTTGGGGGGTTAGAAGGCATGATATAAAGTTCCCGTGTGAGCTTTCAGGGTGAGTAAATTCATAACACATGCCATGGGTGTAAATTCAAAATCTGAGCCTATAAACTGGACATAGGATGTTCTGAGTTGGTTTTGGGAAATTGCATGACTTACATGAGCCAATGCCTGCTACCATGTATTTAACTTTTCAGTTTGGGGTTTTTAATTTTGGGGATTAGTTTAATTTGCCTTGGATAATTCTATTATTCCTCCATTTTTGGGGTAATGATTTTTATTGTGTTATGTTAGTCACCATAAAATACATCATTAGTTTTCAGTGCAGTGTTCCAATATTCATTGTTTAGATGCAACACCCCATGCTCAATGGGTAACACTTTTAAAGGAAAGTAAGTTATATCAACGAGAAATGTGTGCTTCAATTCGATGGGGGATTGGTATTTCTCTTTACACAGATGTGGCAATGTTTTGTTGCCTATAAACATTTCCCTTTTAGGGAGAGGGACTAAGATTTATGGTGCAGAATCCCATTAACATATCTCCCAAAGTACCTGGGAGATGCTTATTCTATAGCATACTTGTTCACTGGAAGAATTTTATATTTACGGGTGTAACTACAGTGTAGTTTAATAAAATGGTCTTCCTGACATCAACTTTCCAGAACCTATTTTCTTCCTGTAAATGTAAGCAAAGAAGCATGTACTTGGCTGATTATTAACTGGCAATTTGTAGATATTGTTTTTTTCCTAAGCTAGGGAGGAGCCACAAGTTTGTTTAATGAACCACAAAACCATGGAAGAAATAAATATCTCAAAAATAATGAAAACTATAAAGTAATTTCAGTGTAATTTTTTATTAAAATGTACAAAATCCATATTTTCACATCCCTATATTTATCTTGCATTTGTTTGAGAAATGCTTTTTATTTTAAAATGATTCAGTTATAAAGATTAACATTTGGGAAAAGTATAAAAATGAAAAAATTCATCCCAAATCCTACCAGCCCCTCAAAATTAACATTGGACATTGTTTTAGAGTCTATTTATGCATATATGGAGATAGATCAGCTAAAAATGTTTATTATGATGAAATATTATCAGACACTTTAATGAGAAAAGTATATTACTTAAGAAAAACTGAAAGTTTAGAAGGTCGAGGCAAGATGGCAGAGGTGTAGGAGGCACAGAGAGCACTGGGTCCCAGAAGTCCAGCTAAAGAGGCAGAAAACCACCCTAAAAGCCGGCAAACAACAGGAGAGAGAGAACAGCAATTCTAGGCGAAAATCGACCACTTTCAGAAAGGTAGGACATGTGGAAAAAGTGAATTTAAAGCGACAGGAAGAGAGACCCTGGGGGGAGGGGCTGGCTCCCAGCAGCCGCAGAGCCGCGGAGCACAAAATCCCGAACTTTTAGTCCGCTCCACTGAGGGACATCACTCCGGAGGCTAGCCGGGGGTTCAGCCCTCATGGGAACAGTGTGGCTTCAGGACCCACCTTCCACCAGGACCCCGAGGGAACGGGGGAGCCCGAGTGCGGCAGAGCTCCCAGGTACTGGGGCGGAGAAGCCAGCCGCAGAGGAGCCACACAACGCTGCATAGGCCTACCTTGGACTATAGGAACTCATATAGGGCTGCCGTACTTCAAGCGGGGACCCCAGGGGAGGCAGCTCTGGAGACATCCCTCCTTCCTCCTCTGAGAGGAGTGGGGCGGGAGCGTGCAGCAGGAATTGGCTGGTTTGGGGATTCCAGATGGGGCCGCACACGCCACAGATAGAGGCGCTCCACCCCGGGCTAGCTGAGCACAGAGCGAGGACCGCGGACAAGGGAGATGGGAGTGATTGACAGCTTTCCTCTGAGGGCCTGTGGAGGATCGCAGCATTTGAATTTGAATACCTTTTATTTCCTTTTGTTGTCTGATTGCTGTTGCTAGGACTTCTAGCACCATGTTGAACAAGAGTGGTGAGAGTGGGCATCCTTGTTCTGTGCCTGATCCCAAAGGGAAGGCTTTTCCGCGTTGAGAATGATATTTGCTGTGGGCTTTTTGTAGATAGACTTTATGAAGTTGAGGAATGTTCCTTCTGTCCCTATAGTTTGAAGAGTTAATCAGGAATGGATGCTCAATTTTGTCAAATGCTTTTTCTGCATCAATTGAGAGGACCATGTGGTTCTTCTCCCTTCTTTTATTGATTTGTTCTATCACATTGATTGATTTGCGAATGTTGAGCCACCCTTGCATCCCAGGGATAAATCCCACTTGGTCATGATGAATAATCTTTTTAATGTGCTGTTGGATCCTATTAGCTAGGATCTTGTTGAGAATCTTGACATCCATATTCATCAGGGATATTGGTCGGAAATTCTTTTCGATGGGGTCTTTGCCTGGTTTGGGGATCAGGGTAATGCTGGCTTCATAGAAAGTCTGGAAGTTTTCCTTCTGTTTCTATTTTTTGAAACAGTTTTAGGAGAATAGGTATTATTTCTTCCTTGAGTGTTTGGTAGACTTCCCCGGGGAATCCATCTGGTCCTGGACTCTTGTTTAGGAGGTTTTTGATCACTGCTTCAATCTCATTACTAGATATTGGTCTATTCAGGTTGTCAATTTCTTCCTGTTTCAGTCTTGGAAGATTATGGGTTTCCAGGAATGCATCCATTTCTTCTAAATTGTTTAGCTTATTGGCATATAGCTGTTGATAATTTCTGATGATTGTTTATTTCCTTTGGATTAGTCGTGATCTTTCCCCTTTCATTCATAATTTTATTAATTAGGGTCCTGTCTCTTTTGGATGAGTTTGGCCAGTGGCTTATTAAATCTTATTCTTTCAAAAAACCAACTTCTGGATTCATTGATGTGTTCTACTGTTTCTCTAGTTACTAATTCATTGATCTCTGCTCTGATCTTATTTCCCTTGTGTGTGGGGTTGGCTTCATTTGTTGATTTTCCAGTTCTTTAAGGAGTAAAGAGCTGGGGTATTCGAGATTTTTCAGTTTTTGAGTGAGGCTTGAATGGCTATGTATTTTCCCCTTAGGACTGCCTTGGCCATGCCCCATAGGTTTTGCATCGATGTGTCTTCATTCTCATTGGTCTCCATGAATTGTTTAAGTTCATCTTTGATTTCCTCGTTCATCCATGCATTCTTGATCAGGTTGGTCTTTAGCCTCCAAGTGTTTGAATTCCTTCCAAACATGAAATGTTCATCTTTAGCCAACAGAGATTCAAATCAAAACCACACTGAGATACCACCTTCCACCAGTTAGAATGGCCAAAATCAACAGGACAGTAAACAACAAATGTTGGAGAGGGTGTGGAGAAAGGGGCACCCTCTTACACTGTTGGTGGGATTGCAAGCTGGTGCAGCCACTTTGGAAAACAGTGTGGAGATTCCTCAAGAAATTAAAGATAGAGCTACCCTATGACCCTGCCATCGCACTACTGGGTATTTACCCCAAAGAAGCAGATGCAGCCACATGTACCCCAATGTTCATAGCAGCAATGGCCACAATTGCTAAACTGTAGAAAGAACCAAAATGCCTGTCAACAGATGAATGGATAAAGATATGGTCCATATATACAATGGATTATGCCTCCATCAGAAAGGACAAATATCCAATTTTTGTATCAACATGGATGGGACTGGAAGAGATTAAGTGGAGTGAAATAAGTCAAGCGGAGAGAGCCAGTTACCTTATGGTCTCACGTGCTGAGCATAAAGAAAAACATGGAGGGCATTGTGAGAAGGGGGAATGGGGGGAAAATCGGGGACGGGGGAGATGAACCATGAGACTTGACTCTGAGCAACAAACAGGGTTTTGGAGGGGATGGGGTGGGGGGTTGGGCGAGCCTGGTGGTGGGTATTGGGGAGGGCACATATTGCATGGAGCACTGGGTGTGGTGCATGAACAATTAATCTTGTAACACTGAAAAACACATTTGGGAAAAAGAAAACCTGAAAGGATGGTTGAATTTCAAATAAGTTTCTTTAAAGATTGTTTGACAGGGAGGAAAGAGATCACAAGTAGGCAGAAAGGAGGAAGCAGGCTCCCCGCTGAGAAGAGCCCAATGCAGGATTCGATCCCAGGACCCTGAGATCATGACCTAGCTGAAGGCAGAGGCTTAACCCACTGAGCCACCCAGGCACCCCTCAAATGCTTTAGACGTCATTCCCCTAAAAGTTCCCTCTCGGATTAAAGAGGGAAATTTAATAAAACAATCAGAACAATGTTAAAGCATTGTGTTTCAATTTGAACATCCTTGAACTTTCTCCAGTTTCCCAAACGTTGGTATTTTTATGTTGTCTAGAAATATAGCATTTACATTTTTTCTGTAACTGGAGTTCTTAAATTAGTTCCATATTTAACTCAGTATTTAAATGGGTTTTTCAGATTCTTAAAAATATAGATGTTTTATTTCTGTGCTATTTTGATTTGTATCTGAGTATTCCTCCCTCTGCCGGAAGTGCTTATCAATGCTGTATTCCCTGGATTCTGTCATGTTTGGGGAAGTGCGCCCACTGGTCTCCAGTTAAATAGGGTCTGGGCTGGGTACTGTTTTTGGATCACACCTTTTCTTCAAAATACTGAATATTACTCCATTGTCTTTGACATTTACTGCTGTTAAGTCTGATTTTTTTTCCTCCCAGTGTACATGATTTACTTTCCTGGCTGGTCACTTAAAGGATTATCTTTTAAATTTAATAATTGGGCAACACTCAGTATCCTGTAGCAAATTTTTCTGGAAAACAGAGGTCCTAAGCTACAGATTTAGGTCTTCCCCCCCGCCCCCTTGGATTCAAGGAAATTCTCACATATATTCAAATTCATTTTTTCTTTGTTGGTTTTGCTACACACCAAGGACACCAATTATCCTTATGTTGGTTCACATTTGTCTGTCTTCCATAAAGGTTAATTGCTGAATGTTTTGATCTCTCATTTTGAACTTTGTTCATCATGAGCAGCTCATCTTCTGTCGGTATTTGATCTATAGCTCGAACTGTGTTTCTTCTTGTTTCTAAATTAATTCCTTAATGCTGTTTTTGGAAGTCTAGTTATTTCCTTAGGTCTGTGGTCCCTGTTTTCATTGTGGTAGGGTTATTATCAAGCCTATGAATCCCTCTTTTATCCAGACTACATACCTACCAAGTTATTCCACAGTGAGACAATTTTCCTTCTGATCCTTGGTGTTTTGTCTTTCCTTTTCTTCCTTACCATTGAATACTGAAATAATTGCCATGGCAATTTCATTTTACTGTGTTCAAGTTTATATGGTTCTGTCCAGACATTGTTCTAATGCACTGAAGGGTGCATTGTCCACATCATTTATAACTAATTTGTTTGCCCTTCCCAGCTATAGCTTGATGGCTGAATTTTGTGTTCTATACTCATAACTCAAGAGAATGACAACAGGAGAGAGTCCAGCTGGGATATTTACAGTCTTTGTTAGATAACAGACCCAACTCATTGTGTTGGGATTTTGTTAATGGTCCTGTGTTAAGGTTTACCTGATAGGTGTGCTCCTCTCCAGTGGGAGTTTAGCCTTTGCCCTTAGGACTGTACACCATGGAACTTCTGTTTTCTGTATAGCCATACCTACTCCACTTCCTTCTCCCCTAATAGCCTCCCCATGTCCAGTATTCAGATTGAAGAGGGTAAAGAATGATTGAGTTGGTTTCTTTCCATGTTTGATTTGATCAACTCAGCAGTACAACTTGGGGGAGTTTCATCTACGGTAAAGGTGTATTTAATTGTGTGCTACCTGTGTTTCACTTCATGATCATCTGTATCCTTCCCTATTTACCAGCATTTAAAGTTAAAAGCATCAACCCTAACCCCCTTTTCTTGCTTTGTGGCTGTTAGTAATTTTCCCCATGGCTTTTAATTTGTTTTCTTCTCTCATTTTGTTAGATACTGGGAAGGGAAATACCACTACTCAATCACAATCTGTACTCTTAAAGAGAAAATAGAATATAGAAAAATATTCTAAAACTGAAACAGATATTTAATGTAAATTCCATATCATGAGCAGTTAAAATGGAGGAAGTTGGGAAGGGATATGACAAGAACTTAGAACCATAGCAGATGGAACCCAAGAGAATAAAATAGAAAAGTGAGGTAGAGGAATAAAAGAGGGAAATTTGGTTAGTTCTGATGACAGTAGAACAATGATGCTCTGTTGGTGGGCAATATTGTTCTTTTTGGACTGAGGGCATTGGGAAGGCATTATTCCTGGTGCTTTGAAGTTTTGGTAGGCTTTTCAGCTTCTGAAAAAACGGTCCTCTGTTCTGGGAAATAGCGGTTTTTATCTTCAAACTCTAATGTTTGTTTGAAATAGTCTTTTCCTAAGTAATTTTGAAATCTTAGATGTTGGAAGCAATGACTGGGGTTTTAACATTTATTTTGTGCCCTGTTGACCAATGTGCCAACCATCCTGAGGGCCCGTCATCTCGTGTCACAGACTGCAGCATTAGAGGGGACTAAGCAGCGAATCTGAACATTGGGATGGAGAAAAGGGTTATGGTGATAATGGAATCAATCAGGGGCAGAAGAGAAGTGGGCCCAGACACCCGGTGAGGCCAAGAGTGGGGGCAGGGACAAGAAGTCTTCCCAAACATCTGATGCTGTAGAAATTGCATGAAGCAGGAAGTGTCCAGGTAAAAGCCCGCAAGCAGGAGAGCCAGGGAGAGCAGGAGCGAAGTGGACAGGAGATCAGGGCCCATTAACAAGGAGTGGAAGCTGAGGCACTTTTTTCTCGACCCCTTTATTATGTCTCTGTGGGAGCAGCCCATCCTGAGACTGGAAACCTGCAATAAGTGATAATTCTGGCTGAATCTGAGGTGGGGGAGGGGGACCGAGAGAGAAAATATGCATCTTATCCCTTTGACATCGCCAAACTGTCTAGTTGCCATATTTCTCTTCTGACTCTGTAGGTCTGCCTCAAGTCAGCATTTGCCTTTTTTCTTCAAATTCAACTTTGTTTTTTACCTCAAGTTTTGAAATCAATTCCAAAGGATGCTTTTTAAAGTCTGCAATTTGGTGCATCTTGACAGACGTACCCCTATGAGACCACCACCATGATCAAGATACTTTGCCATCAAGATAAGCAGCATTTCCACTTGGCAACCCCTCCCTCCACATCCTTAACTCATTTTATTCAGCTTTACTAAGGTATAATTGACAAACACTTAAAGTGTGTCACATGATGATTTGATACACGTATGCCTTATAGAAGGATTCCTACCAATGAATTAACACTTTCATCACCCCATGTATTTATCGCTTTTCAATTTTTTTGGTCAGGGGACACTTTTTCCATACCTTAGCCATAGTGTGGCATGAATGTAGAAATAGAGATCTCTTTGTTACCTCTTTTTTTTTGAGCGAAAAACTGGCTGAGGAGCAGCAAAAAGGAAAAAAAGGATAAGCGCTCCAGCCTTAGATCTTCAGGAAGAGTGCAATGCAAGGGTTGCCAGATAAATACATGCAATATTTGGGATATACTTAGGCTAAAAATTTAATTGGTTACCTGAAATTCAAAAATAACTAAGTACCCTTTATTTTATTTGCCAAATCCATCAACCTGATGCTAGGTAGAAAGAATTAAGGGAGTAGAGTAGTATGGAATGTGTAAAGAGTATCTTTATAGATCTAGATGCAGTTATAAAAGGAGAGCTTATTATTCAGGAACTGCATTTATAGACCAACTTGGTGCATAGATACAACCAAAACTGGGTCTTTGGTGACTATCTTGTAATTATGAATTTATGCCATGCCTTTTCTGAAGTTATGCTGTCATCTATTAAAATTTCCCAAGTAATCTACAGGTTTATGCTAGAAAAGAAAATCAGTGTGAGTTCAGAAAACATAGTGGCCCGATCCCCACCTGCATAAGCTGATGAGCTCAAGTCATTTTATCGGCTCAAGACCCTTTCATGAAGACTAACGAATGAGTACTTCAGACTAGAGTTTCCTCAGAAACGTGAACCGTACTCGAGTTCTTGAGTTGTGTCCCTGTCTGTTTTGGTAAGGAGATCGGGCAAACAGCTCTGAGATTTCCTACTGCTCACCCAGCTGGTGGCCAAGAACCGAGCAGCTCCAAGAGGAGTTCTGAGGGGACCTTATGGTGAGAGCCAACTGCTGTTTTGAAAGGCTCTTCTGCCTCTGTCAGGGATAGTGGAAGCCATCACCCCTGCAAAGACCCAGATCTTAATTCAGGAGTTACTGCCAATCAGATACTGTTTTTTAGCGCACTTGTAAGAAAACTTTCCAGGAATTCTTTTGTGAAACAGAATCCTCTTGGAAGGCACACCACTCCAAACTTGGGAGAATTTCAATGGTCTGCCAAAATCAAGTTCGTGTCTGAATTGGGACTAGGTTGTGCAATTGGGCCGCTAGTGGGGAAACCAAATTGGTTAGGGAAGAAAAAGTGTCCTGAGTAGAAGGTGGTTTCTGGTATCGACAACTTATCTCTGGCCTGGGCTAACCTTGTGTTCAGTGGGGACCGATAAGGAGCCGTGAGGACCCAGACTACTAAGCGTCGGCAAATTGATGGCTCTGTAAGTGACAAGAATTTAGAGCAGTGATTTTTCAAACTGCTGCTGCCCATTGGAATTACCTGTAGAGTCTTAAAAAACTCGATGCTTGATGCCCAGGGTTTTTTGGTTTTTTTTTTTAATTGGAGAGAACATGCCCATGCAAGCAAGTGGGGGAGGGGCAGGAGGAGAAAGTCTCAAGCAGATTCTGCACTGAGCATGGAGCCCGAAGCAGAACTTGATCTCAGGACCCATGTGAGATTAGGACCCGAGCTGAAACCAACAGTCGGATGTTGAACCAACTCCTCCCCTCAGAGCCCCCCCACCCCCCACCCAGGAGTTTTAAGAGCTATACCCATTGATTCACAACATCCAAGGCTGGGCTCACAGTTCTAAGCAACCCCACGTGACTCGAGGGCCCAGCGCTGGGCAGGTTAACAAGCCCTCGGAGGAGCTGGACACATGTGGAGGTTTGAGAAGCTCCAGTGCAGGAGAGAACTGTTCCCTGGAAGAGCCTGCCTGGGTCCCATTCTTGCCTCCGTCATATACAGAGTAACGTGGGCAAGTTACCTAACTTCTCTGCACCTCAATCTCTTCTGACTGGGAAAATAATCATACTCCCCTCCAAGCATTGCTATATGGGCTGAGTTGCATTTGAACAGTGCCTGGCACACGGTCAGCTCTGCCTCGTGCTTGTTCAGTAAGCTTATTTCTGTGCTGTTCCAGAGAGATGTGAGTCTGATAATATTCAGGAGATATTCTCAGTTACTGCCGCAGAACTTAGAAGTCCGCTCCCTCCTGTGATTTCCCTGCCGGTGTCTAAAGTCCCCTTCAGCCACTGGCCTGGCAACTCCCAGGCAGGAGTTTCTACCAGAAACTTCAGTCTCCCCGCAGGCTAATTTCTGGGAAGATGCTTTTGTATGGGGAAAATGTTAAATATTTAGTTTCAGTCTGTAGGGCATGTTTCCTATGAGATTTTTTTTTTTTTTAAGGATTGTTTGACAGGGAGGAGAACACAAGCGGGGGTTGGGGGGGAGCAGCAGAGAGAGAAGCAGGCTCCCCACTGAGCGAGGGCCCTGATGCAGGACTCAACCCCAGGACCTGAGAAGGCAGCCGCTAAACTGGTTGAACCATCCGGGTGCTCCCTATTTAGGATTTTAAATGAGAACTCGGGTGGGGATGGGAAGGTCTTAATTCAGGTCACAGGTAGAGATGCTGTTTTTGCTTTTACCGAGAAGGTGGAGGGAACCACTTCTCAGCAGCAGCTGGAGCTCATTGAAGTAGTAGATGGAGCCGCTTCTCATACAAGTATGTTCCCAAGGATTCCCTGGAAGAATGCAAGGGACCAGCCAACTCACATTGGATTGTGTCGGGTCCTGGGGGAAATGTAAAAATCTAGCAGCTTTTCTGGAATTAATGCTTCTAAAGAAAGTGCATTGGCTGTGGTGCCACCTCTGTACTAAGGAACATTCCTTGAAAAGACAAAAATCAACCCTGCACATTCAGCCTTCCAGAAGGCTCCTGAGGATAGAGACTCTTCCTGGAGGCACGCCGCTAATCTGTTCAAAGGACTCATAATCCTCCCTCCTTCACTTCACAAAGTGGATTCCCCCCAAGGCCTGTTTGAAATAGTTTAAGATTTTTTTTTTTTTTTTAAAGAGTTGAGACTGAGCACGATCAAGGCAGGGGAGGGAAGGCAGAAAGAGGAAAAAGCAGGCTCCCCACTGAGCATGGACCCCGCCCCCCCCAACGCGGGGCTCGATCCCAGGACCCTGAGATCATGACCTGAGCCAAAGGCAGATGTTTACCTGACTGAGCCCCTCAGGTGCCCGTTTGAAATGAACACGGAACCGATATAGCAAACACACGAGTCTGAGAAGGCGTGATCACAAAGGGACATTTTTTCATGACTGCTCCAGCAAACCTGTCGGGTCTTTTCCCCTGACTCCCACCTTCAAGTGAAATCTCACATAGATGCCATCTTTTTTTTCTTAGGTAGTAATGAAAACCTGTCAAACACATCTTATTTGTAATTATGAATGTGTCCAGGACCTAGAATACTCACAACTGGAGCAAAGGCTCTACCACCCTCCGCACAGGTGGGCTTTTTAGCCTGGAAACATGCAGGAAGTGGGGAGGGGAGACCCGCATTTGACCTGCATGAGACGGTCCCCACCCCCACCCCAAGTCACTGGGCTGCCCTGGATGGTAGGGAGGAGGAAGTGAAATGGGGAAAGTTCTTGCTTAATGGCCCCCGTATATCTGGCACTGGTCTCTTGCACTCTCCTCCAGCCTGTTCAAGGGATTCTTCTGTGGCATCCCTCTAAAACCATAGGTTTTTCCATGCCCGCCCCTTCCTGAAAGCACACCTGGGTTGGATTCTTTAAGGGATCCAAGCTGACATTCCCACCATGAGTGCCACATGAAGGAATCCTATCTCTGCAGCCCGGGATTTTAATCTGAGGGGGCTTCACCTAACCTCTTCCAGGTGGGTTGTAGAGGCTTGGTGGGGGCCAGGGAGTGAGGCTGGCAGGGATTTTGCTCCTAGGGGCTTAGAGGAGGTTGGAAGGTGGGGAATAGAAACCTTGCCCCCTTCAGCCTACAGCAGCCTCTGTCCCTGTTGCCTTACCATCAGCTGGCTGCTCTTCCTTTGCTTCTTAGGCCTTTGCCCTGTCCTTGTAGGGTCACATCATTGCTTCCATTTTCATAGAATTGCTTCTTGGTGGCACCGGCCTGTCTGATCCAACTCCACCTCCCACCTTTCACCTGCTATGCTCAAAGTGTCTGGGCAACCTCGTAGAATGAATGGAGCAGAGGTTCTCGGCAATCCCTGCATCTGGGGAAATTGGGGGCTTTGGAAAGTTCACCCAAGCCGATCCGCAGACACAAGAAGGGGTCCTCCCCGAGGACAGATGCTACCAGGATGACGGGGAGATGGGGAAGTGCCCTTGAGAAGTGCAGTGGGCCTGCCAGGAGTCCCCGGGCTCCAGCCCAGGTACTGGGAGGTGAGATTGTGTTCAGGTGAGGCAGTTACACAGAGGGAGGACCTGGCTACCAGTAGGTTCTAAAGCACTAAAAGATTTTGAGCAAGACAGGGCTATGGATATCAGCTTCACAGTCCCTCCCCACCCTGGGACCTGTTTCCACCAACTGTCTATGCAGTTTCTAAGTTGCTCAGAAGAATGGTACCCGCCTGAAACATTCTAGGTTTCCTTAGCAGGCCCGCACCGCCAGCAAAGGTAACACAAAGTTTTTCCTCTAGAATTATGCGGAGTTATGGGCTGTGGCACTGATGTCTGAAGTTTACGGCTGCCCCTGGTCAAGCCCAACTTCCTTTAAAGTAACAGCTTTTAAAAGAACAGCTTTTAGGCGCCTTCTAACGTGCACAGGTTGCATTTGCTGGAGGCCTCTCTAACACAGATTCAACCCTCCCTTCCTGTTGGCTAGGTGGTTCCAGGAACGCTTGGATTTTTGTAAAGTCCTAGCCTTTAGTTGGGGGCTGAAATTAGGCCAGCTGCTCTCGCGGGGGGGGGGGGGGGGGGGGGGGGGGGGGGGGGGGGGGGGGGGGGGGGGGGGGGGGGGGAGGGCAGGCAGTGAAATCCCAGGCAGTGAAATCCCCCCAGCCTGTTTTTGTGCCTAGTCTGAACACCTGGTTTCTGGTTAGAAAGCAACCCTGTGCTTACCCTCGGGGGGGTGGGGGGGGGGATTCCTGGAGCTAAGGCAGGTTTGCAGGGCTGAGCGTTACCTCTAACTCCCCCCGTAAAAGAAAAACAAGGACAGGTGGTTGCGTCTGGGCCCGCGAGGAAGTCTTAAAGCACCTGTCAAAACTCAAGGCCAATATTTTCTTTAAAAGAGAGGAGGGCACACAGGCGCAGGTGGTTTGGTGCTGGGGCCGCCGCCGAGGCCCGAGCCAGCCAGGGCTGGCTTCTCCTGCCGCGCTGTGTCCTCAGCGTCAGTCTGCCAAAGCGTTAGTAACAAGACGTCCCTGTATTTCAGGTAGAATTGCTAGGCTTCTATTTCCACCTCAAGGAAAACAACGCGGCTATCCCTAATGCCTTTTTAAATGCTACCGAGGATCCTCCCACCGAACTAGATATTTTACACGGATTATTTTGTTCGACCCTCGCGACAGCCCCACGGAAGAACCGCTTTCAATTTCATGCAGAGATAAGGAAACAGGCTTAGAGAATTAATTTGCCCACAGTCCTATAGTTCGTCATTGATTCAACCTCTGGCCGTTCGGACACCAGAGGTCAAAGCACGCCGGGCCGTCCTCGTCGGTGGAGTAAAACTCAGCTCCTAAGTTTTCTTTTTCCTTCCTGGGTGTCTCAGTTATGTTTTTTTGTTTATTTTTTAATTAGAGAGCTCAAGAGAGTGCTAGCGCGAGTGCGGAGAGGAGCAGAGGGACAAGCAGATTGACTCCCTGCTGAGCCTGAGGGACCCTGAGGTCATGACCCCAGCCGAAGGCAGATCCTTAACCGGCTGAGCTCCCAGGCACCCCACTGATGATTTACTCTTCCTCACAATTCTAAAGTCTCTCCCAGTCCTTCTGCTCTCCGTGGCCTTGGCCACATTCAGCGGGTGCTCGGCTGGGGCACCTCCATTCTGCCCTACGCGGTCCCTCCCAGCGCGTGGCCTCTCCGGACCCAGCCGCTGGGATCCCAGGGAGCTTTCCAGGGAAACAAGCCTCGCCGCCCCCCCCCCCCCACAAGTCCTTATCAAGCCTCCAGCGCACGTGGTGAGGCCTCATTGGCCAAATCAAGTCACATGATCAAGCTAGGGGGCCTTTACAAGGGGATGAATAGCACCAGGTGTCCTTTATTGGGAACACCATGCGTGACATTCTACCACACCAGCGATAATAGTATCGAACGTAATGATAGGTCTTGGAATTTGGAAGGAAAAAGAAAAGTGGGAGTCAGGGGTCTTCCATGTGGGGTGCTCTCCTGTGGATGGGGCCTTCCTGTCCCCGGCGGGCCATTGTACCAAGAATGCAATCATTCTTTCTCATTCTGGCATTTGGAATGGAGAACACGGTCCGTGAGCAAGAGTGGGTATAATTAGGCTAATCAAAATGCGAAAAGCATATAATGCAACTTTTCTTTTTCATCAGCCTCTTGTTTTAATCCTTGGCAAAAAGAGTCCGTCTTTCCTCTGGCTGTGTTTTCCAAAACTTCTCCCCTGAACAATTTGGGAAGCAGAGAGCTGGAGAAAGAATGGGGAGTGGAGGGAGCTATACCCCGTAATAATGCAGATTTCAAAACATAGCTTAGATTTTTGGAAAATCCCTTCATGAGCATGAAAAGTGCAACGACTCATGTTCGGTGGCTCCCGCCAGCTGAAAACCACCAGGACACTTGACTGGCTGCAAATGTTCTCTCCTTCCCCACCAGCGCCCAGGGCCGTGTTCCAGGCGATGAACAGTGTTTGGCCTGTCTCAGGGCTGAGACCGCATGAAGCGTGGGCATTGTTGGGGGAGCCTGGTTGGAAGGGCTGTACTTAAAAGCAAGAGAATCATGTGGAAAGATTAATGGAAACTTATATTAAAATATGATACCTCCAAAAATAATTTCTTGCAAGCAGTAAGAATTAATGCATTGTGAAACAAACAGAACTTTCACTATTAACCTCAGGGAAGAAAAAAAAGGGGGGGTGGCTGGCTCAGTGGAAAATATCGCCTGTGATTTTTTTTTTTTTTTGCCTTTTCCATGCTAGATGGCACTAATTGATTGAAGGGCTTGGTTGTTTGGAGGGAGGTGGGGTGCCCTGAGGGGAAGGGATAAAATTAGACGGTGGGATTTTTGGTATATTGTTGGGAGGGAGTGTCTTTATTTTATTTTCAACCTGAAGTCTCATTACTTAGCTATTGTTTTGGTCTTAGAGGTAATTTTTAATTTTAAGTAGATTGCTTGTTTTTCCTGCATGTTGGCACCTGGAGGAGAAGCTGACTAAGGGTCCGCCAGGTCCCTGGGGTGGGTGTTGATGGATTTCACTGACATTTGCATGGTATTTCCTTCTGTCCTCTCCCCACACCCTGTTCCTTAGTGGCAGTACTTTACTGGTACAGAAATCCTGGAAAATGGCATTTCTTCACCAATTTCTTTCAAAGAGGAGACCATAGAGAAAGGACTCCTTTTATCTGAGCAAATAACAAATTCTTACAGAAGCTTGTAATCGCTATCAATTCTCCCCCTCCAGTCCCCAAAAATAGACCTTGTGGTGTGACATGAGGACAGCAAATGATTCATACGTCAGTGAGTTTGCAATTCATTTTAGAAATAAAGCTGAGCCCCATAAAGTACAGTCCAGGAAAAATAGGGAGAATGAATAGCCTTAAGGACGCATCAGATACTTGGGCCAAAATAAAAATATTTGGTATAAATTAAAATAGGTCTGTATTTATTTTTTGAAACATAATGTGCAATTAAAGTTTCCTCTGTCTGTTGAATAACTGCTTAAAAATAGTTTTGCAGCATTGATGTAGCGACTTCCAATTTATGTAAGGGCTGGATGCTCTGATCTCATCAGTGGTTCTGTGAAGAAAGGTTTTCACGTAATATTGTTGACAGACGACAAAACCGAGGCTGAGAGATTGTCACTCTCCTCAGGTCATGTGGGTCATAAGTGATAGAGCCAGCACTTGAACTTGGATATTATGGCTGTAAAGGTCATTCTTTTCCCATTAAATTGCTCTGAATCTTGCTGTACAAGGCTTTGTAGCAACAGCTACAAGGAGTTTTGGACCCAGAATTAAGAGCGAGATGAGAGTCTCAACCAGGTAGGACTTAGGTTGAATGAGTCGAAGCACATCACTAAACGTGTCCCAAGCCTCAGTTTGATCATTTGTAAATTGGGGAGAGATCTCTATCTACAGGGTTGTTGTGAGAATAAGGATCATGAATGTAAAAGTTCTTGGAAGATGGTAAAGTACTCGCAAAGGTACCCCACTGTTATTTATTAAGCACAGACTCTGTATCTGGTGATGGGCCAGGAGCTATGAGAAATTCAGAAGACTTTCTAATAGTCTGTCCTGACATCCGCTCCTTCCTTACCTCTTCCCCATCCATTCTAGAAGCTCCATGCCCTAGTCACATTGAACTTTTTAGTTTTTCATATGTAACTTACTTTCTGGATGCTTTTACATGTTTTAATCTCCCTGCCCACCATGCCCTTCCTCTAGGAACTCTTATGCAACCGGCAGAGGGCCTTTCCAGCTCTCCCCAGTAGAGTTCATTTTTTCCTCTTCTGGGTTCCCATGCACTGTGTTCACATCTCTATTCAAGCACATCCTGCAGCATGTTGTAATTCATCTGTTTACGCATCAGCTTCTGCCCCTTCCTAAGCCGCAAGCTCCTCAAGAGCAAGTGCTGCCTGGCACATAGACACCCAATGGCTTGCTTGCTGTATGAATGGTTACAGATGTAGGAATTACTGCCCTAACCTGCAGATACATTCCAGCCTAATTGAGGGACAAGACAAATACACAAGAAACATGAAGAAAGCAGGCTGGACAATGGATTATATGATATGGTACATACAGCCCTTAGCAGTGCATAAATTCAGATGAACAGCAGATTATTGAGAGCTAAGGGAACCAGAGAAAGTTTCAGTAGTGTGTGGAATTAGTTAATGGTATGAGATGAGTGGAGGAACATTAAATCCACCTGTATGGAGGGAGTTGGTTTGGAAACCAGACTGTGGTGGACACTGGGTTCTGCTGGGGACTCAAGGGATCTGTTCTGCAAGAGGAAAGGGGTGAACCTGAAGTCCCAAGGAAATCAAGGATGGGGAAAGGATGACAAAGGGGGGACGGAGGTGAATAGAGGATGACAGCTAAAGACTACAAGCTAACAAATCTCAGTAAGGTTGCCTAAATCCCGAAGAGCCGGAACTGAATAGATATTTCTTTTCATGGAAGTGATGGGTGGATTCAAACCAGAGACATCCCATGTGCCTACTGGAGCAGGGAGACAAAGAGAAAAGCAAGGCATAGGCATTACTAGAAGCATGCATGACAAGGACTTCTGAGGGTCCAAAGACGTAGATTTGGGGTTTGAGCCAGGTTTAACCAAATCTCTAAGGAATAGAGCCGAAGGAAGGGTGCAGAGGGAGGAGAAAGCTTAAATCCTGATGACAATATTGAAATGAATTGTTCCTCCAAAGCAAAGAATTGGCCAGGAAGTGTTGTAAGGAATTATGCACGTTAAAGCAAAATGATACTTCAATCCTCTTTATAAACGTTGGTGTAGCCACTGACCCTTAGACCCGTAGTCCATAAATGTCAGTCCTCCAACCCTGCTGATGATAGAGGAAAAGTTTTCACCTGCCTATCTCTGGCCAAGGGAGGAAAAATGGCAATGGGAGAAAGTCATTTGTAACACTAAATTCATTTAATTTCAAGAACCTGCTTCTCCTGCTACCATTCCCTCTGCCATTCCCTCTGCTTGTGTTCCCTCTCTCGCTGTGTTTCTCTCTGTCAAATAAATAAAATCTTTTTTAAAAAAAAAAAGAACCTTTTTTGGAAATCCTGTTCTTGTATACATATTTTTTCGTTACGAATGTCCTTTCTTTCATAAATTAGTGGTTATTTTTAGATGTTCTGATATGGCAAATTAAAATGCATCAACTTTATGCCCATCTCCTACCTCGCTTGGAAAATTCACTGGTAGAGAAAATCCAAAAGTGTAGGAACTACCTCTCAATGTGATTGACTCTTGGTATAGTTTTAATTCACTAGCGTGTCATGAATGAAATGTTAGGAAGGAGACTGATTTTCATCTCCTAATTCCACCATTCCTGGTCTTGGTTGGTGCTGTTTAAGACGATGCCTTTTTGAGTCACAACATCCAGGGACTCTTCAAAGTAAAATGTGTGAGAGGAGGAATTGCCACAAGGCTCCTCTGAAAACTGCATATGAATAGGGTTTGGTTCTCCAATTAATATGTCATTCAACGAAGTAAATCCCGCACTTAGTGCAAACAATACCTGGCATTGTATTATTACAAAGCAGTGTTTATGTAATGATTACATATTTTTACTTACATAATTATGAAACGCACAACTGTTATTATGTTGCATGGTAATTGACCACAAATGGTACACATTTCATGTACGTGGCTGTAATTTCTGTGACTTTCATAACAGGTCCAGCTTCACGGGTTTGCAGCTTGTGCAGTCCCACAGGACCCCTCCTGAGCACAAGGCTTGCTCTCGATTTAATGATCTGAGGGCACTGTCTCAAAATTGCTAATAATTTCTGAACAACGGGCCCCACATTTTCCCTTTACACTGACTCTGCAAATTATGGAGCCCTCCAGCCCTGGCCTCTGCCTTATTCTTGATGCCAAGCTTAGCTGGGTCTAAGTCTTATTAAGTCTATACCTAGTAGAGGGATGATCACAACAATCAGTAGTCTGATTTGTTGCAGAAAGATTATCATTGCAGAAAGATATTATGCCCTAAATATCTCCCCCTGATCTAAAATCCTGTATAATAGAGACCACTGAGGTCAATGCAAACGAATACCCCTGGAAGGGTTAAGGGGTACGATGGGGAACCCTTCTGGGCCTGCTCTGGTGTAACCCTTGTGCTGGAGGTGGGCTCCCCTGGGAGAATAACAGAGAGGGTAATTCACAGTGGTCAAGTGGCCAAGGAAGGGCCTTCGACAGAACAAAAGGATTTAGTGGGGTCAACTGTTGCTGTGGGGTATCTAGCCTATCTGGCTCCCCCCGATTCTTCTATAAAACCTTCAGTAGAGATGACATTGCCCGTTGTGGTTTTGTCTTGGTGGATTTCTTTGGAGAACTCAAAAAAGGGTCAAGTTCTGAATCCAAGTTGATTCAACATGAAAGTAAAGATTGTTCATGTGGGCTCAGGAACCAGAAGACAGAGACGGTAGGCAATTAGTTTCTGAGTGGGTGGCCTCAGTGGGAATTCCAGTTCTGCCATGACCTTCCTAGTGAGGTCACAAGAGTGAGTATATGTGGCCCTGAATCTTGGGGGTAGGGGAGCAGAGGGCTTTTTCTGTTCTTATGAGCAGAATGAAGCCCAGGTGCATCTGTCAGCTTTGGGGATTAATTGTCTTTGCCTGGGCTCTTCATAAGATTTTTATGTTTAAAGATAAAATGTTTTGCATAACTTGTAGATGTCAGGCATCATTAGAAATAGTATATTTGTCATTCACTATGTTGCTATTTTAATTATTTTTCAAGTTCCTTTCTTTTATTCTCTCTCTCTGTATTCCTCCATACTACACAAAAGTACACTCACAGCTTTACCGTTGCTATGAGGTTAACTTAAGATAGAGGGTACGTTGCCAGCCACAGGCTAGAACACTGGGCAGACGTGTGGAAAAGAAATACTTTGGCAGCAGTAGAGCTTGGGAAGCCGGTATTTTTTTACCATAACTTACAGTAAATATTTACAAATTCAGGCTCATGTGGGTGTTCAGAATTTTAGTGAAAAGCAATCTTATGCACTGATATTTACTTTGAATATGTCCTCCTCTTTTCAGTAACCATGACTAATTCCCCTTTTCACAGAGAGTAGAGAGTAAGTTGGCTCTCATTCTAACAAAACACTCACATACACCCCAAACAATTTATTATGCACATTCTGATAGCCGGCACACAGAATGCAGGAGTGAAAAAACAAAGGCAACCCCTAATATCATAGAAGCAATCAGTAAAGGAACTGAGGAAGCACTGTAGCTACAGGGGTGAATCACTGTTTTGCTGATTTTTACTTGGCTTTCACTAGGAAAGCAAAGAATCTGTAAACTCTCAGGGTGATGCAGCCAATGAACTAAGTCCAGTAAAGACACTTACTATATATTACTGTTGATGCTGTGAGAGATGTAATGGTTACATGACAAGATCTTTGCCTTCAAGGAAATTTATTTATAAAGAAAACACACTAATAATGCAAAGTTAGGTGACCCTAAAGACGTGAATGACACTTGAAGATAACAACCCAAGACAGGTAGGGATGATTACTTTATACATGGAATGTATGGAGTTGTCTTGGAGCGGCAAGAGATTATTTGGGCTTGGCAGCAAAGGAAAGCCTCCATGGAGGAGATAGATTTGAGCTGAGTACTGAAAAGGGACATTCTAGGCAGAAGGCATGAGCAGAATCACAGAGGTGGCAAAAGATCCATGTCTAGGAGAGCAGGACAGATAAGCCAATCTGGCTGAAATGGAGTTTCAGAGGGTGAATAAGTAGAGCCCTGGAAGTAGCCCATGTGTTGGACTATAGAAGGCCTTGACCTTTGAGGGAGGAGACTCTCAATACAGCATGAAAGCCTTGCTCTGAAATGGTAACCGGCTCTCGAATCTGCATTTCCCTCAGGCCATCAGGGCCCTTCTTTCCTTTTCTTGCTTTACCTGAAGGCCAAGAGTCTATTCCCATGGGCTAGGCCTGTCCCTCCTGACTCCATTGGTCCGAGTTTGACACAAGTCTAGGCATGACAGGTGAGTGTGCGAGGCCATGTGAGAGCTCTTTAAAGCTCGTGACTATTCCAACGTGGACAGGCCTGGTTTAGAAAAGTGGAGTGAGTATTGTTAGAGCCTCAGCATGTGTGGAAATGTCTTCTGTGTGCACAGTAGACACAGAGAAGGCTTCTACTCACTGCCCCTAAAACCCACTCAGCTGGCCCTCAACCAAAGAGCCTGAGTGGTAGGTCTAAAGCTGGAAATTTGCTCAAAGGGCAGGTATTGCCTAAAGACTCAGCACAATCCCTGAGCAAGGCTTATGCATGCAGACCTTATCATGCATTATCATAAGACAGTGAAAAACACAGACTTTGCGGAGATGTCTTCAGAGCTAAGTAATTCTGGCGAGTAATTATGAAGCAGGAGAATGATTGTACAAACTGCAGACTAAACATTTAAGCCCTGTGTGTGGGGCCAGCTGACAAGCGGAGGTAATTAATAGGCAGTTACAACGTGGAAGGTTCCAGAAAATAGAGTTTTGTCTTCACAGTCTCTGACAGAAGAATATTCGTAAGATGAATGTAGTTGGATCAAGTAATCTTGAGAGGAAGGGCATTCTCCAGTCAGTTTTGGGAAGAATCTGGTGCTGGTGGGTTTCCTCTGCCCCTCTGTGAGAGAGTGCCCTCCTTGAGTGTTACATTTGGTAAGCGTGCAGCTAACGGAGATGTCACAAGCAACGGGTACAGCTGTCCAAGAAAGCTGCTGGGAGGATTAGACACTTGTTAGTTTTTATGAAGTTAGGTGTCTGGTCTCTGTTTCTTTGCCTTCCAGAGAGACTTCCTGGCAGAGAGTTACAATGGTGCCTCACAGAAAAGCCCAGGCCGGCCATTTCTGCTCTGGAGCTCGGCAGACTCCAGCTGGCCCTGAGCATGGCTTCCTTATTTTCTGGATCAGGAGCCACGATGGTGACACTGGACCTCAGCCAAACAGGACCCTCTAACCTCCGTTCCCCTTCTCCTGCCCCAGATGCATTGATTATGAGAAGGTGTGACAAGGATTCTGCCTGCATTTGTGCCACAGGGGAAAGGACAGGGGTGTAATGGGCTTTTGGGGAGCCAAGAGCTGGGTCTCTAGAGCAGATTTTTAGAAAACAATGAAGCTGACTACTTGTTTTTCTCCTGTATCCTTTTGGGACCCTTTCCTCCCAGCCAGCCTAACCTCACTGCTGACAGATAATTTGCCCTATTCCCTAAATGTCCAATTTAATCTTCTTTTGCAACACCATCAAAGTCTTCTCTTTTACTGTATGTACCCCGCCTTCCAAAACGTTCCCCAGCCCCATCTCTTCAGAATGTCTGTTTCTTCAGGGCTACTCCCAGAGGAAGCAAACAAGTTGATTAGTTCACACTAAGATGTGAATGACTGATGCCCTGGAGGAGGGGGTGTAGAAAATTACAGAGCTATTCACTATGGATCTTTTAGAGCCCTGTGGTTAAGAATATTTCATATCTATCCTTTCACATATATTATCCTGTTCATCCATGTAAAGCAGATCATCTTATGAAGATGAAGATCATCTTCAATTTCATAGAAGCGGAAACTGAAGCTCAAAAAACTCAAGTAACCTAATTAAATATATACTCTAGGCAAGGCTTGAACCCAGATCTCTGGCTCCAAAATACCTGTTCATTCCCTCTCATTCTGTTGCCTGAACAATAGATGAAAATATATTTTGATAGTTAATTCTTCTTAACTTTTAGGATGACCAATAGGTTAATCTCTAAAAATCAGCAATCTAAGGGGGCAGAATGGGTTGAATTGTATCTCCATCAGATTCATATGTTAAAGCCCCAACCTCCAAGTGTTGGAACTTAGAGGTGGGACCGTTGGGAGATAACCAGTCGTAGATGCGGTCGTGAGGGTGGGGTGCTTATGACCGGATTAGTGCCCTTTTAGGAAGAGCCATCATAGAGCTTGGTCTCTTTCTCTCTCCTGGCCATGTGAGGGCACAGTGAGAAGGCAACCCAGGAAGAGAGTCTCATCAGAACCCAAGGCTGCTGGCACCCTGATCTCAAACTTCTAGCCTCCAGAACTATGAAAAAATAAATTTCTGTTGTTCAAGTCACCCAGTCATTGGTATTTTGATAAGGCGGCCCACACTGACACTGTGACCTTTGTGCCAACAAGGGGCCAGGTACCTACATCTGCAGTTTATTTAGCAAATGTCCATGTGATGAACCCAAGAACCCAGGGAAGAATTAGGAAGAAAACAAAAAGCAAAAAATGAAAAAAGCCTGAAAATCCTCCTTTTATACTAGGTTTTCCTAAAATTGTGTTTTGCTACAAAACCCTGAGTACAGGCCACTTGCTATAAAACAATCTATAATTCCTCTTAGCTGAGTGATATCAGCTTGGAGTTTTCCTTTAGAAAAATTTTCCCTGAGGCACCCGGGTGGCTCGGTCATTAAGCGTCTGCCTTCGGCTCAGGTCATAATCCCAGAGTCCTGGGATCAAGCCCCGTGTTGGGCTCCCTGCTCAGCAACAAGCCTGCTTCTCCCTCTCTCACTCCCCTTGCTTGTGTATCCTCTCTCACTGTGTTTCTCTCTGTCAAATAAATAAAAATCTTTAAAAAAAAGAAGTTTTCCCTAATTGGGCACAGTGTTCTCATTGTTGGTATTAGTTATAAAAAATAAATGCAAAAACCATGCCTGATCATTTAAAGTAATTCTCTTCTTGACCTAGTTGGTTCCATCTGGTCCTCCAGATGGAGGAAGTGCCCTCAAGTGAGCTTCATTCTTTGGAAGTTACTTTCGATGATACGAAAGCCACACATCTGGGGGAATGGCAGATGGGAAAGTTTCCCCTGGGATAAGCCAGATGAGGATGATTCGCATCACCCAAGGATGATGTCATCACAGTCCAAGATCAGCTGAAGCTTGCTTAGGCAAAGGGGGAATTCATTGTCTCATAAATAAATCAGGAGAGGACAGGGTTGTGGCTAGGCTTTGGGGGTGATTGGGTGAAGACTTAATCGTTGTAAGTGTCTGTCCTTCCCACCCTGGCCGCTGCTATTCACTACTCAGTGACTCCACTCTTTCTGACAAATGTCCTCCTGGCAGCTGGGAATAAGACAAGCAGAAGCAGCTCACTGCTTGGATCCAGAGCACACCTCCAAAACCAGCTGGAATTGATGGTAGCTATTGTAAACCACATGAAGGGAATGGAGGAAGGGATCATCTCCTGAAGTTAAGAAATACTGTTTGTAAAAGAAGCACAGGAAGGGGCTGTATAGATTCCAAATAGTTGATCCTATAAATGACCATGGAAATCACAAATAAATGATGATGAAACTGATTACGCATTCATCACATGTCTGTCTCCCTTCCTCCCTTCCTTCCTTTTTTCATTGACCATTAACGATTGAACTGAATCTCCTCTCCCGTCCCTGTCTTTTCCCTGGAGGTCTGGATAGTACTGAAAGTTCCAACCCTCTAATCACCTGGTTGTTTCTCTGGGCTTCCAGTCTCCATCCTTAGGTGTGGTCCTCAAAGTCACTTCAGTAACATAAAAAAGACACCTTTATTGTTTTTACCATTTAAGAAATTTCAAGAGGTTTAGGAGCTGGGAGCCAGGAACCATCAACAAAGATCAAATATATAAGAAACATTTCTTTTTATAGTTATTTGAGAATAATTGACATACAGTGTTACATTAGTTTCAACATAGTGATTCAACAAGTTTATACATTATGCTGTGTTCACCTTCTGTCCCCATATAACATTACTACATTATCATTGACTATATTCTCTATGCTGTGTCTTTTATTCCTGTGACTTATTCATTCAATAACTGGAAGCCTGTAACTCCAACTCCCCTTCACCCATTTTGCCCTACGCCCACCCCCTCTAATCTGGCAACCATCAGTTTGCTGTCTGTATTTATAGGTCTATGGTGCTTTCTGTTTGTTTACTCATTTGTTGTTGTTGTTGTTTTAGATTCCACTTGTGAGTGAAATCATATGGTATGTGTCTTTCTCTGACTTGTTTTACTTAGCATCATATCTTCTAGGTCTATCGATGTTATCTCAAATGCATATTTCATCCCTTTTTTGTGGTTGCATAATATTCCATTGTGTATATATACCACATTTTCCTTATCCTATTTTCCTTTCCTATTTATCTGTCAATGGACACTTAGTTTGTTTCCATATTTTGGCTATTGTAAATAATGCTGCAAGGAACATAAGGCTGCCTATATTTTTTTGAATTGGTGTTTTTGTTTACTTTGAGTAAATACCCAATAATGGAATAACTGGATCATATGATATGTCTATTTTCAATTTCTTGAGAAACTTCCATACTGTTTTCCATAGTGGCTGTACCAATTTACATTCCCAATGGTGCACAGGACTTCCTTTTTCTCCAGATCCTCACCAACACTTGTTATTTCTTGTCTTTTTGAGTTTAGTCATTCTAACAGGTGTAATGTGATGTCTCATCGTGGTTTTGGTTTGCATTTCCCTGATGGCTATTGATGCTGAGCATCTTTTCATATGTTTGTTGGCCAACTGTAAGTCTTCTTTGAAAAAATGTCTACTTGGGTCCTCTGCCTATGTTTTAATTGGATTCTTTATTTTTTTTTGATGTTCATTTGTAGAAGTTCTTTATATATTTTGGATATTAACCCCTTATCAGATAGATCAGATATGCATACCATTCAGTATGTTGTCTTTTTGTTTTGTTGGTGCATTACATGTGCTTGTAAATTGTAGGTTTCAAGGAAAAATTTGATTAGTAGCAATTAAAATTCCCACAGTTTTATGTTACTGAAATAGAAATATGAATGGATGAAAAATTTTATTTTATTTTTTAAAGATTTTATTTATTTGACAGAGAGAAACACAGTGAGAGTGAACACAAGCAGAGGGAATGGTAGTGGGAGAAGCAGGCTTCCCGCCAAGCAGGGAGCCCGATGCGGGGCTCAATCCCAGGACTCTGGGATCGTGACCTGAGCTGAAGACAGACGCTTAACGACTGAGCCACCCAGGCGCCCCGAAAAAATTTTATTTTAAATACATCATAAAACTGCACTTGAGAGATACCAGTTCATTTTTTATAAATTGCGGTATAGCTAGGATACAATGTTATATTAGTTTCAGGTGTGCAACATAGTGATTTGACTATATCGACAACTCTATACATTAGTCAATGCTCACATGATAAGTATAGTTACAATCTGTCAGCATGCAATGTTATTACAATATTATTTTATCTATCTCTCTATCTGACAGAAAGAGAGAACAAGCAGGGGGAGTGGCAGGCAGAGGGAGAAGGAGAAGCAGGCTCTCTGCTGAGCAGGGAACCCAACACGGGGCTTAATCCCAGGACCCTGGGATCATGACCTGAACCTAAGGCAGATGCCCAACCAACTGAGCCACCAGGTGCCCCTACAATATTCACTATATTCCCTGTGCTGTACTTTTCATTTCTGTGACTTATTTATTTTATAACTGGAATTCTTGTGTCTCTTAATCTCCTTTACCTATTTCACCCAACCCCCCACCTACCTCTCCTTGGGCAACCACCAGTTTGTTCTCTGTATTTAAGAGTCTGATTTTTTGTTTGTTTTGGTTTTTAAATTCCACATGTAAATGAAGTCATATGGCCCCCGCTCATTTTGATTTCCACATTTCAAAGATGATGACCATTTTCAGAAGGCAAATAACTCTAAAAAGCTTTTAAAAATAATAGTAATGGGGAAGTATTTAAAAAATTAAATATATACTCACCTATTATTTTCCCCTAAGTATATACAATATAACTGTAAAATAATGAGACCAAAAAGAGTGGCAGACATATTAGAATCTTACAGTAACAAGTTTAGAATGTATCATTTTGTTGGTATAATAATAGTTAATAGTTACTGAATGTTTATTAAGTGTGGGTAACTTTGATGAAATTTTCACTGGCATCATCTCAATTAATACTCAGAGTAAGTAGTTGGCAAAGAAAGCTCTGTGAATGGGGGGAAATCAGAGGGGGAGATGAACCATGAGAGACTGTGGACTCTGAGCAACAAACTGAGGGTTTAGGAGGGGTGGGGGTGGGGGGCTGGGTGAGCCTGGTGGTGGGTATTGAGGAGGGCATGTATTGCATGGAGCACTGGGTGTAGTGCATGAACAATGAATCTTGGAACACTGAAAAAATAACATTTTTTGGGGGAAAAAAATAAATTAAAAACAAAAGAAAGCTGTGTGGACCAAATCCAGCCCACCATGTTTGTATCGATTGTTATTGAGACACAGCAGCGTCCGTTCACTTATGCATTGTCTATGGCTGCTTGCATGCTGGAGAACAAGCAGTTTCAACAGAGATTGTATGGACTGCCGAAGGAATTTATAATCTGGTCCTTCACAGAACAGGTTAGCTGATCCTTGCAAAACAATCCTGTGAAGTAAGTACTATTATCCCCATTTGTCCCCCAGGTCCCATACTGGTATTGTCAGGGTGGCGAGTCAAATCCAAGTCTGTCTGAATGTTAAGTCTATAGTCTTTTTAGATATTTCTACAGCAAAAAATCACAGATCCTAGAGCCAGACTGTTTGAGTTCAAATGAGACTCCACCACTTAGAAGCTGCATCTGCCCTGAGTCTTAGATTTCTCAACAACTCTTCAGGTTGTTAGTAGATGTCACTAGTCATCATTGACATCAGCACAGCCCTTGGATCCTGGCATGTTTGTCCCTGTACCTCAGGGCCTCTCATGCATTGGAACGCCTTCCTCGATGTTTTCAAAGCTCCCCTTGGGTATCTGGGAATAACTGAAATGACTGTTATCTGGGCAAGTTCCTAGGATCAATATCCTTGTGAGTTCTGATCCCCATTTCTCCCTTTCGGGGTGTTCTTTGACCTTTACTCCCCATTCACCATGTGGAATCAACCAGATCCCCCAAAGGAGCTCCAGGGCTCCTACCTATAGGATCATTCTGGGGCCCTTGGCCTGGCCCTCATTCCAGGAGGGTAGCCTGACAAGCAATTTCTACCAGGATAGTCCAGTTTTTCTTTGTTGAGACTTCATGAGACTGAGCCACCATACACGTGCAGACACACTGATTTTGATGACTCAGGTAGGAGACACCAGTTCAGGGCTCTGGGGTACCCATGGCCCACTGCCAACCCTTGGGTGGCCACACGTTGGGTCCATGTGTCAGCTCTCACCCCTCCATGTTCCTATACATAGCAGCCTCTGGTCTATAGCCCCCCAGGACAGTAGACGGGGCAGCTTATATCCTTTCTCCTGCTTAACTCTCATCACAGGCACCAGGATGGTCAAACCCCCTCCCCAAGTGGTCCCCCAGAGATGGCTATGTCATTCTCTTCTGACAGCTTTCAAGCTATTGCTTTGCAATAGCAGCAGAATCTTCTGATTGATGCCTCTCTCTAGGTGCCAATCAACCTGTTGACAAGGAAACCCAGTTTAAGCCATTTTGGTGAGACACAGACATTCCTTGCACCAATGGGACCACTCTTCTTTGTCTACTCACAGCCCCTCCCCTCCCACTGGTGGTGGAAGGCAAAGGTGCTGTCAGCATTGAAAGAAATCACATTCTAGGAACTCAGTGATTACCCAAAGGAGTTCAAGAGAAGGTTAGAAAATGTGCGCTGTTCTATGTTTTTTTCATACAGTTTTAAACAGTGTATTTCACTTGATGACAAAGTAAATTAACATTCCCATTCTCCTTCACACTCCGGGTGAGACCACCAGGGTACAGTCCTCACCTGCGAAGCCAGAAGGAACTGTTGAGAGTCTCTGGAAACTGGGATTCATGGGTGGCAGGATGGATGGGGCATCCCCAGTGAGGGTAAATCAGCATCCCCATGAAATAAAGGGGATGATGGAAATGCAGAAGCAAGATCTAGGCTGTTTCAATACAAACATATTCTGAAGAACCATGGTGCAAGTGATGACAATGTCATCACCTTCTCCTCCAGTGGGGAAGGTGAAATTAGCACATTTAACGATAAAGAACACAAGTAGCTGCTTCTGGTACCTGCACAGAAAGCGCTGGTGCTTAGGTGCTGTGAAAAATCTCCACACACAAGCTGACTGGACAAGAAACAAATATGAATGATAATCCACCTGTACAAATATGTATAATTACCCATTATCCTGAATCTCCATCGATAAACCCTTATGCCTCACATAGATCCACCAATTTGTCAACATTTTAAAAATCAAATTGTTGGGGCACCTGGGTGCCTCAGTGGGTTAAAGCCTCTGCCTTCGGCTCAGGTCATGATCTCAGGGTCCTGGGATTGAGCCCCGCATCGGGGTCTCTGCTTAGGGAGACTGCTTCCCCCTCTCTCTGCCTGCCTCTCCGCCTACTTGTGATCTCTCTGTGTGTGTCAAATAAATAAATAAAATCTTAAAAAAAAAAATAAAAATCAAATTGCATAGACAGGAGCCCCGCAAAAAATGAATAAACAAACAAATAAATGCCTGGGGGCACACAGTCTAGGGACATTCCTGCTTGGGGTCACATTATTTTCTTTCTAATGAAATCACCCTTGATTTCATTTGTAGTTTCTCCTACATCTTTTCAGGTTTATGCTCTCCTGTATGTTTTCTGCTTATTTCGGTTGCTCTTTCTTGTCTCCCTTGCAAAAATCGACTTGGGCTTTGTGATATTGCATATCCCTTGCCTTCTTTTCAAGCAGACAATTTGCCACCCTTTCTCGGTGTCTCTTTGATCATCTGCCTTAGCCTGTCAGCCATTCTTTCTCTCTCCCTGGCACACATGCACACCCGCACGCACACTCTACCCATACATACCACGTCATGTGAGCGCGCACACACAAAGGTCGAACATAAGGCCTTGATGTGTAGGCAGCATGTTTCTGTGGGAGTCGCTCTTGCTTCAGGAACTATGAGACTCATGAAATAAAGGGCTTCTATTTGATACAAGAAAGAGAGTCCAGGGTTACTTATCCTCGTTCTCGGATCTAACATCAGAACAATGAGGTCATACATAGCATACTAAGAATGCCAAGATGTCAGGATGGCACAAGTGGGAATTCTTTTAGATGCCCTGCTGGGTGCTCCAGTCTGTGGTTAGAACTCGGCTCTGTAAAGCTTTACTTGCCTGTGGATCAAGTGTCCTGTGACTCGTGACAGCTGCAGTGTTGGGAGAGATGAGGGATGCTATGTGTAATTCATGGCTATGTGTCTACCTTTTCACGATAGAAAGCATAGTGAACTAAAACCACATTTGATGGCACTTAAAAATACCCGGATAGCCTAAGATCCAATTTTTGCTTTCTACCAGGAGGCAATACAATTTTTAAACGTTGTTTCTCTTTGTTCCTGTGGATAATTTATATGACTTTATTCCTGGCACTATCTGACTGTCCTAGAAACAGCCGATGCCACCAATTAGGACATAAAATCAGTTGCTCTTGCCTCCCTGTGGTATGATGTGTTCATGCATCAGCAGGGAAGGGCACTTGAAATGCATTTGCTTCAGCACATTTCGATAATGTATGGTAAAGGTGACAGCTTTTTCCCCCCTTTTTTTGCCAACTTGCACATTAGTGTCTCTTAAGTGGCAGATTAAAAATTTCATAGAGCACTAACGCTGATTAAAAATGTTTGTTTAGGCTTGTTCAGGACTGTAAGTGCCCACGGGCTCCAAATCACATTCTTGCCCTTCTTTAAACCAACACCATTTTAAAAAGCTTGCTGTAATGGTTCCGTCTTATTGTAGCAAACAGTAATAAATTGCTGTAGGGCTCTATTCTTTTATAAGGTAGATAACAAAAATGTGTAAAGATGGAAAAGCAATCCAGATTCATGGAAACATTTGCAAGTATATACTTTTCAAAGTCTCAGTCTTGTTAGCCTGTATCTCCTTTTAATACATTAGAGACACACATCATACCTTGTTTTCTTTTTCTCAAAAATTCTTTTTCAAAATTTATGGCACAGCTCTCATCTAGCTAAGGCTCCTCAAAAGTCTGAACTTCTTGTGGACTAATAAAAAAATTCTTTGGCGAGCATGAATTTTCGTTGTCTGCTTCTTATCCATTTACTCATTTTTTCATCTTCTCCTTCATGGAACAACAGCTCCTATGCCTGGCTAGGGGGTTGGGTGTGAGGACGGTATTGTCTCTTCATGAGGATGGACTGTGAAAGACTTGCAGAGAGAGGCTTTCACAAAGTGTGATGGGCCACAAGGGAGAGGGCAGTTGATAGGACGGAAGCCAGGGGTGTAAGTGAGGTTGATTAGTCACATCTACAAAGAGAAAGGTGGGTGGGTTCCTAAAACCTCAAATCCTTGTGCCCAGTCCCCAGGAAAGGGACGTGCTATTATCAGCCAGAGCCCTGGTCCTTACACCTATGCAGGTACCAATTCTGGGATAGGCTTATCTGTGGAATAAGCCTTGGGGGAGAGGCAAGGACCCCCTGCTTCCTCTAATCTCAAGACCAGAAGCAGGTGAGAGGACATCCCTGGCTCCTTTTTCCTGGACATGACCTGGTTCCTGCTTGACTTTCTAAGAGAGGGGAGAAAGATGGGGCTTCTCTATAATCATAAGGAGAACCCAGACCCATTTATTCCAACAACAGCTAGGAAGGAAAGGGAAGTGATCTAAGTTTTAAGAGAGTTGAACTTTAGATATTTCTATTTCTTTATTTGAGAGAGAGAGTACGTGAGCAGGGCAAAGGGCAGAAGGGGAGAGAGAGGGAAAGAATTGCAAGCAAACCCCATACCGAGCGCAGAGCCCAACAAGGGGCTCAATCTTCTGACTCTGAGATCATGACCTGAGCCGAAACCAAAAGTTAGATGCTTCACTGACCGAATCACCCAGGTGTCTTGAGAAAGTTGAACTTTAAAGGAAGAAGTCCTGAATGAGGAGCCCACCCAGAAGCAAGGATGTTTATCTTCTAAACCTAACCCTTAGCAACATAGATCCAATTTTTACCTCCTTGGATATTTGGATTAAGGTGGTGTGAAGGGGGTAAGCAATAGACTTTGATTTGTCTAATTTGTTCACAAATTTATGTTGTTTTTTTTTAATGTTCAGGTTCTGCCACTAACATAGTGTTAGTGTTCATGGAGGGCCCTACAAGCCTGCTTAGGAGTTTGGGCTCTGTGTGGTAAGAAGGAGTCTCTGAAGTTTGTTAACTTAGAACTTTAGGGGTTTAGATATTCATTTGGAGAAGTCTAAAAGTTTTGTTTAATATTTAAAGATATTTTGAAAACTCATCACCAGCAGAATAACAAAACCATTGGCAGTGGTCAATATGAAGACAGGGAAATAGTAGCTGTTGCTCTAACAGAACCAAGGGATGATGAGGAACTGAACAAAGTTAGTGGCCGTGGGAATGGAAAAAACAGGCTGGATGTGAGAAATAGGAAGGGAGTGGAAGAAGAGGGTTGTAGGAAGGAGTCAACTCCCACATTCTTGTCTTGAGGGGAGGCTCAAGGCTGGCTGGTGGTGTCATTCACTAGGATAGGAGGAGGGGAGGGAAGCATATTGTTGGAGATGGTGAGCTCAGTTTGGAAGATAGTAAATTCAGGATTCTTGCAGGACAAGCAAGTGGAGGTGTGCAGTGCTCAGTTGGGTATTCAGGTACGAAGCCCAAGAGGTGAGTGTGGGCAGGAGGGACACAGATCTGGGAGTCATCAGTAAGGAGCTGAGAGTTGAAGCTATGCCACAGAGGAACAATGAGAAGGACAAGGACGACACCAGAGGGAAGAGTAGTGATAGTGTTATTGATCTATCTTTCACAGCCACTAACTCAGGAAAGGAATGGCGAGTCCTGGCTGGCCCTGTTGGGGCCACCTGCACCTCCTGGCAAATCCCAAGGGGGCTGGACGAATTGGAAGCATAGTTCCAGCTGGACATGCCAATGCTGTTGCCCAAACCAACTCAGGTAAACTTGTTGCAACTTGAGAACTAATGACTCAAGAGATGAAGGTTTGGGAAGGAGAAAGGGAGAAATTTATTTCGGGAGCCAGCAGCCCTGGGAGGTGGTAGGTGCAAGGCTTAACCACTGATCTCTCCACCCACAAGAGGGACACTGGAGTTTTAGAGGAGAGGTTCAGGGGGGTAATGGTGGTAGAGCAAGCCAAGACCACTCTGGGGGGCGGTAGGCGTTCAACTCATGATCTTGAGCTGACAAAGGGAGGCGCAGAGTGTGGGTTTCTAGGCTTTTTCTCACTCTCAGGGCTTTTCTGGTCTGGCAGCTGAAATGTTCTGGTCATTGCAAAATATCAATGTCTCAATACAGTGCAATAAGAAATAAGCACACTGGATTTAGAGACATTCTTGCCTATTTCTGGTTTTGACTGTTGAAAGCTATAGTGGAGTGAGAGGGCTAGCTGACAACAGAGCGGGTCGAGGAAGAGACACCAGAAGGAAGCCAGAAGGGAGTGGAGGGCGAAGGGGAGAGAGCCAAGCAGGGGACCGGTTGAGTCAAATGCTGCAGAGAAGGAAAGAAGGAAAGAGCTGTGACATTAGGGGCAGAGATCACTGGTGATGAGGTTGAGGCAGTTCGGGTGGAGTGTGGTGGCAGAAGCCAGAGGACAGTGGCTTCAGTGAACTTGAGGTGAGGAATGGGGCCAAAGGTGCAAACTACCCTCCTGAGGCTGAGAAGGGGTCCCAGGTTCGAGGCAGTGCTATTTGGTTTTCAGAGTAAGAACTGAGCCCGCTCTCCATCTCACACTCTCCAGGGCTCAATGACGCGGACGAGCTGTTTCACTCGCCCTGTGACCATGGGCAGTCATAGACTGACCCAGTACCACTTCTCCTATCATCAGATGGAAGGCTTCTTGCTCTTTAGATCTTTTCTTCAACTCACTGGGCTCAACTCCTAAGCTCCCTGTCCTGGCTTGGCTCCCTGTCCCCTGTTACGGGTGAAGGGTTGAAGGGTTTGTCACCACATAGCAGTCAGGCCTCACCTGGCCCCGCGATTGGTATCCCTCAAGGGTCACCTTTCTCTTTCATCTGCTTGTGCCCCACACGGGTCCCAGGTATTGGAGTCTAATGAAGAGCCCAGAGGGTGGTCCCGTAGTCAGAGTGGCCAGTGAGATGCTAAGTTCTCTGGGGTGGAACTTCCCACAGTACCACTGTTGGGTGTCCACGTGTCACCGGGGTGTTGACGGCAGCACCTGAGGAGGTAGGTGGAACCTGCCTCAGCTGTAACAGTCCTTTCATTCCCCAGGCTGTCCTTCTAATGCTTCTGTTTCCTTGGTGCGCCATGTTGTGGGGAGCACTGGCTCAAGGGGCTCTATCTCCAACACTCTGGCCGGCTCTTTGCCAGTCAGCTTCCTAGGGGGTTTTTACAATCCCCTCACAGCACCCCTGGGTTTCTGTGAGCTCTCTGGCCTCTTCCTAGATTTGCTCTCTGAACACAGGGAAGGCGAGGCCTATTTATGTTTGCCTGCATTTGTATGGGAGGGAACACATCTTGGGGAAGAGCTACTGAAGGATATGTCCTTATCAAGGACCAAGTGCTCCTCTGAGGACTTCGCCGCTTCCCTTTTGTTGTTATCTGGATGACAGGGATAATCTGGCCCCCGCCCACATCAAATACTGCCTGGCGCTGGAAACAAGCCTCAAAACATGTTTTAAATCCTTCGTTTCTCTCCATCTCCCCCAAATCTGCCCACCAAGCACACACTTGATTTACGTCACCCAGCAACAATCAATTGAGAGTGACAGTGGCCCTCCTGAAGGTAGCTGCTGCAGCCCCCACAGGCCGAGGCATCACACCTGGGTCTGATTAGACACCGTGTTACCCGTCTACACATGTGGCACATGAAAGCAGCTTTCTCTTGCGCACTTACAGGGGGATGCGTTCTGGAAATTGTAACGCAGGACTAGACTTTGCTCCTGCTGATCTCCTGTGTGGAATGTTCTCCCCTTGTTCAACACCAGCCAGAGTACCACTGAATCAGTGTAAAAGCCTCCTCTCACAGTGGAGACTGAGATCCAGGGAGAGGGGGTCATGCTTGGCCTTATCCTCTTAAAGAAGCACTCTCGAAGGGAGTCGTCTTTGTTAACTCTCTGTTGGTCTGCTTAGACCATAGCAACTGCCACACACGGGCAGCTTACACAACAGGGATTAATTTTCTCACTGTTCTAGAGACTGAAAGTCCAAGATCAGGGTGCCGGTGGGGCTGTTTTCTCTGAAGGCCTCTCTCCTTGCCTTGCAGATGTCTCCCTCTTGTTGTGTCTTCACATGGCCTTTGCCCGGTGTGTGCGGGTGGAGAAATGTAGGGGGGGAGGGCAGAGATCTTTCTCTCCCCCTCTCCCTGTAAGTCCACCAATCCTAGCAGGCTAGGGTCCCACCCTTATGGACCCATTTAACCTTAAGTATCTCTTGTTTGTTTTTTTTTTAAAGATTTTATCCACTTTTTTTTGACAGAGAGAGATCACAACTAGGCAGAGAGGCAGGCAGAGAGAGGGGGGAAGCAGGCTCCCTGCTGAGCAGAGAGCCCGATGCGGGGCTCAATCCCAGGACCCTGAGATCATGACCTGAGCCAAAGGCAGAGGCTTTAACCCACTGAGCCACCCAGGCGCCCTAACCTTAAGTATCTCTTAAAGGCCCTATTTCCCAAATACAGTCACATGGGGGTTAAGCCTTCAGGATGTGCATTTAAGGGGAAACACAATTCCGTCCACAGCACGCTCTGTGCTCAACATACTCCACTGTCCTGCCTTTCGTCCGGTGCTCAGGTTTTTACATTCATTGCCTGTGCTGCTTTAACAAGTTACTATCAGCTTGGTGGCTTACACAATGGAGATTTACTCTCTCACAGTTTTAAAGGCCAGAAGTCTGAAACCAGTATCCCTGGGCTGAAACCAAGCTGTCGACAGGATCACACTCCCTCCGGAAGCTCAAGGCTCTAAGGCAGAATCTGTTCCTCACCTCTGCCAGCTCTTACTATGTACCAGCGTTTCTTGGCTTGTGGCCACCTCACCCCAGTCTCCCCCTCTGTAGTCACATTGTTTCCTCCTCTTCTGTGTGTCACATTTTCATCTCTCTGTTGTAAGGACAATTGTGATTGCATTTAGGGACCACCTGGGTAACCCAGGATAACTCCCCATCTTAAGACCCTTAACTTCATCATATGGGTGAAGATCCCTTTTCCAGAAAAGGTAACATTTTCAGGTTCTAGGGATTAGGGTCTAATACCTTCATGAGCTATTATTCAGCCTACCCCAGGTGTACTGTTCACATACTATCATTTGGTGTTTTCAGAGGGGAGTTGGTCTATGAGAGCAGCCCTTATTATAAGGGCAAGAGACCAACATGTGTCCTTCTTGGGCATGTCTAGGTGAGATCACGCCCTGCAAAGCATCCTTTAGACAGTTGGCTCTGTCCTCTCCCATGGCCTTCTCATGATCTGAAGGGAGGTCTGGGGACTGGGGGCTGGGGGCCTCCCTGGAGAGGAAACGCTCAGATGATTAGAGGTAAGAAGGAAGGAGAGCTTCTTTGCGACCCCATTTCATGGCTGCTCAGAAGGGTGGGCTATTTCACTTGTATTCTTTTACTTCTGGTTCAAGCAATCTCTGAGAGTGGGGTCTCCACGAGGAAGGCCCTGATTCCTCTCCTCAATGTTCTCCCATCAGGACACAATTTCCCCTCTCAATTACCTAAAACACCTGATCAATTGTCAATGTGCTTATGAAGTCCAGAGAGCCAACTCTAACAGCAAAGCCACCACTTTTCTTTTTAAAGGAGGAGGTTACTGTGGGGCAAATCTTCACAAACAGTGCTTTATTTGGTCACAAGACCCATGGTCCGCTACAAGGGCAGGAGAACTTTATTGGATACTAATCTAATATCTAAGTTGTGTTTGTCTTCCTTCTGGCCATTTATGGTAAAAAAAAAAACCCAAGGCCAGAACACTGTAAATGTTTTCCTTCTTGTGTCTGGTCCCATCCCAATTTCATCTTCAAGCAGTGAGAGAAGGGCTTAGAAGATAATTAGCAATTTTCTTATCCTGCTTTCAATAACGCCTCTGTTTACTTCACAAAGCGATGTTTGAACGTTACTGCTTACTCTGAAAAATTCAGTGTGTAATTTTAATGTTTCAAGCTTCTCAAAGTTTCATGTGTTTCTGGAGCATTGCTAATGGTTTACCTCAAAATGCAGGAAAAGTACTATAAAGGAGACTTTAGGAGAAAATCATAATCTCCTTAAGGAAGCCCTATCACTAAGATGCCATTGTTTAGGGTCAAGAGGGGAAAAGGCAGAGGGAAGATCAGACACTGATTCAGAAATATCAACAGTTGGCATGAAGGCATTAATGCCCTATAGCCTGTAGGGTGAGTGGAACCAGGTCAATCGCTGAGAGCTTTACTTTAATCTCTTCCTGTGCTATCTAATTTGTGTTGATTCAAAATTAGATTTAATTGCAGTGGTTGCAGCAGGGACATCAGCCAACTATAACCTTTATTATCTCTTTTGGTGAATGCTACACCTGGCGACAGGTAAATATCTTGGAAGAGCCTGTCTCCCCACCCCCTCTTTTATTGGGTTCCAGGCAAAATTCTGCATTATGTGAACTCACTCTTTATGCTTCTCTGTGTGTCCCTTGCCCCAGTCCATTTGCTAGATGCTTGTGTTCCTAGAGTAGATATTCACATAAACAAGTTCATATCCCATTGCTAAAGGCTTTAAGATGCTGCTACTCCAGGGAGTGTTCAGAGGGGACTCCTTGACAGCATAATGCCTCATCCCAAAGAACCCATCTCCAATGGCAGATTTTCTGGCCCTGGGGTAGATACATAAAGGAGAAATTGTTCTGAGCAGGATTGTCTTTCTCTGGTCACTCAAGTTCTGCCTGTTTCACTTACAAACAACTCTGGTCATGGGTATGGGGACAACACATCCTTTGGGGGGTATGAATCCACATTTCTTGTGACTCAAAGATGGAATTTTTTCCATGGAAACAGTACCTCAAGAGTGCCTTTGTTCAAGACCCCAATGAAATGGAAAGATCGTCCCACTTCTCACTGGTGTTTATTTGTGGTGTAAATGTTGGGGACTTTATGCTGTGCTGAGATGGCGTTTTCCTGAGGTACCTTGTAGGGGAAGGGCTAATCCAATGAGTGAATGTGATCCTCCCCAAGGTGCGGGCAGCCCAGGAGTCAGGGCTGAGAAGCAGCAGGTCCTGACAGGAATCCTGAGTCTGGATGTCCAGGATTTCCGCCTCTTTCTGGGCCTTAGTTCTGTGAATGTAGACTTCAAGGAATTTGCGAGAATGTCAGGGGCTGCTCGTTTCTGCCCCATTGGGCTCATTTTCCTCTCGGCAGAAACTCTTCAGTGACATTTAAACTTCTTTATTTCCTGAGGAGTTTTATCCCTCATCTTGGGGATGTTCAACCAGAAATTGCAACCCAGCTGGGAAAAGATGGTTGAGAGGGAGCTTGAAGAAGCAACCTGGAGGTTCTGTTGGTGAGACAACAGCCCAAGTAGGTTCCAGGGACTGTAATAATACCTTGTTTCATCTTGTGTTGTTCCAGGGGATACTTTGTCCCTCTTGCTTCTTCTATCATCATGAATGACTTTCCCTTCACGCTCACTGGCCTCACAGTTGAAGTGCCCCCCATCCCCCACCCCCACCCAGGCTGGCCTTCGGGTCATAAACTTGGGAGGCACCTGTCCAGCAATGTCAGATTCCAGAGTCTTCTTATTCCACCGGGAGACCCTTCTCAGGCATGGGCCCAATTCTTTCAGGCCTAAACCTGAGCATTTTCTACTTCCATCCCTGTTCTTGGACTGTTTTGAGTAGAAAGCCTTCTAGGATACGGTATATCCTTTTGTTTGCTCATAATCTTCTTCCTCCTGAGTATTCTCCCTCTCCTGAAAAACAAATCTCACTACTTGGGCTCTCCTCTTCCGTGAAGCTATCCAGGCCTTTCCCTCCCCAGAACTCAAAGATCTTTTTTCCCCAATGATCTTTTGGCAATGAACCGCACACGTCTTATGACTCATTCCAATAATAGTTTAATGGCAAGCATAATACCCACTTTACCCATTCAGCCTCCCTAATTTTGATGTCTGGCAGGCATCTCTGCACAAGGAGACTCTGGAATATTAACTATATTTGGCAAAGTGGCTCTGAATTGGGTGGATATTGTTATGTATCTATCCCCAGTGTTGATCTGCTGGAAATTTGCCTGACTTTCAAAAGACAAAGATTATTGACCTCCCTTGGAAGAGGTGAGGTGAATTCACTAACAGATTTTTAAGTACAAATGGAGGACAATTAAATGTAGTATATTACAGTTGTTCCCCCATCCATGGGGGATACGTTTCAAGACCCCCAGAGGACACCTCAAATCACAGAAAGTACCAAACCCTGTGTATACTATGTTTTCCTATACATCCATAAAGTTTAGTTTCTAAATTAAGCCCAGTAAGATTAACAATAACTGATAATAAAATAGAACAATTATAACAATCAACTGTATTACAAGTTATGTGAATGTGGTCTCTCTCAAAATACCTCATTGTTCTGTAGTCACCCTTCTTATGATTGGTGACCCAGTGCCTGCAGAATGAGATGACGTAAGGTGAGTAGGCATCGTGACATAGCATTAGGCTACTGCTGATCTTTTGGCCATCCTGTCAGGGGGATCCTCTGCTTCCAGGAACGGATGGCCACGGGTAACCGAAACAGCGGATAATGGGGGTTACTCAAGTAAGAAATGTTTAGGCCGACTTCTTAATACCCACTTGCTCTAAGAATAAGGAGAATCGAACATTCTCAGATGGAAGACTGGCTGGATGACATCGTGCCTGATCTATGCCAACAAAGCACGCAACTTTTCAGGTATCATCAGATGAAACAAACATGCCAATCAGGCAACCAACCAGGGACAGCATCTTCTTTAGAAAACAACTGTTTTGCTTAGCCACGCGTTAAGTTGTTGATGTGTGAATATTGTTTTGGGTATTGTGACATTCTCAAGCCCTATGCAGCCAAATAAACCAGAAGGTTCCCTACCCATCTGAGTCAATGCTAGCCTATCATTTAGCATCTGGAAGCTTCTCTTATGTTGCTGGATCTGGCCAAAAAGTATGGGTGGTGACACAGGGAAGCAGCCAATAACCTAATGCTATATGTGGCTTATTGACTTGTCAAAAAAAATAAGTCAATCATTCATATTAGTTTGGTAGACTAATTCTTAATAAAGTCTGAGGACTTTATTAGAACTGCTGACTTAGGGACCAGGTTGGCAACAGTTTCCAAAAGAAAAACTCTTATTGGAGAGAAATCATCATGCCAACTTGTTTTACCATTTGTATGTTTCACGGTAAAATGATTCAGTCTCACCAGGCTTCATATTAGGAGGAGCAAAGCCGTCATGGAATGTATACTTTGGTCTATTTAAAAACATTTATCAAGTTAACGGATTCATGACTTCCTCCATTCCATGACTTCAAGTGTTTTGTGCAGAGACTTGAAAAACTGTAATTTTGAATAATATAAAGGAGACTGTGACTCTGGAGACCTGGATTTGTGATTAACCAGTTTAGTCTTCTGTGTTTGTTGATAGTGACCTGACTCACTGAAATGTACCTTAGTTATGACTGTATATTTGTGAGGAGCTAAGTACCCCAATGTTTTGATTTTTTTTTTTTTTAAGCAAATAATCTGAGGCAGAAATAATAGAGCGTGTCCTTTGTTAGGTCTCATAGCCCAGGGAAAAGATCACCTCCAAGAAACCTGCCTACAACACAGAGTCTCTACTTAGGCAAATTGCATGGTCTCCTTTCTGGTTGTTGGGTCACAGGTGGCTCACCATTCTGAGTTCGCAAATAAAGTGCATCTTGATACATTAGGTTAAAAGTGGGAGGATGTTCTCAGATGGAGAACATCAGTTCGGCTCTCAGCAGGTGCCAAGGTCAAAGTGCCTTTGTGCAGAAAGCTACGACCAGTTCTGCACCTGCTCCTTGGAGAAGGAGCCAGGTATTAGAAGGGCTGCCACGGAGAAATGACTTGACAAAACCAGAAGCAGGATGTGGCTCTGTTTCCTCTCTGACAGGGGCATGTTTGTGCCCTCTCAATAATACCTCACCTAACAAGAGCCTGTATGTGAGAGGGGCCAGAGAAAGTTAGTAGCTAAATACCTGCAAGGATGCATTATTACTTAGATTCTATCAAACAAACCCAAGCAGAGAAAATACGCAAACATTACTATTTCACCTAGTAGTTGATCTTTTCCTTGAGGTCATGCTGGAGATGAAGAGTAAATGAGAATAAATGTGACCGCTAATAAAAATGGGGAAAGTGTTCAAAGGGTCTGGTTGAACAGAAAAAGGAGGCTAGAAAATCGTGGGATAGAGACACAGCTGGGAAGTTGAGGCAGGCACTCTGTGCTCCCGAGAAACTGGTTTCCTCTTCTACTTGGGGAGTTGTCTTGTGTGTCCCCGCTAAGTTCAGAGGTTGTTTCAGGCCATCGGATGATCGAATTGCAACAACTCCAAACCAGGTGGGACAATCACTGACGTCTTTGGGAGAGGAAGTCCTTTCAGGGATATAGTTCTAGGAGAAATGAAAGTTATTATCTTTGACTTTGAAGGGGGGAGGGGTGGTTGATAGCAGGACAGGAACTGTGTACATTTCCTCTTCCTGTTTCCTCAACTGACGTCCTCAGGCATCGCTCCTTGGCATGGGGCGGTGGGGGAGGGTTGTTCTCTACTGCCTTCTCTTTAGCCTCCTTGATCTTGTTTATGTGGCACCTGCAGCAAGGAAACATCTGTCCAACAGGGATGGGACTGCAGTTACAAGAGTTTGCTACAAAGTGTGTCAGCGTAAGGTTAGGAGATTCACAGAAATGAGTTCTGAGAGGCTGGCATCAGTGTTGACTTAAAAATTCTGATCTCACATGTTCATTTTTCCTAAAACTGAAGGGTCCTGTTTCTGGAATCTCAAACCTTTGGGCAAAAAATCAAAACTGCAGAGTGGATGGAAATCACCTCTTATTTGAAAGGCTCACATACACTTTAGAGAAGCCATTTTTCTAGCCCTGGACTTCAGGAAAATGTTATTATTCTCTTAAGCTTTTGTTTATTAGTATAAACAAGCAATTTCATTTTAACATTTACTCTTTATTGTGTCGCATGAAGTACCTAGGTAATGCAAGTATGTACTGTACTAAAATACCTATATTTCCAAATAACATTGTATGGTGTAGCCCACAGTCTTTGCAGAAGCATCATGAGTAACCTATGCCTTTGTACTTAACAATCCATCGTTGGGTGCTGTGAAAAGTACGCTAACAGATGAAGAAAAAGAAACAAAGCTAAGTATGAATACACTTTTCCAAACATATACATACGCAGCTTACAATGGAACCCCAATGGAAATAAGTCAAATGACGACATTTGATGTAGTATCTATAAAATGTAGACTCTGCAATAAAAAGCCAAAGGCACATAAAAATATATTTTAACTTTAAAAATAACTTAGTTACAGTAATACTTCGCTTGTGTCTTACCAACATGTAGCTGACGGTCAAAATTGCGCGATATATAGATATAATATATAGGGATATATAAGAGCTATGAGAAAAATCCCCCGAACCCACAGTTGTTCAAATGTGAAAACAGAGAACAGTTTTTAACACTGAAGAATTTGCTATGGTGAGCCCAAATAAGGTAATATAGAAAAGAGTCTAGAAAAAAAGGCTGAGGTGTTAAATTTTGACTTCTTCTTGCTCAGAAAATGCTGGAGTATTGTCAAGTTCTTTAACGTGACTTGTACAGCCCTTTGTAGCTAGTGCCAATCCTGGCTGAGCCAGAGTTCTTATGTTTCTGGAACCAAAAAAATGTGAGCTGAACATCAGCAATACCCGCCGAAAATGGGTTCTGACTGACTCACTTCCTTTCTGCCAGGATGGGTTTTTTGTTTTTTGTTTTCTAACTGTTTTTGCAAACAGGGCCTAACAGGTACAAAAAATATCTCGTAGGAACATGATTTTAGAAAACCGATCACACACAACTGCACACATAGCCAGTGAAGCTCTTCTCTTTGACTGTGGTTAGTTTTTATTTTCTGATACCTTTTCCCCCAAAGGACAAGAGTCTGCGGCGTCTGTTACTTATTTTTATCCATGACATTGAGCACCTCATCCAAAAAGGAGGGCCCCAGATCGAGCTGCAAGGAGAGGAGGGAACCTGTGAGGTCAGAGAGGGACTCCTCCGACTTCGTCTTCTCCTTGAGCTGGCACGGGGCGGGATGGTCAAACATGTCCTCGGCTGGCCAGTCGGGGTACTGTTCCGAGAGGCTGGAGGAGTGGCTGTCCCTGCCCCGGCTGGACTGTGATGCGGAGCCGCTGGAGCCCCACGAGACGTCTCCCTGGTGGCCTGACCCATTCGCCAGCAGACCGCTCTTTTCCGGGGCCTTCTCCTCCACGACCGGCTCACAGCTGAGCCGGGGCAGCTTGGCCGGCCCAAAGGACTCCTGTTTGGAATTAAACGTCACTGGCGACAGCAAGGGCAACATGAGTGCCTGGGACCCTCCGATGGTCGGGAGGGAGATGGCGTTTTTGAGCACCGGGGAGGGCGTGTCTATGAACACGGAGTCGGAGGTGCTGTTGGCCCGGAGGAACTCGCTGTGCCCGGGGAAGGGGCCCAGGCGCGCTTTCTCCTGGTTTCCCGGGAGCAGCTCGTAGTTCCCTTGCAGGAAGGAGATGTCGCCGAAGACGTCGTGCTGGCCCTCTTTGCCAATGTGGATGGTGTGGCGGAAGTCTCCGAGGGGAGGGCTGATCATATCGGGGGACAAGATGTCCCTCAGTTTAAATTTTTTGCCTTTCTTATTATTGGCAGCTTTTAGGTAGATTGGCGTCTTGGCGGGCATTTTGGAATCGGAGAATGTCTACTTTGCAGAAGGGAAATGGGCCACTTTCTTCCGCGGATGTTAGGTTTCTGAAAATCCTTCCCGATAGGATCTGTCACATCATTTTTTTTTTTTCCTCCCTCAAGTAGCTTCCAGAAGTGGCTGTGAGATGAGCCGGGGTTTAAGAGGCCTTCCTGAGGTTACAGCGGAGTGGGGCGTCCCAGAGGGCCAGGTACATCATCCAACCCCTTCCACAGCGGGGAGAAACCTGGAAAGGAAACCAAAGCAGGTTATAGTGAGCACCTAGCCCTTCGGGGTTCACCAGGGCCCACCTTTTTCACAAGAGCCTGTGAATAACAGCAGAAGCAGTTCCATCAAAAAGACATCAAAGATTTGATTGTCTTCTCCCTCCATCAAGTAGGATAAAAACTTTTATCTTCGGGTCTTTTACTAAGGGTCCACTGATCTTAGTCTTATCTCAGGGCGAGAAAAGGAAAAAAAAAAGACAGAAATTGAAAAACCTCATATCTTTGACATCAGTACTTTCTAAACATGGCCACGGACACAATTTTCTGCACATGTCTAAGATTTTAGATTTTTCCTCTATTATAAGCATGGCTGTCAGCACATGACCAGAGTGATTTCGGCTCCCTAGATTCAAGTGGACTTGCTTTAAAATGTGTTTTCTCTCTTGTTTAGTATTCACACTCGCAAGACCGATAGTATTTTGTCACTGAGTTCCGTGTCTAAATAAAATTGTTGCAATACAGTGAACAGTCCTATAAGCAAAGGGACTGGGAATATTTACTAGGTGACAATGCCTATAATAGGCAGCGAACTGCATTCTTAACATGAGAAAACAGGGATTCGGGAGTCAAAAACTAAATGGCCCTTTCTCAATCACCTATAGTCGGTAAAGAGTTACAGCTGGATTTGGGTCACGGTGCGGAGAACTGGACTGTCAAGGGTTTCAGGACTTGAGGCATTGGGAGTTGGGAGGAAAAGAACAAAACGGCTTCTTTTCACAGAAAAAACCCAGTATGATCATCTACAACAGGTTGGGTCTTCACTCGGGAATACTTTTGGAACATTTACTGATACAGCGCATATCCTCTCCCTGGGGTGGGCGGAATCCCAAGGAAACCTCAGTGATGCGGCTCCTGATGTTAATGCCTTTGTGGGCACAACCTGGACTTGCTTCTAACCTACAGAATATGGCAAAGGGGATGAGATGTCCCCCCTTCGTTAGGTTATATTCATCTCAGCAGACTGAGAAAGAGTCTTTTCACTGGTCTGGAAGGGGTAAGCTGCCGTGCTGAGGGAGGGCCCACGGAGATGAATCCTGCCAGCAACCTGAGGAAACCACAAGTGGATTTTCTCCCAGTTGAGCATCTGATGAGATCGCAGCCCTGACAACTGGCTCACCCCCTGATGAGACCCCGGAGCAAGCCCTGCCTGGACGCCCAACCCACAGAAACTCTGGGACGATCACCAGGGGCTGGTGTAAGCCGCCAAGCTTGTGGTCACCCATGACCGGTATGGAAAGCTCACACCCCCTCCTTGCACACGCTCTTTAGCACAATCAGAAATGCTAAGCTTGGCGGTGTGGGGCTCCAGGTTCTCATTACAGAGGGGAAACTCTTCATCCCTAAAAAATAATCCTCCAACTCTTCATTCCTGTCAGCTGACGTGGGGAAGTGAAAACCTTTCCCACTGCAAGAATTCCTGAAATGGCTTGGCTGAGACCTCTCCCATTGGGCTCCTCTCCCTCAGGCAGAGGAGCAAATAAATAAATAAATACTCAGAGGGCTGAGTCAGGGGGTGGCTTGAAGAGAGCTAGACACATTTGCTTTGTAGCAGCTGGAGGCCGTCCGTATCCGCTGCACCCTTCTTTCCTTTCGGCGAGAGTTTTACCTTCATTTCCCTGTGGCAGGTGGAAAGAAGTGTGCTCTGGCACCCATGGGCCAGCTACCAACTAGCTCTGTTTGGGAACTGGCTTGCACTCGGGCTCGACGAGGCAGAGAACGATGAGCTGGAGAGGCCCACCGTGCCCTGGCTTCATGTGTGGGGAGGAGGCCCAGGCAGTGCAAGGGGGTCCGAAACCGGAGTTAGCTAACCTAGCTGTCACCTGGGACCACACACTTGCTATCTCTCTTTCTTGTGAGTCCTGACTAAGGCCCCGGCTCCAACAAGCTCCCTGAGGTGCCGCTTCCCTCTTGAGGTTTGGGTCCCAGGGAAACACTGTCACTAACAGAGATGCTTGCTACCGAAGAAGGGGGCACGTGGCATGTGTAGTAAGAAACCAGGCTGGTGGGTCCAGACCGTCTCTCGGTTTTCCCTCAAATTTGAGTCTGGTGGCTGTCACAAATGCTACAAATCTAAAGCCTTGAATCCCAACCTCAGAACTTCTGGTTAAGTGTCTAACAGCCCGGGGCCCCTGCCACCCCAGGTAGTTGGTGTTGCCTTCCTGCGTCTCTGGGCACAGCATGGTGGATGACAACCCGTGGGGGCTGCTGGGGCACCGAGCCCCCGGAGGGTGGGAGGCCGTCCCAAGGGACAGCTGCCCACTGGAGTGGTGTCCTCAGCACACATGGCCAGGAGGACAGCTGCCATGGAGAGATACAGGGTGCCCACCACAACGCAGGGGCAAGTGAGGGCCGCCCGTGGTCAGCTGGTGCAGTCAAGGTTACGCGAGGCCAGAAACCCAGGCAGAGCGCTTCAAACTATGAGGAGAAGTACCCTGGGAATGTAGCCAGTGAATAGTTCTCTGCCCTGCTGACGGGATCCTGCGACATCGTCCTGCGCTCCAACAAGGACTGGGTGAGCTGGGGAGAAGGGGAGAGGGAACATTTGCACCCAGAAGGCTCAGGGGAGGAACGCCCAGCCCTCCCTCCCTGCGTGGCCACGGCCATGACCACGGCCACTGCCATGGACACGAGGCTGGCTCGGCCTGGTCGAAGCTGGGTTTTAGGTCAGTGGCATGGACACCAAGGTGGGAAGGAAGTGACAGAAAGAAAGGAAAGGGTTGGTGAGTGAAGGCCACCTAAGCTGCGGGCAGTGAGACTGGAGGGGAAGAAGAGAGAAAGAAGATACTGTAAAAGGCATTTTTCTTTCTATAAATATTTACATAGTGTTTACTGCCTGACAGGGATGTGGGCTTCTAGGACTTTGCAAACAATAATTTGTATTGAATTTCTACTATGTGCTGGTGCTATGAGCTCCCAAATACACTGGAAGTTGTTTTTTTTTAAAAAAGGAATTTTGGACAAAAATGTCACTTTTACAACTTTAGAGGAGTTGCTATTTGCGATGTAAAGCTGGGGAAATGGAGCTTGGCCCCCATCTCTCTATCTTACCTGTCCCTCTCCTCCAGCTCAGGGGCCACGTGCTTCATTCCACAGATCACAATCTAATAGGGAGGACGTCTTACACTGGCTGCTTCCTCCCCTACTTTCTGGATATTCTGGGCTCCCTGGCTTCTCAGCCTTTATACATCACTGCCCGTTTCCCTTCCTGGCCTGACTATTCCTTCCATATCTTCTCTGCCATTGCTAGTACAGGAGACTAACACGCTCCTGGGAACCGCCAACCCTGAGTATTACCGAGAGCAGCTCTGTGTTCTGGGCGCTGTTCCAACTTACTAGCTCATGCACAAGAACCCACGAGGCGGCTACTGCTAATAGCCCCATTTTACAAATGAGGCACTGAGGTACAGACTAGGAGTCTTGCGTCCCTTTGCCAAGGCTACACGACTACAAGGCTCGAAGCCAAGTGGCCAGGCTCCAGAGTTGAAGGCCCAGACACTGAATGAGCACACTCACCGGGAGTTCAGTCAGCTCCCCCATGAGGAAGGGGGTGCATTCCCAAGCCTGTTCAAGATACAGATGTGTGATAACACACTGGGCTGATGGGGGGTCAGGCCTTGCATACACCAACGGTGGGAGCCCCAACAGATCCCACCTGGGGGGGCCAGATGGTTGGGCAGCATCTGTCGAAAACTGCAAATCCCATGCCTTGGACACCAGATTTCCACTTACAGAGATGTGTCTGACTTACATATGTGGGAAATAATCCACATACAAGACTATCAACCCAGGAACTTACAATAGTCTGGAACTGGAAACAACCTAATTGTTCACTGATGGAGAACTGGTTAAACTGAATTAAGGTGCATCTAATATAAATGAATGGCACACACGTCTTAAAAAGGATGAAGCCGGTCTTTGTGTGCCGATAAAGAAAGAGCTCAGAGAGATCTACCTTTGAAGCATACAGATCTACTCACGCCAAAGTACACAGCCCCACTTGTCTTGGCTTGTAGGTCTATAAAATCTTTCTGGAAGCGTGCAGGAAACTCACAATGGCACCACCTGCAGGGAGGAGTGGGTGGAAAATGACAGACACAGGCAGGCGAGAAACTTCTCACCGTATATCCTTTGATGATTTGGGGTTTTTGAACCACGTGAATGAATCAGCCATTAGCTTTTAAAAAACAAACAACCCCCCCTCCCTCCCGCAAAACCCCAAACTGTGCTGCTTAGGGCTCAGGCTACAGCTTAGAGTGAATTTTATTTTTTTTTATTTTTTATGTTCTTGGAGTGAATTTTCTACGAAGGTCCCGAAAAGCCTACTCAATCTGACTTTACAGGATCGTAACGCAACCATCTCTGGGCCAACCGTGTTCAAAAGCCGAAGTCTAGGCTGACAGGGTGTGGGTGAGACCCCCAGAGAAGGCTGAGCTTGACTTGCCCGAGCGTGGCCGAGGGACAGACTGCCTCTTCCTGTGGGCACCAGGCAGTCATGTTTAAGAGGCAGCACCAATGTCACCTGGCAGAAAGAACTCCCAAGAGAAGCGTTTGTAGTCAGAAAGTAACGAGAAAAGGCAAGAGGCAAGAGACATAAGGATGCACCAAGTGTCCACGGGGAAGAAAGTGTGGGCAGGAGGAAGAGGCATCGGGCTTGGGCACACTGCTCCTGTCCAGATGGCGGCTAGAGACACGGACAACACTCTGCCATGGGATGGTCCTAAATGCCCAACACGAAATCCTGTCCCTGCCCACCATTTTCAGAAAGGGAGACTTGGGCTCCAGGAGGCTACTGGCCGCTGACCCATGTGGCAGTGGGCAGAACAAGGATGAATCCCCGTGGGAGAGGCCGAGTCAGGCTGACGCCTCCGCCCAGAAGGAAGGGGGCTTGCTCGCTGTAGGATGGGGTGGGAGAGAGGAAGGAGGGGCTCACAGGCCAGGCGTGAACTGCGCCCCCAGAATTGGTGAGCAGGCCGTCCAGGTGTTCCACAGGCCAAATGAAGAGAACTGCCAGCCTCTTTCTATCAGGCAAGACTCTACCAACCATCGTGACCCCTTGGTACAGAAATACCCACAGGATGCCACTCGCCTACACTTGGGGGCTTCCTCAGGTTTCCAGCTTGCTTGTGTTGCCATCATTCCTCTGCTCCCACTGTTTTCCTCAAATCCAAAGACAGAAAGTCAGAGAGAAGGAAGGCAAGAAAGAAACAGAAAAACAGAAAGAAATCTTCCCATGTGTAGCCTTTCCTTAAAAACCCTCCTCTTGACGCTGAAATCTGAACTCTCCACGATTGCTAATCCCTTTCTCTGTGTTCTTGGATCACTATTTACTCCCCTTTTCCCCCCTTTGATGATACTTAAGATAATACTCATCTGGGAAATTAGATCCTTTAGGAAATAAAGGTCCCAGTCTCTGGGCACTGCAAGCAGACAGATTTGCCAGCAAAAGGGGTCAACTCCTTGGCCAGTGGCTTATCACCCTCTATCAAGGTGAGAGAGAATGTTAGGCAGATGTGGGGGCCCGGAGTCCAGCTGCAAATGCACAGGCCCCCACTTACAGGGATTTATGAGACATCCAAGGGTTCCAGGATACAAAAGGACCCAAGGGAAATCACAGTTTTGATAAGAATGGCAGAGTGTCGGGCTGTCCTTCAGGCACTAGGCTAACCCATTCCATTTTCTGGTGACTGAATGAAATCTAAGAGAGTGTTAGGAAGAGAAATAATCACAGCAGGGATAATTCAATGGAAAAAAAAAGCCCAAAGCAGCCCTTTGATTCACTTCCTTACCATCCTTTTGGTAAATAGAACGATGCCAGGAAGACCAAAGCAGGGCAGTGGCCAGGAGATGGGGAGAAACCCCACCTCCAGGGTTCGTTAAGACATGACACACGAAAATATCAGTTCCTGAATCACTTAAGAGTTGACTGGCAACCCATCTGAAAAGAACAAAGAGGTTTAGATTTTAAAAACCCCATTTATTTTAAGATAGGAATGTTTGGCTGGTCCACTAATTATTTTTAGAGTAATTCTTGGTGGACAGAGAGGGTAAAAAAAGTTCAAACATCTTATGAAACAGGTTGCAATGTTAATCTGAAACACACATGTATGAAAACAGGGGCAGGTGGGGAGTGGGGAAACCATCCCGAGGGACCTTTGGGCTTTTTCCTTTCTTCTACTTTCAGGAAGTGAGTGTGTGCGGACTTCCCCTTGCTTGCTTCATTGTCACATCCTTCAAGGACATCCTAGCTTCTGATCACTACTCACTTAGCCTCCCTTCTTCCTAGCATCCAGACCTAGCACTGCTGCACCACCTGGGGCCCAAGCAGAAAAATGAAATGGGTCTTCCTTCAGGTCTGGACCATCAGTCCAGGAACGGATGATGAACCTCCAATCTCAACCATCTTTGGGGTATTTCTCTGTGCCGCCAACAAGAAGATAATGCTACTGTGATAAGCCCCAGAAAGCTATATTTGACCCTGGACGTCACAGTTTATTGATTTTTTAAAATATTTATTTATTTTACAGACAGTGAGTGAGCGCAGGGGGGGAAGGGCCAGGGAGAGAGGGTCCCAAGCAGACTCTGAGCAAAGTGCGGTGCCCAACTCGAGCCTGGATCTCATGACCCTGAGATCACGACCTGAGCTGAAATCAAGAGTTGGACACTCAGCCGACTGAGCCACCCAAGTGCCCCTGGACTCCACACTTTAGAAAGGACAAAGGTTACTGAAACGTTCCTACATGTTCTGTGGAGTCCAACAAGGAGACGAAGAACTTGGTCATGACGTGAGAAGCTGAAGGAGGGGAGCAGCTGAACAAAAACTCAGACGGAGGGAAAACTAATCTTCAGGAATCTGAAGGGTTCATTTAACTGTAATAGAGAAGGGAATTAACTTGTTCTCTGAGGCCCTAGGATTACTGGGCCGAAGGTCCAAGCACCTAGATATTGGCTTCTCTCAAAGATGGAGTGGGGTGGCTGTGGGGTGTGACCGAGGTCTGGGGACATCACGGGGAGCAGCCCTGATCCCAGGCCTCCTCCATGGTGCACGGCGGGTCCCTGCTCATTCTGTCTCCCACCCGGGGACACTATCACTGCCAGTTTCCTCATGGCCTCCTGTCACATTTGCCTGTGAAAATGCTCACAGACTTTACCCAGAAGACTTTCCAGTTGAAGATGGCCATGTTTTTACTAATATGGGGGATGACGAGCCAGCCTCCTGGATCAGAAACGCTAAGATGTTACCATGGCATGGGCTCTCACGGCAGTCCTTCCACAAACCTCTGTAGGAGGGCTTCTCCGCATCAGACAAAGAATTTGAAATTTGTAGGGAAAAAAAAAAATCACGGTGTTAGAAGTTTCACACTCAACTTCAATCAAAAATCCAAGATGGAAAAGAAAATGGAACCAGAGGAATGCCTAATAAACATTATCCTGAAGAGATGCTTTTCATATTTTTAGTCTATTTTACTCCACCCATGAGAAGATAAGAAGATGGCATTTCTATTTTGAGATTCTTATCCTCTCCCGTATCATCCAAGTGGAGGGCGGCAAGATGATGGCACTCCGTGAGCCCCACCCCCGCCACTCAGGCCTCATGCCCATGAACGTCCGGCCAGACTGAGCGGACTCTTATTTTATGGACCCACTCCAACAGTCTGATACAGCTCACCTTCGCTTATTTATAAATGGATGTCTCATTTATGATTCAGCAACAGCTTGTATTTATTTTTCTTTTACGACCTGCTTTGTAGAAACCCACAAAATACCATATGGGAGACTCACTCCTAATTCGTGTACACGCCTCACATTTATAGGATCTAATTGTACTAGCTGGTAGATGTCTTTAGAGGCAAAATTGGAAGAGCACCTCGAAAAGTCTGCACTTTTGAAGACGGGTTGTTACACAGCCTTTCTCCCTATTAAAATTGGTTATTGGGGAGGACTCAGAATGGACATCGATTCCTGAGTGTTGGAGCAAGGCAGGAGGAGGAAAGGTTCTCTCAAAATGCCTGACTCACGTACCACAACTAGTTTTGCATGGGGGAAGGTGTCAGGGCTTCTCGGAAGGACCAAGGCAGGCACTCTAGTTTGACGCCATTACTGTGATGGGCTCATATGCTTCCGTAACTAATGGAGCCCACCTGATCTGTGAAGCTGGGATGACCTTATCGATAGAGAACTTGGCCCCAAAGTTTAGGCCCCCAATTACTCTATTTCTCTAATACGGTGAAAGGACAGATAATAGGATCTTCCACATTATTCTCCCAACCGACTCCAGCCCTTGATAATCATTCATTCTCATTGGATGGGCTCAAACATGGCTTCTCCACCTCGTACCAGCACTGGGTATCTTTGGAAGCTGGCAGTGGCCATCCCATTCTCCATCTACTTTCAAGGCAGGTTCCCCTGTGTTATTTGTACAGAAATACCTGTACACAAATATTTGTTCAGTAAATGAATGAACGTCCCCTCAGACCAGGCGGAGAGCTCTTCTATGGACACAAATTGGATCTTCTCTTTCCCTCCCACTATACACAGCACACAGTGAACATCAAGTCAAGAAGTTTTTAAATCCGTAACCCCTGCTTCCCCTTCCATCGTGAGGGATGAGTCAGTTTGGTCCCAAGTGCCAACCCCTGGTCGCAGTCTCTAGGGGCTCTGCAAGAAGTGGCAAGTTTGAAATGCCTGTTTCTCTAAGGAATCTACACTGGTGAATATGAATGGCTAACATGTGAGAGTCTGCTAGGGGCCAGGCAGGTACTGAACACGCACCTCTTAGGAAACAATCTTAGATTAAGCCCATATCTCAGGTCAATCAGCCAAAGCTGAGGAGAAGCTAGGATTTCAGCCACTGAGGGACTTTACAGTCTGTGCTCTTAATTGCTCCTGGTTGGCTAACGTGACAACTGACATGAAAGTGAGTTTAGAATGGAATGGCCACTGCAGGTTACCTGCCTCGGGGTCTGACAGGACAAAGAGGTGATACACTGTGATCTCAACATCAATGAGAGGCAGAGATAGTACCTGCACCTTGTCAGGAACCAAGAATGAATAAAATGGTCCTAGACACCAGCCAAAAGAGTCTTGTCAAAAAAGAATCTCAAAAAAAAAAAAAAGAATCTCAAAAGGAATTTGACTTGATGTAAAAGAAGAGCCAAAAGATTAAAATTTTGCAGTAACAAAAGCCCCTCAAGGCTCGAGGAGAAAAAAAAAAAATCCTGTTCTAGAAAACAGCGTTCAGTGCCATTCATTCTTTTCCCAGAGGAAGCACGTGCACCAGGCGCGTACAATCACCACTCGGCTTTCACTGGGGACAATGGCTCCCTTCCCTCACTGGGGACACTTGACTTCCCCAGCAACTTTCTGAAACTAAGAACCCTGTGTTCCTTATGTGGAATGTCCTCCCACCTTCTTACCATCAACCCCTACTCATAACATCCCCCAAGATCCGCGTTAGTCACTTCCTTCCCAGAGAAAATTCTCTAACTCACCTCACGTAATCCAGGCTCAGTATTGCACTGGCGGAGGCTTTCTGAAGACTCCTAAAGAGCCTATTATTTGTTATCTTTGTTTTCTGGTTTTGTGATTTTATGTCCGCGATCTTCAGGTAGGTGTTAAGCTAGGAGTGCTATGAGAAAGAGCTACTGTTGATACAAATCCCCTCCTTATGATGGATTCCCAACAGAGCCTCCTTCTGGGCAATGAACACCAGAGGCCCTCATGGGTTACTAAATAAACCCTTCTAGTTTTTCCTCATCCATCCCTTAGATCCTGCATCTGCAAATTAGTCAGTGGGCCAAATCCAGACCTTGGCCTGTTTGTGTAAAATAAAGTTTTGTTTTGTTTTGTTTTTTTTAAAGATTTTATTTATTTGACAGAGAGAAACACAGCGAGAGAAACACAAGCAGAGGGAATGGTAGCAGGCTTCCCGCTGAGCGGAGAGCCCGATGCGGGGCTCGATCCCAGGACCCTGGGATCATGACCTGAGCCTAAGGCAGATGCTTAACGACTGAGCCACCCAGGCACCCCTAAAATAAAGTTTTATTAGCACACATGTATCATTTATAAGTTGTCTATAGCTCAGTGGTCTCCACTGAGGGTGACTTCACATCCCCACCCAGGGGACATTTGGCAATATCTGGAGATATTTTTGATTCTCATGACGGGAGGGGAGGGGTGCTACTGGCATTTAGCGGGTGAGGGCAGGGGAGATGCAAAACATTCTACAATGCACAGGACAGCCCCCCACAACAAGAATTATCTGGCCCCAGCTCTCAGTAGTGCTAGGGCTGGGAAACCCTGGGAGAGATGCTTTCACATGACAAGGTCCAAGGTGGGTAGTTATGGACAGGCTATGTGGCCTTTTAGGTCTGAAGTATGAACCGACCCTTTACAGAAAAAGTCTGAGCCCCTGCCTTCGATGTGGCATTTCCATAGGGTTGACGGCTGGTGTCCATTCCCTAACCCTTAACAATCCCCCTGCAAACACAACCATGCTCGTGGCTTCCACAATCCCCTCTAATGGTAACTCCCTAATCAGTGTCTTTAGGCCACGCATAACTTAAGTCTGAGGTTAACTACAAAAGGTAGCTCTGTAGACCACGGCCCGTGGATGACAAGATGAGTAAAGAAATCAAAAGTGAGCTACTAGAAACTCTTTGACATTGCTGTAACCTTCGAGGACAGGACCAGTGGGTTTTTCTCCTCTGACAGGCTATTGACAAGTCCGGGAGCTCGGTGTGGGCCCAAGGTGCTCGTTGTGCACACTAGTATCAGTATACGGTGGACTGGAAATTATAGAACAAACACAAAGAAAACAATGCTCCCTCACAGAGAGCACTGGACTTTTTTCCCCTGGTCTTTAAAAAATTTTTTTTTATTTAAGATTTTATTTATTTGACAGAGAGATCACAATTAGGCAAAGAGGCAGGCAGAGAGAAGGGGGGAAGCAGGCTCCCCGCTGGGCAGAGAGCCCTATACAGGGCTCAATCCCAGGACCCTGAGATTATGACCTGAGCCAAAGGCAGAGGCTTTAACCCACTGAGCCACGAAGGCGCCCCGTCCCCTGGTCTTAGACTTCACCTGGCTCCCCCACCCTGCTGGGCACTTCCTGTTCAACTCATTCCACACCAATGTGCCATCTTTCCTCCCACCTCCCTAGCACAAGCTTCCTATCCTTTCCTCTCGGTAAATGGCAGGAAGTCACCCAAATCCAAAACCCGGCTGTCATCCCCAACTTCTTTCCCTGCGTCATTCTCTACTTCAAGGCCCACTGCTGTCTCCTCTCATAAACCCCAGGGTTTCCGTCTTTTCTAGGCCTCAAGATCGCTCCACCTGTCTTCCTGCCTCCAAACTCATCTCCTTGAGTGAGGCAGCCTCAGTGCCCAAGTGACCTTGTCTCTCTCCATCTTCAATGGCTGGCCCACCCTTACAGCCCGGACATAAAACAACTCGTGTGAGGCCCACTTGAGCAGTCAGGGTCCTGCCCATCCTTGCAGCTGGTGTTTCCTACCAGCTCCCCCATGGCCTCTTACACCACATCTCTACTGTACCTTGTTTATACCTTAAACCCACCAGCTGTCACACTTTGCTGCAATTACTACGGGGTCTCCCACTAGGCTACCTGCTTCTTGGGAGAGACAACTAGACTTAATTCATAGTTGGCACTGAACAAATGTCTGTTGAATGAATGAACAAATGAGAAAGTTTGAAAGAGACTGCCTCGACTTCCTCCTTCCCCACCCATCCTGTTGAAAATGCAAAATGGAGTCTTTCTAGGACTCCTACGGGGTGGGAAAAAATCACTTAACAATGGAGTTGTGGCCTCTTGTGGCAAAGGCTTTCTTTCCTTTTTCCATCTGTAAGACATTTTAACCTTTTTCTATCCATGTAGGGTAAGAATCTTACAGCCTGTCAATGCAAGCTCCAGTAATTCTATAGGCTCTTACAGATCTTTGGGATTAAGGCAGAGAATATTTGTCATCGTGCTATTTGAAAGGGAAAGGGCTTCTATCCTTGACTACAATGTGCAAATAGCGTCTCAGAGAGACAGGCAAGACTCAAGAATAAATTGACAATACATTCCCCTGAATGCAGACTCGCTAGTTATATTTAAGTCAATCTTCAAGAATGAGGCCCTGGAGAAACAATGAGCTTGCTCTCCTGACCTTTCCTTTCAAAAGGAAATGGGTCAAGGGGAAATTTGGATTATTTGGCCCAAGAGGTGCAAAGAAACCTCGAGAGACTATAATGGACATTCTACAGAAAAGGGCTGCTTTGAATAGCAAATGTGAGACTAGCACAGAGCAGGTACTTAGGAAAAACACCTATCAAATGAATGAACATATTGGCAAACACAATAGTAGACAGAGATCTCGCTGCGGTTCTGGGCCTCAGGGGAGAAGGCGGCGGGGCTAAACCTTGGAGCCAGGCTTGCAGGGTCCTTGTAGAACTCCAGACACATGTGGGTGCCAGCTGCCTTCTGTGTAAATGGAAGACAATTACCCCAAACCTGCTTCTCTGGGTGTAGACACCCCACATCATCGTCACACCACAGAAAAGACCAGAACACCTACTAGATACTAGCTCACAGGCTAACTCCTTCCTCTGACACGGGCAAGATTATCCTCCCCTATAAATGGACAAGCACCCTTTCTCTCTAGGTCCGATTCTCCCAGCCTTGAGAACAAATGGGACTTCTTGGAGTTGGGCAAATGACAACCAACTGTTACCGGTCACATAAAAACGTAAGGGCTTCTAGTTAGTTGCTTTAAATATCTGGTAAGCTGTCAGGCGAGACATCTGTATGGTCCCAAGGACAGAACCAGGCATGTGATGAAAGTTCATGGCGAGGCCAGGTGGGGCTGTGTTTGAGGAAGAACTCTAAAACAACTTGAGTTAATCAGCTTGAAGAAAGGGAGAGGCTTTCCCGCTGAGTCTGAGTTCCCAAGTTGGGATTCCAGAGGGGAGGTGTGGAAGGAAGCATTCCTGCCTGGGGAAGTCAGGGTAGATATCCTCTAGGCTGTGCTCCGAACTTAAAGGAACAGTTCCCTGGCAAGTTCACGCAAGCTACAGACGCGCAGAGACGATATACTCACAGAATGGTTAAGACTGATCTGTCCTTAGTACGACAAAGTACTTTATGACAGTGTTCTTCACACCATGTTCCCTGGAACGCTTAGCACTCAAGGAAGGCACCTCTGGGTCACCGGTGATGGGAAAGGAGACTGAGAAAAGTAGGGCCAACTTCCCTACCCGTTCCTTCCCCCTCTTTCACTAAAAAAAAATTCTAAAATCTGTTAATAGACTGGGTTTATAATAAGATTTTCTTGATTTGCTTTGGCTAGAAAAAAAAAAGTTTGAAAAAGAACTGGGCCACGAAGGAAGACCCGTTTTCTGTCACTCAGCTCTCCGGGCCTTGGTTTTATCTCATCAGAATGAGAGAGGAGGGCCAAAATAAGGACCTTTCCATCTGTGAAATGTGAGGCTGTGATTCTACATCTGCCGAAACACCTAGTTTCCAGGGAATTTGAAAGAAAAAATAAGAGTATTTTTTAATGAAGTTAAGAGCATCCTTAGAATCAAAATACTGATTACTAGTTTTAAAATGTTCATCATCTTTTCCCATCCTTCCTGGTACTAAACTAAGTATAAAGCAATGCCAGTAATTTCCTCTGGGAGCCTCAGTTTGCTCATCTGCAGAGTGGGGACAGTAACGGTATCTTCTTAGGTGGGGACGACACACGTTAAGTGCTAGACAAAGTTCTGTCAGGCAACGAGCTGACAAATCAGTGGAAGCAGCAACTATTACGAATTATTCCAAGAAACCAGAGCTGCGTAAGGAACAAGCCGGGCCAGAAGTTCACTATTTCGATTTTTTTCTCCAACCTTATTTCTTTAGAACTTGGGACCTGGCCACATCCATAAACTGTTTTAAATCGTGTGAAAGTCGTGTCCCCCCCCCTCCCCCACGTTCTGGTTCTAAGCATAATTCCTCATTCTGAGAAAAAAGTGGAATTGGAAAGAAGTCACCGTTTCCCTCCCCACACTGCCCCGCGGACATGTCGGCAGCGCTCTATCCCCCCTGTGCCCTCGGGGGAGCCCACAGATGAACAGAACAAAACCCACCCATGAGCGGAAACTTACACTAAACTTCCGTGAAGCCAAAAAAATCAACATTATAGGGGCACCTTGAGTGATCCTTACCACCAGAACTGAAGGACTGGGGGTGCCTCCCTTGGAACGAGCATGTGTCGCCTGGGAAAGAAGTAAGGTTAGGAGGCTAGGATCTGAGTAAGCTGCTAAGTGAACATGACTTCTAGCTCGATAACACTAAGAGAAGACTGAGCCGGAGGCAGAATCATGTCATAGGCCCGGGCTAGACTGTCTGCTTTTCCATTAGGTTCTGTTGTTAAAAAAAAAAAAAAGAAAGAAAGAAAGAAAAGAAAAGAAAACAGATATAAACGAGGTTCAGCCCCTGTCTTCAAGGAGCCAGCGGTCAAGCTAGGGGGCCACGAGGGGCAATAAATGATCATTTAAATGCAGAAGGTGTTACCAAGTAGAAGATACTATGGAAATGTCTTGGATACAAGGAGGAGAAAGAGTTAGAGAATGACAGCAGTCTAGAGTCAGAAAAGAGCCCGGAAAGTGTCCATCTGCTTCCTCTGCGTCCCCATCCCGCCCCTTCCATGGTTTCACGAGGAGGAGGGAGGGGCAGAACCTGCCCAGAGAAGAGCCAGGCTTTGCCTTGTGACACAGCTGGCCAGTCGAGCCCCGTCTCCTCCTGTGTTAAAATCAGTGTTATGTGTCTGAACTGACCCTTGGCAAAAAAAAAAAAAGAAAAAGAAAAAGAAAAAAGAAATTTAAAATAAATAAATAAAAAGGGAAAGAAACCAAATACATTCTGAAATGGCAAAGCCACATTAAACCAAAAATGCCTTGTTTAACAAATGTGCGCAGCCTAAATGACGATAATGAATTTGAACAGAACCGGTCTTTTTCAACTAAACACACAGTGATTTATCACGGGCGTGATGTGTCCACAAATATGACCTTCGAGTTGTCACCAGAACATGACAGATTCCCGAGTGTGGAAGCTGTCTAAACAGAGGCCTGGCTTTGAAGTTCTCGGCCCTGCACACTGGCTCGGGGCGCCTAGCTGCAGATGGGCACGGGTCTGTTTTCTAACCCAGGTTTTTCCATTATTAGTGGGAAGAGAGCTATGCCGATCGGTGTCACACTCCGGGCCCACTGAACTCTACAGCTAGAGGGGCTCCGGCACCAAACAGCTCCTCAAAGAAACAAGAAAAAGACCCTGAAGTCTGTCACACCTGGATCAGAGCTAGGACCAGACCCTGCGGTCTCACGTCCGGTACCCCTGTGTCCATCAGTCTCGCTGTAATTGGATCCAACAGCAGAACGACAGGTGTGCTCGCATCTTCTGGTGTGTCCTTGTGGCGGGCGCTCACCCTGTGCTTCTCTAAAAAGCCCTTGGGTTTCTTCAGCTCCACAGGGCACACTGCCGGGTGTGGCTTCTGCCCCCGGCTCAGTGGCCCCAGAGCGTGTTTCCTGCCAGACTAGCCCTGCCAGCTGCTCTGTGGGCTAATGATTTGAGACTCTGGACACGGTCTCCCTGTGGAGAGTCACTGAACTCAGTGACAGATTAAATGCTCTGAAAAGTCCTGCAGAAAGGGACCTTCATCAAGCTAGTTTCCCAAAGAATCCTATTCCTCTTTCAGGGTCCGAGGTAGGTGGTGGTGGCCTGACTAACTGCTGCTGTGTTATCCCTGCAACACGGTTTAACAAAGAACCACCAGGCAGATAGCGGCTTTTTCAAATATGCAAACAAAGCCTAAGTCCCTGAAAATCAGCTTTTTTAAATTTCAAATTTGAAACTCGAGGATTCTACTACTCATCCATGACTTGGGCGAGCAACAGGGATTCAACAAATACTAATTCAGAAGTCACCAGTTTCCAAATCCATCAGTTGGCTTGGCTCTTCAGAAACAGAGAACTTTTAAAATATCAGTACTACGATTCATTATTATAAAACTGTGGTTTCATTTTAAAAATGGCTTTTCCACCAGAGGTACTGTCGAACTCAGCCCATCATCATGAGACACTGGTGAACTTGGCGTTGGAGAAACATATCAAGGCCAAGGAAGGCATTTTTTTTTTTTTAAAGGAAAGAAACGTACCCAACTATTGCTGTAAAACTATTTGGCTGCTTATATTATTTATTCTGGTTTGTGGGGTGCTGTTTCTTTTCGTAACCTTTAAAAGGGTGGGGCAGGAGAAGGGCAGACTCCCAGTGGAGGCGGACAGCTGGAAGGCTACTGCTCCTAGTCTTGAGGCAACCTGAGTTATTGTGAACCATGCTTTCCAAAACTCCTACTTGGGTCCGAGCAGCCTTCTTCCCCCCACACCGCTAATCACAATCCCACAAGTCCAAGGCAGTGGAGGCCAGGCCGGCCCCCCGCGGGTTATCCAGGCCACCTCTGGTAGGTTCCCCAGGCCCCCTTCCTCTATCTGTCTCAGCAGACGCTTATCTGGCAGGGCCCGGGGCATGTGTGGAACCTGGAACTGTTAATGAGGCCCGACTTCCGCCAAGGACAGAACCGTCCTGCCTGGCTTATGATGGCTCCTGCCTCTTGCTTAGCTCCTCCCAAAGCAGCGTCGTTAGGAAACATGTATTAAACGTCCACTGGGCGCCAGGGGATTGAAGGCTCAGGCACTGTGGGTGTAGTCACCGGCCTGAGGGAGGGGACCATCCACACTGGTTATGGGACACTGGCACCTCGGCCTCTCAGAACTTCAGCGCAACAATGTGGTCCACCCTGAGCTCCCCTTCATCCTGGGCTCGTTAATGGATGTTTTGGCCTCCCCCCCCCCTTCACGTCTGAGTCCTACATTTTCATGTAGCATATCTCTTCATTCATGGTACAAATCAGACGCTCAAGTTAACTCCCGCATTTCGAGGCTGGATCCACTATAGGAGAAAGCTGGTGCCGTAGCTGGGACACTAAACTATCTTGGAAAATGAAATCACTCACTCGGTATTCCCCAAGGCTGGCAGTGACTGCCATCTTCCTTTGAGTATAGAGTCCTAGGAAAGGAGCTCCTGCCAGAAGCCCAAAACCCTCACCAGAGTCAGATTTTCACAGCCTCTCTGCAGCTCCTCCCCAGGGGTGGGGGTGTGGTATTTAGTACAAGGTCAACTAGACCTGAATTCAAACCTGATTCTGTTACTAACTCAGCTGTGTGACCTTGGCCAAGTTTAGTAACTTGGCTCGGGGCGCCTAGCTGCAGATGGGCACGGGTCTGTTTTCTAACCCAGTTTTCTGAGGCTGTGTTCTCATCTGGAAAATAAGAACAATACTGTCTACGTCAAAGCGTAGTTATGGATATTAAACAGAGCCAGTATTAAGCACCTAGGAAAAAAAATAAAAGCAACTATAAAAGCTCCAACCTTTTCTTGCGCTTATTCTGGACTGGGACTGCTAAGCCGAGGTACGCAGGCTAAGTAATTTGCTCAAAGCCACACAGGTATCAAGTGCCAGAGCTAGGCTATGAGCCCAGGGCGGCCTGACTCAGAGGCTTCTTAATCTCAGGGTTTTTCTCCCCATTTCCCTACCCTATAGAGGTGCTGACATTCATATAGGGTTAGCCACTCCTGCATGCCAATTAAATTACATGTTTAGATTTGTTCCTTTTAGTGCCATTTCGGGCAAGTATAAAACAGGTCTGTCCTCCGCTTCCACGTCTGTAAAATGGGGATATTAACAGCTTTACTTCACAGCATGATTGCTAGAAATAACCAGGTTAAATCGAGGCAAAGGGCAAAGATTGCTTGGCATTCAGGACAGGCTCCGTGTAGGAAGCACCTTTCTCATCCAAAGTCCTGAACAGCGTGATGTACTAGCAGAATTGTGGGGCTGCGGTCCTTGGTAAAGGAGATTTGTATCTGGCTGAATCTGCTAGGCTCAGATGACTCTCCTTGTTCTCTGGCGAAGATACTACACCTAAAAATAGACTGAAGTTCTTATTCAATCAATGAATAATCGGGTTCACAGGATTCTGGTTAGAAAGAATTAGGCCAGGCCAAAATGAAGTCAGACCAAAGGTAACAATTTTAAAATAATTAAAAAGAAAACATCAGGGCGGTCTTTCCGGAGGGTCTCTTCCGGTTATGAATTGTACTTCACCCACTGGATCAATGCGATGGCTGCTGGGCACAGAGCTTGGGAAAACTTTATGGCCTGGTAAAAATTTTCGGGTGATACAGGTCAAAAGAACTTTATCCCCACTGCTGTTGAATACCATGAATTCTAGAAGCAAAAAAGGGCAGCTTTTGTGAGCATGTTGGACATGAAACACCACGGCTAAAGGGAAAGCTGGACAGCAGAAAGACAAAGCAGCGCAAGCGAGCACATCTGCGGTCAATTTCAGGGTTTTGTATTCACTCTTCTTGCACATTTACATTTACAATAAAAAGCAAAAATAAATAAATAAATAAAGTGCAACCCCCATTACTTTAGCTGTCTTTACATGTTACCTTAGAAACAGATAGAAAACAGAATTTCCCTGCTCAGATTTGGAGGGAAGGGGGAGCTCATCTGATTTCATGTCTGTAGCAGCTGCCACAGCCACAGCTCCATGTTCCAATCATGGAATCCATACTGTAAATCTCTTGCAGATGATACCATTGGAAAACAGAAACTGCCGTGCATCCAGAAACCCTTCCAAATTTCTGTAAGGTTCTTATCTTCGAGCCCAGAGGCTGGTACTCAAGTGTTGCGTTCAGTGAGTGAGGCCCCTTGGGAAATCGACATTCTTTGGGAGACTTAATGAAGAACTTTCCACCATTCCTCGGTTATACAAATACGGGCCATCCCTGATTCCACACGTGACAATGCTGAACATTTCACAACCGCCCCAACTTATCTCCTGAGTGTTTAGATCCATTCTGAAAAGGGTTTGTGTCACACACAGACTAAAGAATCTAGCTGATTCTTTAACTGCCAATCGGAGCTCATACAAATTACAGGTGATGTCAACAAGAAGATTTCTAGAATTGTCTGGAAAAAAAGAGAAGCTGTGTTTCCAGGGCGTGAGATACAAGATCTTTTCCAAGTTAGGACGTTAGAGGAGTCTTTTAAATGGCCTCCGAGATAGCCCTGGGGCATGATCACAGCTTCAGGGAGCCTTTTGTCTCCCTGTGATGTGAGGGGGATGTCTCCCAAGACTGGCTCTGCTATTCAAATACAGACATCTGCTGCACTCCCAATTTCTTGTTCTTTCTAAAGGCAGCACCCCTAAGAAACTTCTGAATATTGTGAGGCCTAAAAGTTGGGGGTGGGGAAGAAATCTTTCTCTCCCTAACACATTCATCAGTTCCCTCCTTCTTCCCAGCACCTCTCTCCCCAGAACCCCCAACACCCTCCACACACATAGGCAGCAACTCCCCCAAAGACACCAGAGCTGGAAAGATTCATGTTGCAATACCCTCCTGACATTCCTATTCCCGCCCTCATTTTAATTCACTCACTTTTTTTTTTTTTTTTTAAAACAAAATGTAATTACTTGACTGTCAGCCTGGGCTGCACTCTGGGGCTTTTACTCTTTTCAACACAGCTGCGCTCCCGGCTTTGATGCTGCTGTCCACGCAGCTTGTCCCAGCCACAGCCAGGCTCTCGGTAATTCAACATTCAAGTGCATATTTATTTTTAAACTGACCTCTCCTAGACTGTACAGTATAAAGGAGGTCCTGCCAAAAAATATGCTACTTTCTATTTATAAGATGAAACACATGCCTCCCAAAGTCGAGAGGGGGCTGGAGTACAATAATTCATAACGAAAAAAATGGCCAGATCCATTCGTCCTCACATGTCTGATACTCGTCTGTGTCAAGGCAGTTGCAAGGAGAAAAAAAAAAATCTTGAAAACGCTTCAGCTGTTCAGAAACCGCCTTCAAAAAAAAAATAAAATAAAATAAAATAAAATAAAATAAAATAAAATAAAATAAAATAAAATAAAATAATAAACTGCCAGACATGCAGGTTGGAGCTCCAGCCACAATGCCCCCTGTCAAGGCAGGAGAGGACAGCCGGCAGGTAATGGCACCACAGATCTGCACGGTGCACCCATGTGAGGCCCGGGTGCCAACCCACGATGGGAGGGGAGCGGTAGCCATGTGTGGTTTGTTCTCAGATGGAAAAATGCGATACGCGCCCAGAATGGCTGTCAATAGCTCAGAGGGTGCAGCGTAGCCGTGCAGCCCCACCCTGGAAAAGTGGTGGGCACAAATGGTGGAGCTCTGCGTCCTGGTCGTGCCACCCGAACCCCTCCCAGGTTTGCTTTATGGTCCCCTTTGATCCTTTGGCCACCAGCTGGGAAGGCGATGCTCCCGGTATCCCCAACTCCCCGTGTTTCCAAGCCTAGCACCCCGCGCACGCCGGAAGCGGCCACGACCGCGGATCGGACAGACTTATAGGGAAAGAGGAAGGAGCCCTAGGCAGGCAGCAACTCACCAGCCACCCCGACGATCTCAGCTGCTGCCCCAGGGCGGAACGCCCCGCACGGACGCCTCCCGAGGGCACACGCAGTCCCAACCCGTTACTCGCCGATCCAGCCGGCTCGGCCCGCGCGACACCTCACGGCTGTCCTCTCCG
>CM053610.1:92049608-92082326 GCA_028646535.1 Procyon lotor | reverse complement strand
GAACAGCAGCGTTCAGCTCCCTCCGCACAAAGAGAGGTCGAGGGAGAAGCTCGGTTCAAAGAGGGACCTCGGGGTGCTAGCGCCTGGGTGCCCGAGGACAAAGGGACTCCGCCCGCACCCTGGACACCTACACTAAACCTCTTGCGCCCACCTCTCCTGGTCCCAACGAGCCGATCTAACCTGGCGAGGCTCAGGCGCCGCGGGCGGGTGACTCTCAAGGAAGCGGGGCCACCTGACCGCGCCGACCCTGCCCGGCCCCGGGTGCCCCAGCCACTGGTGGCACTGGCTCAGGAGAAAGGTCGTGTTTTGTCAGTTTCCAGCTCGCTCGCTTTGGAGCTGCTGCCAAAACCCGGAGAGTGGATTTAGCGCACTGGAGACGCCCGGGGCTGCAGGCTGAGCGAGTGGGCAAGCCAACAGCCGACGCTGCAGGTTTTTCCAGTCCAGGGGGAGGTGTTTCCTCTCCCGCGGGGTCCCTAAAGAGACTTGCCTGAAGCTAGGGCAGGCGGGTGGCGGCTGTCTCCGACGCGCGACTGGGCGCGAGTGGCGCAGCTGCCGGCCCGGGAGCCTAAAATTCCGCCCTTGGAGGCACCTGCGCCCGCCGGTCATTCCGGCCACTGCCGCGGCACTCCCCGCCCCTCCGCCGGGAGGCCCAGCTTGGACCGGGTTAATTAATTTTCTTAATCCGTCTCCTTCTTTTCCTTCTCAAGTAGTCCGCCTGGGTTAATGAGTAGGCGACAGGAAAGGGCGGCGTTTTCCGGCTGCGAGGTGCCAGTCCGCACGATCGGCCTGGAGAGGCGGCTGGAACCCCGCTCTGCAGGGGACTGGGTGGGGAGGGGGTTGCAGTCCGGAGCTCCCGGCTTCACTTCGGCCCTGGGACTCTCCGGTTGGACGGAAATCCTGGCACAAAGCTGATGCCCTGCAGAGGACCTTGACTTTGACTTTGCCGAGCTTGGCTTCAGGTCCTCACAGCAACACCCCCCTCACCCCCCCACCCCGTCTGAAACCTTAGAGGATGCACAATACTCCGGCGTTGTAAGCCACGGCTGACGTTAAGGTGAAGTGAAAAGGAAAAAGGAAACGCACACAACTGCTCCGGAGAGAAGACTTGGGTGGAGTGGTAAAACCCTCAAAGAAAATAATAGTTGGCAGGTCAAATGACCCTCAGGCTGGAAGTCAAATACAAAACTCAGCTGAAGAGACGTTAGAAATCTGACCAACAAAACAGTCCAGGAAGATAAGAGACCCAGCGTTGTTTCTTTTCTTCAAATGACAACTACTCCAAAGTTTCCTTTGGCAGATACCTGGATTTTACTCCAGATTCCTCAGAGTTTTACTTAGGGTTCATATTTCAAAATATATGTTCCATTTGGCACGAATGTATATATTTTATGTATGGATTTATTGAAAAATATTAAATGTTACTGGCCTACTTAGATAAAGGGATTTTTATAAATATTTATGCATAGCTTTCATTGCATGTGGTATTTTTATAAGTACAAATAGTATGTGTATATATTTATTAAATACCACATGAAAAATTCCTTTTGTACACACAAAGACATTCTTTACACATATGTCTTACGTGTAAAAATTTCCTTTTCATTTGCTCTATAGTTAGCTGCTGTTAAAAACACTTTTTTTTTTCCACATTAAGTAAATAGCTTCTTTTACAGCCTGTGCAAATATAGAGAAGCAGCTTGTTTGGGGAGGCTATTTTATTTCAAAATCCCATTTTCACTTGTCTACACCATTCCTCACTTTCTAGAAACTTTCCCTCTCTGCCCTCTATAAGACTTCCCTTCTGGGCTCAAGTCAGTTTATCCAGAACCTGCCCCTTCTAGGCCTGGTGGTGCCGATTTGATGTATCCTGGTCTCTTTGCTCCACGTTATCTGTTTGTGCTAGCCATCTTCTTGCTACTGATCATCCCCAGTGAGGAGCAGCACCTTCAGAGAGACCCTGCATTATCTTTGCAAATGAGTACATTTCAGGCTTTTAGGCTTGGTGGATTTTTATTTCATTTATGGGGAGAGAAAAGGGTTGTCTGAGGAAGCCTTTAGTGGTTCTGGGATTCTGCTATGAGTTAAGGAGAAGTTTAGCCTTGAACACTTGGGGGTAACCTTAGAAGCCTAAGTGAGGGACTCCTGGGTGGCTCAATTGGTTAAGTGGCTGCCTTCAGCTTAGGTCATCATCCCAGGGTCCTGGGATCGAGTCCCACATCAGGCTCCTTGCCTCAGCAGGGAGCCTGCTTCTCCCTCTGCCTCTGCCTGCCTCTCTGCCTGCCTGTGCTCTCTCTCTCTCCCTGACAAACAAACAAATAAATAAATAAAATCTTTAAAAAAAAAAAAAGCCTGAGACTAAAAAAGTAGACATAGAGAAGATGTTCTTTTTTTTTTAAGATTTTATTTATTTGACAGAGAGAAACACAGCGAGAGAGGGAACACAAGCAGAGGGAGTGGTAGAGGGAGAAGCAGGCTTCCTGCCAAGCAAGGAGCCTGATGCGGGGCTGGATCCCAGGACCCTGGGATCATGACCTGAGCCGAAGGCAGACACCTAACAACTGAGCCACCCAGGCGCCCCAAGAAGCTGTTCTAATCAGGCTCAATTAACGCACTCACATAGGCAGAGCAGGCATCTGGCAGGCCCCACGGTGGGTCTCTTAGTCCCAATTGCGGGACAAGAGCCAAGAAGTGTCAGCCGTTCCCTTGCTGTCCAGAAACCTGCAGTCTACTTACTGGGCGGAGCAACATGCCAGTGTCTGCAAGCAAGTGTTGGCTAGAATTATTCTAGCTTTTTGCCGCCCAGTGTGGCTGTGGGGCCATGGGATGGGCAGCACCAAGCCTCATGCCAGGGCTGCTGAATTTTAGTCTTCATCTTAATGAAACATCGATGGTTCATGTGCACATTTGATGCTAGAGAAGTAGTAGTTCTCAATCTTTTTTTTTTTTAGGTTTTTTATTTATGTATTTGAGAATGATGGGGGAGAAGGTCAGAGGGAGAAGCAAACTCCCTGCTGAGCAGGGAACCCAACTAATGTGGGGACTCGATCCATCGACTCCAGGATCATGACCTGAGCTGAAGGCAGTCAGTCACTTAACCAACTGAGCCACCTGGGCACCCGGTTCTCAATCTTTTTAAACCAGAGATTCATTTTAAAATCTCATGGGACTTAGGAATACCCTCGCCAGAGAAACACACATAGGGAACTACCCACCAGCTTCCGAGGTGCCCTAAACACCAGCCTACGGGTGGTGAGGAGGTCTTCAGTGAAAGCCTCCAGTTACCTAGCCAGAAGAGCCGCTCTCACTGTCAGCCCCAGCGCCCCCAGGGAGGGGACCATCCTTCAGGAGGCCAAATGATGTTTTGGAATAGGGGAGAAATTACATAGGGAGAGGAGTCCAGAGGGGCCTCTCAGGCGGAAGAAGTGTAGAGATAAGTGGGCCCAGGAAATGAGACGCCAAACATCCGTATTTATAGGCAGTAGGTGAAACTTAACGAGGAGATTGCAGTTTGATAGTGGGTTCACCTTGTAATTGATCATCATGGTTTGAAGCTCCAGAAAATGGAATGGGGTTCGGTGGCCCTTTCACTTCAGGGACACCAGGAACCCTAGGACATATGGTTTCCCGTAAGACCTCATTTCCGATTACTAGCCATCTCTCTCTCTCACTCCAAATGGCCTTTGGGCTTTTCCAGGAAGGCCAGCATGCCTGGGGCGCTCCATCGGCTCGGACCTTTCTTCCCCAGATAACCAAATGATACATTAAGATCTTTATTCAAATGAGACTTCAGGGGAGAGGCTTTTTCTCTAAAATAGCAGCCCCGCCCACATTCCCTGTGAAGAGCTTAAAGCAAGAATTTCTTCATTACCTAACATCACAGTTATCTTTATTTATAGGTTCATTTACGGCCTGTCTCCTCTGCTGTGTGGACTTGGTTCTTGTAGGTCGGTACTCGATGACTCTGTGTGGAGTAAACGACTTCTTGGCTACAACCAGTAATGGATGTAAAGGCGATGTTCACAAACCTCATAGCTCCAGAAATAATGACATATTAAACATTCCTGAATTATGCCACACATATGCGGAGACCGAATTTTTGACCACTTTTCTTTAGTGTAGCTGAACAAGAAATACTAAACACATGGAACATTTTAAGTTCTAAAATTCAAACATTGCAAAGTCAGGCTTACAAAAAATGTCTTTATAGTCCATGTATAATGCATAACTACGTCTCTTCTAGCGAAGCTGAAACATACTCCTGTGTACTCAGCTGGGGTTTTCCTCCAAAATGTCACATTCAGACTGAATTTGTGTGTGTATGTTCTCGATTATCTTTCGAAGTTAGATTTAAGGCAAAACCTAAGAGAAGCTGGAAGGTTAGAACATTTTGAAGGAGAACGTCCTTGTAGCTGGAGGATTCCCCTCCTTGCTCCCTGATTAGAAGGTCACCAGTCCTGGAAATAAAGCTAACCAGTGCTAATGAATTTGGTTGAACAATTGGCAAAAGCTAAGGCATTTGCGAGCCAGGGATTTCCTTGTAAATAGAGAACTTCGGGTCACATCTACTTTGCCTAATCAGATGCAGCCGGAAACGGCATAGGGGAGACTACATCAGTGTGTGGACGGCAGGCCCAGCATGGAGCTCTGGGCTGGTCAGTCATCCACAGACGCTGCCAAGTCCTACGACTCCATTGGCATTTGAATTAGTTTTTGAACTCAGACAGCACCAATGTTCTTTGTGGATAAGGCCTTCAAACATAGATGCCTATTTGGCCGTTGCCTGGGAGCCAGTCAGTGGCTAATAAATAGCCTTACCTTCCATTTATAGAGTCTTCCTTGCTTTACAAAACCCTTTACATTCATCTGGTTTCTTCCTCCTCTTAGGTCGGGTGTCCGCATTGGGTAGGTAAGGCCCCTGTGGCTGACTGATGCTTTGCCTGGTCCCAGAAGGGACTAAAGGCAATTTAAAAACCTTGTGTGTATAATGAGCCGTTCCTGTTGTACTCTTTGGGATGTCCTCTTTCTCCAGATACCTGTAGCCTCACTCCTTAGCTTTTTTCATGCCTCTGCTCAAATGGTAGTGCCCCAGAGGCCTTCCAGGACATTCTATATCAAATGTCACCCATGGTCATTTTTATCTCTTTACCGCCTTTATTCTTCTTGGTGCTTATCACCCAATATACTGTGTATTAATTTGTGGGTTATCTCTTCCATCCCACACCCATCATAGCGCATATTTATTTGTTGATTATCTCCTCCACCCTGCACCACTCCACTGTCCACTCCATGAGGGCAGAAAGTTGGCCCATTTTATTCATTGCTGCACCCCAACAACCTGATGAGTGCTTGGCACATAGTAGACTTTCTCGAGATTTGTTGAATGAAGGAATGATTCCTCAGTGCTTAGTGTAGTTACATGGCACACGGTGAATATTTGTTGGTTAAAACAATATTTTCATGAATGAGGAAGGCCTGTGATTCATTCAAGTTCACGTAGATAGTGATAACCGAATGTATCAAGATCTCAATCCTTACTAATTCTTTCTCTGCAGCATCCTCATTTGCATACCTGCTAGCGCGTCCTAAGTATTGGCAGAGTTTCTTTGTTCATCCAATTTCTACCTGCCCAGATGAACATTACAGAGCTATCGCAGCAATATTAAGATGAGCAGGAAACACAATCGGTCCTTTCAGTTAACGATCTGGGTTAGTGAGAAAGAAGATGAAAGCATATGGGGGAAGAGAGAGGTCCACAACGATGCCCCCCATTTCTCCTCCTCCACCAAGGGATCCATACACATACATGGGACCACAGGGACCCATGTACCTCTCCCCAACCCATGACCAAAACACACTCCTGCATGACAACGTCCTCACTGGCTCTCCCTGTCCTGCGTTACCCAGTGTTAGGAGTCCCTGCACACAACAGACCATCTTCTGAGGGGTTTACTACAGGTCCTGAATTCGTACTCTCACAAAGCAAACCAGGATATGCCTAGTGGGGGAACACCTGGGACTGTCCTTCCATTTACTTCCCAGAGAACGTTCCACAAGGCTGTTCAAAAACCAGTATAATAATCTGACAATAGTGTCCTCCTCTGAGGTCCCCAAGGTCACGTGGGCTCCAGGTTCAGGCCTTGTGCTGCAGCCCACCCTGCTGAGGTGTGTATGGGGACACCTCTTCCTCCTCCTGAGGGGATGCTCTCCTCAGCCGGTGGCACCTACTCTCTGGAAACAATGGTTGAGGCATTTGGTATTTTCCTCATGAAAGATAACAGATAGGGAGGTGCTGGCCTTGGGAGTGCTTTGAGTTGCCTGACTCCTGACTGAACAGGTTGGAGCAGGAGGGGAGGGGAGCCATTTCACACTTTCAACTCATCTTTATTAGGCACCACTCCGTGCCAAGGAACCGGGCCAATCCTTTTGGCACTCCTCTCAGGATGACCTATATTTCTCTCGTCTTTCTAAACGGCTTGACTAATGTGGAAACTATATTCCAAAGGCATTTATCATCATCTTCCGGGGACATCTAGGGGGCCCTGACTGTGGTCAGGTCACTTGACTGAGCAGAAGGCCACATTAGGCAAATTAGGCACCCATGGAAGACCTAACACTTGGTGAAACCATGCTTCATACCTTAGCCCAGAAACACTGAGATTTACACAAATAGATACCCCGAAGGCAGGGGTCTCCTTCGTGGCACAATATTAATATCTCTGTTCCTACAGCGGCCTCAGACTTCCTTTTGGGCTTGTAAAATTCTCTCTCCAAGTTGCTTCTGACTGTGTGTCTGTCTAAAAAGCAAGGATAAGAATTTAGCGCGTTCATTCCATAAATCTGCTTGCTAGCGAAAACGATCTGATGTTCTTATTGTCATTCGGCTTATATTTGTTGAACACCAGAGCATAAGCCCCTGGGACAGGTACTGCAAAGGATACAAACAAGAATATGCTTCCTATACGTAAGCAGTTTAAAATTTGTGGACACCATGAAACAAGCACGTACATAACTATAATACCGACAAGATATGAGAAATGTCATCAACTCCATGTTATTTTCCAAATGCCAAGTGAGGACACACACTCTGATGTTATCTGACAATAGGCCAATGTGTATTTCAACTGGGACCATCTGGGTTATGGGAATGGATGGTGGAGTAATACTGATATTTCATTATCCATTTGTGGTTTTGAAGTCCGCCCCGCTTTTTTTTTAAAGATTTATTTATTTATGTATTTGACACAGAGGAGAGAGATCACAAGTAGGCAGAGAGGCAGGCAGAGAGAGAAGGGAAAGCAGGCTCCCTGCTGAGCAGAGAGCCCAATGCGGGGCTCGATCCCAGGACCCTGAGATCATGACCTGGGCCGAAGGCAGAGGCTTTAACCCACTGAGCCACCCAGGCGCCCCTGAAATTTTCCCTTTTTAAATGGAATTGTAAGCAGGACCCCGATGTTGCTGACAGGTGAAAGTGCAGCTGTTCTGGAACCCTTCTTCTCTGGGCCTTTCACCCTCTCATCAAGGAGTTTCTTGAAATTCCTTCCTGATTCTCCTGGGCTCCAGGAAACACGTTGAAACCACGGCACGGTGATCAGTAGGTGCAGAGATTGCTTCTGGGTAGGATGATGAGGATGGCCTAATGGAGGAGGGGGTATTTGAAATAGGTTAGGATAGGGTGGTCCCCGGACTTTCCCTTTTGTTGGGCTGGGGCACGTGGTCCAAGTGCAGCGATCTTTACGACCCTGGCAATGGCCTCCACGAGGATGTCAGTGAGGATCTAACGCTTGGTTTGTGAGTTTCATGGTAGGGAAGGATCTGAGGTTTGTCTCTGGCCTTCTCTGACCTTCTCTTCCTCATTCCTTGTCATCCTTCTTTCTAACCCAGTATAAGAGACTTTCTGTGGTCCCTTTGTCAGATCAGCTTAGAGCCCCAGCTGTTCCAGATATTTGTTCTTTACCAGCAGTAGTACTGACAAGTGGATTCTAACATTTTTTCCTTTAGCAATGGAGCCCAAGTCATGATCTGCAACAATGACCTGCCCTCTTTAGAGAGTGTTGTGCTTTCTTGCAAGGAGGGCAGTCTTGGGAGGGAGGATCCTCTCAGGAGCTAGAATCTTAATCCTAATCCTTTAGCACAGCATTCTGGCTGATTAAAGTTTTATACCACCTTGGAGTATATATAGTTAGCATTGCTCAGGAGGTGAGCTGCCTACTCTGATTCATGCTGTCCTGAAATACCTAAAATACCTAAAAATTAGGATTAATGTGGAGGAATGACCAAGTCAGAGGCCCCATTCTCTTCCTTAACTGCTTTATGATTCCTTGTCAGGTGAATGACCTAGTTCATTGTAAAAGAAAGCAGAGTTTATGGAAAACTGAAAGATGGAACTCAAACCCAGATTTACAAACATGTGAGGGCTGTGCAGAAAATTCAGTTGGTGAAACCAAATAGATACAAAAAACATGTATTTGTTGAGTGATTTCCTTTGCTTTCTAGAGAAGACTTAGTGACGCAGCAAAATTGAACAGAAAGTACAGAGTTTCCATCCACTCTCTGCCTCCACACACCTAGCCTGCATCAGAGCACTACCACGTCTATTACAATCAATGAGGCTGCATGACTCATTGTTATTGCCCAAAGCTCATAGTTTATAGTAGGGTTCACCCCGGTGTGGCGCATTCTCTGGGTGTGGACAAATGCATTGCCTTCTGCTTCACTCCCAGTGTGAGCACAGTGGTTTCCATACACTGAGTCTACAACCCTGAAAGACATGTTTCGATGGAAATGCCACTTGAGATGTTGAGATGTTTCCTGTCACCAGGAAAGGCTTTCCATCTCCCATTTGTCTCCACCTCCAAGCAAACGGTTGTCCAAAAGGATGCTGCAGACGTGTCTCATTGACTAAAGGAACATCAGAGCTTTGTGGAACCTTAGGAAGTCACTAGTCCTACCCTCTTATTTTACAGCAGAGGAAACGGAAGCCGAGAAAAAGTTGGTATTTTTCTCAAGGTCATCTAATTAGTTAGTGGCAGAGACTCCTGGTCTAGAGAGGATTTTGTTTCTTTGTTTGCTTGCTGGCTTGTTTTAATAATTTTGCTTCTTTTTGGGAAAAAGAAAAAAAAGACGCACATCCCTGCACAGGTTAGAATGGGAAAGTGCTCAGAGTTCTATCTCTGGGAGGGCCATGGCATCAGGGCGAAAAAAGCTTGTGCTCTGAGTCAGATACCTGGGTGCTGACCCCAGCTGTCCCTTGGCTAGCTGTGGGACTTTGGGGCCAGCGCTGACGGCCTAAGCCTTCTCTAAGCCTTAGTTCTTTCTCTGTAAGAATTGGGGGGAGGGAGGTTATCCCAGAACACATCTTGAGAGTAAGTATGAGATTAAGTGAAAGAATTCTTATGAACGTGACTGGCACATTCTCAAATCTCAAAAAAATATATTCAGATCTGTTCTTCCTACCGGGTAGGATGATCATCTCTGTGTCCCCAGGACCCGACACAAATCTTGTCACAGGGTCTGTGTGCACCAAGTGCATGTTGAGTGAATGAAGCATCAGGAGTAGTCTAGGAAAACAACAGCACAAAAAGCTGGGAAAAGAAGGAGGAACATAGAATAGATGGATCAGGGAAATCTGTAAATGATTCTCAGGCAAGTGGAAAGATTTGAGAAATGTTAAATGGCAGTGAAAGGGGACAAAGAATCCCCCCCACCTCCAGTGTCCCACGGAACCCCACAACAGGTGCCCTTGACATGGCTGGCAAAGCATGAAGTAGAAAACAGGTGCATGGGTCGTCAATGCCAGAAGCAACCTTATCTTACTGGGATCTCAAGAGGGAAAGGTTGCCCCAAGCAGTCGGAGCGGTTTACACTGCTCAGCCCTCAGAACCAGGAGGTCAGGAGGGCAGGAGGGGGGTGGAGATGGGATTCTCAGGCAGTGCCAGTGCAAATAGGCCCAACAATAAAAACACTGCAAGATGGGGTGTATTAAGCATGCCTTTTTATTCTTGTCAACACTCTTCAGCACACAGGGTGAACCTTAATTATGCACATTTAAAAATCATTTAGGAGGTTCTAGGATCCCAGGATGGAATGCAAAATATGACAAAAGAATGTAACTGTGTTATAAATGCCCGAGCCATCACTGAAGAGGGGGTGCGGAAAGTGCTGACCTAAGTCACTTTGGAAATAAATGGAGTTTGTAAAAAAAAAAAAAAAAAGGCAAAAGGAATTGTACATAAGCACTCTAGCTTATAAAATTATGTTCTGCTGAGGTTGTGGGCTAAGAATGATACAAACACGGTGCCCTGGGACTGAGCAATTAGGTCATGGATAGCTGATGGTGGGAGCCAGGTTTCTCATTTTAAGGGAGAGGATGTAGATGAGCAAGGGAAGAAGTTTAGAATGATCCATGTAGTAATGGGTTACAGTTGGAGACAGTATGACACACATTTAGCTTGATAGAGATACAGAGAAATATTCGAAGGTATATGTGTATATATTTTTTAAAAAATATTCGAAGGTATATGTGTGTGTGTGTGTGTATATTACACACACACACACACACACACATTCTTTCTATCAGCCAGGAGAGCCTAGAAGCAATGATACCCCAGTAGCATCCAGCTCTCTCAGACCATGATCTCCAACACCATTCTCCAATGAAAGAACTAGGGCTCCTTGGAGACATGCCTGATTCTAGGAGCAGGAAATATACAAGATAAGCCAGCAGTGTCTAGTAGTTTCAGAGAGTAAGGAAGTAGGCCAAAGATCACAGGGACGCTGAAAGCCAACTGAAAGAGCTCCCAATGGCCAAAGCTGGAACACTTTGAGCAACAAAATAAAGTAGTATTGGGTTTTAACCCAAAGGGTAAAAAAAAAATCCACGAATCCATACAGGTATAAATAAATGATTGAATAAATAAACAAATGGAGTACAATAGATGTCCTCTGCAGAATTCTAAATAACTTGAATCAATATTTTTCTATCAGTGAGATAGAGCATAACTTCCCACTCCTTAATTGTGGACTGCACATAGTGACTTCCTTTCAAAGAAAACAGTATACAGGGGTCAGGGGAAAGTAACTTTACAAGGGAGAAACCTGACAACCACTACCTCAGCCGGGAGATCAAGGTCAACATCAAAGTCACAGAATCACGCTGATAGTATGCACTCTTGATATGATGTGATGAGATCAGTATTTCACCTCTGTGGTCTTCCTCCCCAAAACTCATAGTCAGAGTCAAATAATGAGAAAAACATCAGACAATTCCTAGGGATATTCTACAAAATACCTGACCAGCATTTCTCAAAAATGTCAAGGTCAAAACCAAGAAAAGACTTAGAAACTGTAAAAAGAGCCTGAAGAGATGTTACAACTAAATGCAATGTGTTGTGCTGAGTGGCATCCTAGAACAGAAAAGGGATATTTATTCAGTATTTTATTCAGACTTGAGTTAAAAATAATATATTGATACTGGTTCATTAACTGTCACACATGTCTCATATTCATGTAAGACGTTGATAGGGAAATGGTATATGGGAACTCTGTGTGATCTTTGCCATTTTTCTGTAAGTCTAGAACTATTTTAAAATTAAAAGGAGATGAACCATGAGAGACTGTGGACTCTGAGCAACAAACTGAGGGTTTTGGGGGGGGGGGAGGTTTGGGCGAGCCTGGTGGTGGGTATTGAGGAGGGCACTTATTGCATGGAGCACTGGGTGTGGTGCATGAACAATAGATCTTGTAACAGTGAAAAAATAAAATAAACATATTTGGGGGGAAAAAAGATGTTTCCCTCAAACTGGAAATGAAAAAAAAATTAAAAGGTTTATTTTTTTTTTTAAGTTCTAGGAAGAGGATGTAGGCTTAATCGTTTTGCTCAAAGTTGGTTTCCACCTTTAACTCAATGTTCGTTAAAGCTTAGAAATTTAACTTTTGAAATAATAAAATGAATACATGTTAACTCATTATAAGGAGCTGAAAATCTTTCAGAAAATTAGAAGTAAAGAATTAAACCAGCAAAAACAGGAATTTATGCGTGTAAAAAAGTATAAAACTCTGTATTTTCTCTGTACTATGGAGAAGTTGATCATTGCGCTATTGATCTGCATTACTGAAATAAAAATACAAAAGTAAACTTTACATTCAGCTAAACTCTATATCACTATATATTTCAGTATACAAGCTACTGCTGGCTTTGGAACACGGCTTAGAAATGGATATCTTGAGAGAATCCCGGTGAACACGAATCCTTTAGTATCAATATATAGGTGAATGGATATCTTGAAACTTTGACAAGAAACTCCTCACTTTTGGCTTGCATTGGCAAGTGTATGTCTGCCAGTCTTTGGAATCTTCTAGAAATTACATTGACTCTAGTGCCCATCACATCTAAGAAGATGGACAGCGGAACCCTCTGAAGTCTTTGAAGGTCTCTGGCGGCTGTGCCTGTCTGAAAGCAGGACAGAATGGCAGGGGAATTAACCTGTCTGCACAGCACGCCGATGAAGGATTTTCTCGTGCTTGCGTGCTAACCCTGACACCACCTCTCCCCGCCCCCCCCGCCATCCCAAACACCAATTCTGAGTTTTCTGTTCATTCAACACACATGTGTTGAATGTGTTCCCCACACATGGGGGGAACAGTTAGCACGCGTGAGTCCAGTGCCGACGTGACTCTTTCCGGTCTTCCCTCAGGGAACAGATAATCCAATAGAGGAGATAACATTTGCATAAATAATGAAACAAGGTAGACAGGGAGCATTGGAAAAATTGTTACCAAATAGACAGAATTGTTCCATTTTTTTCCCTCCTGCCTAGGAAAACCTGTGGGATCACCTAAGACTATTTCTTAGGTATACTTCTGGGTGTAGCCCTCATAGCGTCTCGCTGAGAGCGTTCATCCGTACCCTCTCTCCAGATCCAGTTAGTCACCAGGTCAAATAGATTGGACCACCTCACCTCAGACATAAGGTTAAAATGCAAAATACTTGGACGGCTAAAAAAAAAAAAAAACCAACCTTCTGTCATGCCCTGGTCCTTGCCTTCTTCTCCAACCTCACCTTCTAAACCCTCTCCAGGTTCCAAACATGCTGACTGACTGGTGTTCAGAACTGCTGCGTTCCTTCTCCTCTCTGGGCAGTGCTGTTGCTTCTGTTTGGAATGCCCTTCCCTCTGCCCTCTATCTGACTCCCACCTCCATAGCCTTCAAGGCTCACTTCCTCTGTCAAATGCTCTCAAGTCCTGTTGTCTGGACTCTTGTCCCTCCTCTGGGTTACTCTAGCTCCTTGCCCAAGGCTCTGTCTCATTTCTTATCTCCTGAAATGTTCCTCCCCTGCCCATATACTCGTACTCAGTCTTCAAAACTCCTCTTTGGGAGGTAGCCCTCCTCCCTTTAGTCAGAATTAATCTTCCCCTGCTCCAATGACTCATTCAGGTTCGATTCCTCTATTATAGAACCAAGATGCGTCTGACGTGCATTACAGAGGGCCTCCCCTTATCAGTGGGGTTTATGTTCCAAGACCCATAGTGGATGTCTGAAACCATGCATGTACTAAACCCTACATATACTTTTTTCCTGTCCATACATACCTATGGTAGAGCCTAATTTACAAATTAGGCTCAGTAAGAGATGAACAACAATAATTAATAATAAAACGGAATGGTTACAACAATGTACTATAATAGAAGTGCGAATAGGGTCTCTCTTGGAATATCTTATTATACTGCACTCACCGTTCTTCTTGTGATGATGTGAGATGATCAAATGACCACGTGATGAGATGAAGCCAGGGGAGTGGTGTAGCATTTGTCTACTACTGACCTTTTTTTTTTTTTATTGCTACTGACCTTCTGACCGTATGTCAGAAGGAGGTTCATCGTCTTTCAAAGCGCGGTTAACCGAGAGTATCTAAAACCAGAAAGTGAAACCACAGATAAGGGGGAACCACTGTAGTCACCGGCATGTTTGTTTTGGTCCGGCTTCCCCACCTGACTGCTGTAACCATTTCAGACTAGGCAGCCTATCTTCATCTTTTATTTTAGCACAATGCCTGGTACAACACCTGTGGATGAAGTTAATTACCCTGTCGGTAGTTCCCGGGGCCTCTAGGCAACCAAGCGTCCCAGGGCTGATGCAGAGGCGGCCCTACTTGGCCCCATTTCTGGCCATTCTGAAAGGCAGGCTCTGCCAGTCTTCAGAGGACTTAATGAGCCTCCAACAACCTGGAAATGGAATTTACAGCCTGTTTATGTGTCTTCACTGGATACCTGTTCTGCAATCGTGACCAAACAGGAATAAATCCAAACCAGAATCTGAAATGTAAAAAGGCTACTTGTCAACGATCGCATTGTTTTCTGCTGGAGCTCGCCTCGGCTGCACATTCCTGGGACATGAATAATATCGGTTGTGATTACACTTCAGTATCTCATCCATCACCAGCCTAGGAACACTGAATATAACCTAATTAGGAAATGTGCAGGTCCCTTTGCTGGGGACGAGCGCTGGGGAAGCTCAGGTCCACATGCCTCTCCCCAAGACAGGGCTCCTCAAGGCTCACAAACAGGTTCTCATCCTGCAGGGCTCAAGGGCCGACCTCGCCCAGACATCCACGTTCCACGTTCCTTACATAATCGCCAGTAAACTGACACGGCGACACCTTGGATTCTGTCCTCTGTTACGCTCCTCCTCGAATGTTGTGAAGGACATGTATCAGGACTGATAAATCAGTCACCTTCAAATGGATATTAAGGTATTAACTCAGTGATTAACTCTCTCTGCCTAACAAATTTTTTTGGTTTATTACTTTCGACTGACTTCAAATAGGAACTCTGAATTTGCTGACCATTGAATTCTCATCTTTTATTGATTCTTTGAAGTGTGTCTGTCTTCTACACAGCTCTTAAAATGCAGGCAGAGGGCTGGCTGCCTTCTCTCTTCCAAGGTTCCAAGAGCAGAGGACTAAGGATGTTTGCAGGCTTAATTATGAAGGATGAGACACTGTCCTTAAAATTCCTTTGCATGAGAGGAAAAGTACACACTCTTCTTTGCACAAAAAGCTACTGCCTCTGAGTCCCCACTTGTCATGTGTGTACTTCAACTTGTATTCAGTATTCAATCTTCTGTCCGGGCACTCATCTGACTCTTGTCGAGCATGGGCCATGGTGCCAATCTGTCTCTCCCCGTGATGCCCCAGCATCCAGCAATTTACGGGGTAACAGACAGGAGCAAAGAAGACACCTGTGGCCACAAGGCGGTGAGATGGATTCACCTGTTCTGGGACCGAGTGCCCAGCCGAGCACACAGAACCTCAACTGACTCAGCTACCTGAGATATCAACCTTAATTCTACTGGAAAGTGTTTTTTCCTTTGCCAATGCAATGTACACTCCTATGACCTACACTTGCCCTGATAATGTGTGAGCTTCTGTGCTAAGGTTCTTCTGCTGCCTGGCATGGGGTCTCAGAGATGACCACTAGAATTCTCTAGTTGTCTTGAATCATGGTTAAGCTACTCTAGAGTGTTGTGATAGTTGGCCACCTGTTTCCAAGTGTCCTCTGCCGCCCCCCACCCCCATTTTGTAGAACTCGGCTTCCTTTGGAATTCCCATGCTGGGTTTCTAGTCTATCTTCCTATAATTTTGGAATGCTGGGTTCTCCACCCAGGAGATTTAACCTGGCTTTGGTAAGGACCTCAATGAAATACTGGGATGGTGAATACTACACACTCAATTTTGCTTACCAGGCTTTGACCATGAGTGAGGACATCCTGCTACTTCCTCCTTCTAACCCGATCTTAGCCTGCATCATGTCTGGACATTGCTTAATTCCCTTGGCTGCCATGTCCTATCTGCTTGTTTGAATTTCTGTAGTCACCCTCGTCCCCACCTGTCCCAGCAGCTCCAACCCTGCTCATCCCTTGTCCTGCTGCCATGCCTTCTGAGGAATCATGAAATTTGATAAGCAGGATATTGTTGTTGTTACTACTCTTGCTTTACTGTTAGGGAAACGGAGGCTCCCACAGATTAAGTGACTTGGTCAACTAGATGTCTAATACATAGTAAAGCCAGACCTTAACCTAGGTCCCCTGTCTCTAAATAATTTGCTCTTGACCCAAATTCATGCTATTTGCTCTGAAAATCTTAAGAGGTGATCAAAAGGTGAAAATACACAGAAATAGGGGTGCCTGGGTGGCTCAGTGGATTAAAGCCTCTGCCTTCAGCTCAGGTCATGATCTCAGGGTCCTAGGATCAAGCCCTGCATCAGGCTCTCTGCTCAGCGGGGGGCCTGCTTCTCCCTCTCTCTCTGCCTGCCTCTCTGCCTACTTGTGATCTCTATCTCTCTGTCAAATAAATAAAATCTTTAAGAAAAAAAAGAAAATACACAAAAATAAATATTCTACTATTATTCCTACCAGCAAGTGGGCTTCCTCCAACGGCAGCAATGCATTTTAGGGGGGTCTATCTAGGTCTTTAAAACAGAAAGAGTGTTGCTTCCCGGATGAGATAATCCAGTGCAAGTGGAAGGGAAATTACGACAATGTTTGCAGAGACCAGGTATGAACCAGTCACGTTGGAAAAATTCATTTGTGCTTATCTAGAATGGAGGCCTCTTTTCCCCATACAGATAATATAAATGGTGGTTAGATTCTTGGATTATCCCACAAAGGCTGTTTCATCAGTAATGCAGCTGGGGTACATTTCTAGATCATAAGGTAGCTGAAGTAATGCCTATATTATGCCATTGCAACATGAGCGACAAAGCCCTGATTAACCCAGTCGTGTTTATGTGGATCCCTGTAGAACTCTCTACTGACAGCAGTGGCGATTCTGTCACTATTGGCTCTGGAGGGGTTGGGAAATTTCCCGAATTTTAATGGCTGAGAGAGCTGGTGTGTCAGGTGAGACGTGAGAAGGTATTCTAGAGAGGTCAGGGGGCTTGGAAAAAATGTGCCGCTGTGGAAGAGAAAAAGGACAGGAATAGAGGAATTCTAGGAACAAAAAGAGATGTGAGCAGAGTAGTTGGAAGAGATCAGAGTTATGTGAGGATGGGAAGTAAAATCTGATGCAGAAATGGGAACTAATAAAAGGACTCCGAATATGGACTTAGGAAGTGAGGGGTTTATAATGTGAGAAACAGAAGATGCTTGGGCAGACAATGATTCCAAATGGCTTTGGATAACACCAGCTCAGTTTTAGGGAAATGTTTTAAAGGAGAAGCTATAGTGACCAAGTTAGTGTAACTCGACTCTAACGAGGCATCACTAATGGGCTGCCAGATTAGCCATGGATCATCAGTGACCGGGACAGGGTACAGCCCAGGGTACAATCCATAAGATTGGAGGACTGATGGGAAAGAACCTTGCAGAGAAGCTAAATGTTTCTCCATACCAATAAAATAGGAAAAAGCAATCCTGTAGAGGGAAAGCAGATGGCTTTGGTGGGATATGCATCTCTGTGTTAATCTTTCCCCTATTTCCAACACTAGCATGGAGGAGATCTTGGCTAGAATAGGATTTGGTCCAAGGTAAAGAAAAGTTATGCAGTAGCTATGAAGTTGATGGCTCAAAGATGCTGTAATGGGCTCCTTGGTTGGTTGGTTGTTGGTTGGTTGGTTGGTTCGTTGGTTCGTTGGTTGGTCGGTCAGTTGGTTTACAAAGGGAAAAGCCTGGAAAAGGTCTGGAAGCAGGAGAACAGGAACAGGGGATTGATATCTCCTTGTCAATCATGTAAAAATGCCATCTCCTTTGTGACCCCGGGTAAGCCATTCAGACCATGTTGCCTTTAGGGAAATGTTTCTCTCTTTTAAAATGGGTTTTGACAACATTTGTCCTGCCAGAGACGAGTGTATACATTGTTTGGCTGGAGGTTCAAAGTGTTGTTTCACATTGAACAACTCGACCTTTGGGAGTAGATACTACTGTGACTATGATGTCTTATGGATTGCCCTCACTAGAGCGGAGGAGGAGACCAGCCTTCTAAAGTAGAGGGATAAATTTTCATAGAGGAAAGTAGAAGTTTGCGACATTATGGATTTAAGAATATTTTTTCTCTGTTTCTGGGGAATGAAAGAGGACCAAGGTTAGGAATCAGGGAACCCGATGAGAGTGTGAAAGATTTAACTTGATTTTTATTTTTTTTTTCATAGACCCTGGGAACAATGATGTTTATGGTCATTTTTAATATAAAAAATAATTATCTCCATCTCTAAACCCTTGATCAAGTCCAACAGCCTCGTGTTGTTAATGGAATGGTGTGAATTAAGGAATGTGTTTGTAGAGGGAAATGTAACCTTCTGCTGAGGTCAGTGTGATGGCATCAGAGCTCTAGGGAGGGGACATGGCCCCAGAGATCTCAGTGGTGAACCACCAGTGAGTATCCAGAGACTCAGGGTGTGGCTGGCAGAGGCAGCCATGATGCTGGACCGCTTCAAGAGCAGGTAAGATATAGATGCAAAAATACTCAACAAAATAATAGTAAACTGAATCTAATAACATATCAAAATGATATGTTGGTATATGATATATACCAGTTGGTATTGGTTTGCAAGATTGGTTTAAATATGAAAATCAATCAATATAATATACAATATTTATATAATAAGAGGCATCTCAAGAAATAAAACAGAAAATGCATGTGACAAAATTCAACATTCTTTCATGATTAAAAAAATATATACAACAACCTAGGAACAGAAAGTATGTTACACTGAATAATGGTCCCCCAAAAAGTTATCCATGTTATCCTTGGAACCTGTAAATGTCACCTTGTATGAAAAAAAGGAGTTTGAAAATGTTATTTAATTAAAGATATTTAGATGGGAAGATTAAAAAAAAAAAAAAAGAGCAGGTAAGAATTGGAGTGACCTTTAATGGGGCAGTGTCCCTGGGATTACATGAATCAAAGAATGGAGGCTTTTCCATCATCCCTTCCATTAACATGTTGATAGAGCAGATTCCTCAGGATCTCAGATAGGTGAGTGCATATGCAGCTGAGAATTTCCCAGAAATACTATACATGTATTCTAGAAGGGTTGAAGATGAATGGAGAAACTGAGATCCAGGAGGGACCCATCAGAGGAACCCTAATGGAGGCCAGCGGGGAAGCTAAGTCAGGAAATCGTTCCACCTCATTCGTCACTATGTAGTGAGGTGGAAAAATGCATCCATGAAGATGTAGGATTTTGGTAGGACTAGGAATTGCCATTCCTATTTGCTATTTATGGATACTACTTGTTGTGTCGCTTCCTAATTAAACTTATATTAAAATAATCTTGTGGTGACAGTGTTGGAAAGAAAAATACCTGCTCTTTATTTCACTACTAGGCAAATTGGGACTGTTGGCTGAATATTCCAGCAAAACAGTATTTCTACGAAACTATCTGGAGAACTTGTAGGAGAATTTCTGTGGTGGGTATTATACTTAGATGAGGAATTTTTCAGGAGCTTGGAGGGCCGAAAGGTTTGATTTTTGAGATAGGATAGCTAAAGAAACAAGAGTTAACAGTGTAAGGTGTGGGAAGAGGAAAGAGAGCCTGGGGTAGCATTGTCACTGCAAAATTAGAATGAGGTTTTGGCAATGTTTCCAATTATATCATATCACCAGGAAGGAGACTTGGGGAGGGGAAAGGCTGGGTATTTTGCCTCAATTGTATCACATTTGAAATGTTGATTTCAATTTTTGCTTGGATTTTGCTTTACTTATTCCTCCAGCCTTGAAAATGCAGTAATTGATCTGTATCCAGGAGCTCAGCCCCATCAAAATCTCCCCCTCCTTTTTGGGTAGGGAGACTGGACCCTAAATCAGTCCCAGATGCCACAGCTAAGTTGCTGATTCATTGCTTTGGGGAGAGACTTTTCCTCACCCCTGAGACCCACGCATGCCACTGTTTAAATGGCTCTTAATTCATGCCACTTCTAGACCCCCACATCTCTATTCGTCTGTAGGACAATGGCATTTAAAGGCTTTACGCACATCGCATGGAGCACTGGGTGTGGTGCGTGAACAATGAATCTTGGAACACTGAAAAAATAAAATTAAAAAAATAAAGTCTTTACACAATGTATTAATTGATTAAATAAACTCATATAGTTTTCTTCTAATATTTACCTTTCATAGTTTGCCTTTATTCCTGTCAAGAGAACCACTTGGCTTTTCCTGGTGCCCTAAACAAAAACTTGGGAGATTTTTGATGTCTAACATCCAATCCCTTATCAATTTTGCTATGAAGTCCTGCAGATGTATCCCTTTTAACTAGACTTTAACAAAGACCTAGATACTTTGTATGTTTTTTTGTCTCAGCCTCACGTATTGCATTTTACAAACAGCATCAGCTGGACCTTGAAACTGGATGTTCCAGTTTCCAGTTTCCAGATATCTCTGGCTTCAGTTCATTCATCAGTTCTGTTTTCTCCCCCCCCCCAACATTGTTGACCTACTTATGCCAGCCTGGTCACTGGGAAATAAAGAAATACGATCTCTTGTAACAACATGTGTCTGCGATGCAGATCATTTTATGTATGATGCTAAGTAGAAGACTAAGATCAGAATAACGTGGAAGTCACGCTAGTTTATGTAACATAGAGTAACATTGGGCCATTCATTCATTGTCTCGAGGTGAAAGAAATGCTACCTTCTGCAGCCAGCTCTCGTCCAATTCACCCAGTTCTGACTTTTTTTTCTGCTTTCTTCAAATTCTCTAGACATCTAGGTATCCAGTTCACGTCTTACGAATTTACATTTGCTGAAAGGTTGTTTGGGTTTTTTTGTTTTACAGACTGTATTGCCTAATACCGTAGATGTGTCTTGTCTGATCAGATTGTAAACTCTCAAGGACCTGGGCTGTCTTAGTCTTGCCTCTTCCCAGATCACCTAGACCAGTTTCACATAAGCCAGGGTGCGCACAAGAGAGAGCAATTCTACGCGAAAGTGAATTTGAGGCGTTTCGAGAAGTCGTAGCATATCTCAACAGCAGAGGTCAAGGAGGCTAGATAAATAGGATATAAATATTTAGTAGGTGTTTTATTGCTGAATAAGTAAGTGAATGCCTACATGCACGAAGGCCACTGGGACTTGGCAAATCCTTTTCCAGTGGAAATTACTTTGGTGCATCAAATATTTATTAAGCACCTGATACGTTCCTGTCACTTTGCTAGACCCACAGATGGAAATGTAAAAATAAAATGTATTAAAAAATGTAAAAAATGCAGAGGTTTTGACCTCCAGGAAAATAGATACAGGGGAAAGGAGCATGCACATTCACGTGCCTAATGCAGACCAGGCAGAGGATGCTGGGAGAGCATGGGGAGGGTTCCCGAGCCTGGCATGACCTCTCAGGAAATGGTTCCTGGGCAAGATGAAACCAGTAAAAGCTTAGTGTGTAAGTGACAATGAGGCAAGGTATGGGGTAGAGTGAGGAACGGCATTTGAAGCAAGGGGAAGCACATGAGAAAAGTGCAGGATTATTCTAGCATGATGAGCACAGCAAAGCACTGGTCACAGAGCACAAAGCGGGGGGCAGCAATTTGGGGGAGAATGAGAAGAAAGTGGTAGATAGGGACGGACCTGGGAGGGCCTGTTTCCCCTGAGAGGGAGCTCAACTGGGTTTGGGAGAGTCACTGGACCAGTATAGGCAAAGGAATAACACGGTCAGCTCTGTGTCAGAGATCCCTCTTGCAGCTGTGGGGAGGATGGTCCAAGGGATGTGAAAGCAGTAAAGGACTATGACCATCTAGGTAGGAGATGAGGCCTTGAACTAGACTTTGCTAATCAAAACACAAGAGAAGGAATGGGTTAGAGAACTAGTTAGAGAAAAATGGTCAGGGCTTGGTGAGTGACAGAATGTGGAAGATAAAAGAGAAAGGTAAGTCTGGGAGGATCCCCAGAGGCCTGGCTCGGGTGCCTGGGTAACTTCTATGTCATTGTGTCATGGAGGCGTGGGGAAGAAAATGGATAATATAGGGAAGATGACAGGTTCCATTTTGTCCTTGTTGGGTTTGAGGCACTCCTTGGGATAGTCAAGAGGATATAGGGGCTCCTTCAACTGGAGAAAGTTACTTGGGAGGGCCATGTCCTCAAGGGAGAGCCCATTTTCAGTTAAAGTGAGGAAGTGGAGAAGCATCCGTGAAGAGTCTGAAGATATAGGGTGGCTGGGTTATGAAATGGAATTCCAGGGGCACGGTTGGAAGTTATGGGGCAGGAGGCAGAAAGGAGTGGTTGGCAGACACAGGAGGCTTAGAATCCCATGAGATGAGTGTGTGAAAGGGTCAAGGGAACATCCATGGCATTTTGTCTGGTGACCAAGGATGACATAATGTTTGGGCTTGGTAGAGTCAGCTGGCCTTGAGAATCCTCCAGCGAATTTGGGATTGAAGATGGGGCAGTGTTTGGATTTGGCCTTGGATAGCCCCAGTCCGGGGTGATGAGTAGTGGTGGTGACTCTAGCTTCATGGGACAGCGGTGTCAATGGAGTCGGTGATGGTGACCTCCAGGGCACAGCCTTCATGAACTTTACAAGTCCTGCGGTGAGTGGAAGCCAGACTGACAAATAATGTCAGTATATCTATCTCTGCGATTTTATCGCAAAGTATACATTAACCAGGAATTTAGCCAGAAGATACTCATTTAATAGCCAGAATATTTCAAATTTTCTTCTGCATCCGTAATGGAGACAAAGTGGGGAAAAATAAAGAGGCTAAAAAATATATATAAATGCTAAGAACCACATGAGTTACACTGTCTCAAGTCCTGCTTTGTTACTCAGAAACATTTTCAGTCATTTGCAAGGGCAAAATGAGCTTCTAGAGGAGAAGCCTTTTTCTTTTTTTTTTTTTTTTAAAGATTTTATTTATTTGACAGAGAGAAACACAGTGAGAGAGGGAACACGAGCAGAGCAGAGGGGATGGTAGCGGGAGAAGCAGGCTTCCTGCCGAGCAGAGAGCCCGATGTGGGGCTCAATCCCAGGCCCCTGGGATCTGACCTGGGCCGAAGGCAGACGCTTAACGACTGAGCCACCCAGGCGCCCCAGGAGAAACCTTTTTCAACCTCTAATGATCTCTTAGGTCTTCTGATTTTTGCCCGTGTGCTTCTAATATGGATATTGCAGATGGGTATTTGACCAATTAAAAGGTACAGTGACAGATGAATGCTCCAAAATAGAAAGGCATTTGGGCACAGGAGTACCGTGTTAGCGGGATGCACAGCATCAGGGAATTTATGAGGTGAATCTTGTGTAATGTTTCATGGCCTTGTCCCACATGAAACCTCACACAATGACTTCCTATAGCCCCCTGTATCACAGTCTTAGCCTTTCTTCCAGTCTTTCGGAGCCTGCAATAATCTGGCTTTAATATCACCCACCAAGGGGGAATAATAACAGCTACCCTATTTATCCCCAGGTTTTGGGTCCAAACAAAGGAAACAACACGTGTGAAAGTGAGTTGAAGATATAAAAGCTGTACATGTTCCTTTATGACTATGTTTTTGCTTTATCCTGGATTTTCTGTCCCTAAACCTCAGCCTTCCTAATACCTGGTGCAAGACTTCTCTAACCCTCGACCCGACCCAGGCTCATCCTCTGCTGGAACCCAGCACCACCTCCATTCAAATATTTACCTTCTATCTTGGACTTGGCAGCAATGGTTCTACACGACCAGTCTAGCCTTGCCCTCGGGGACCAGCTTGTCTACTTCAGACTCATCTTCAACCTCCTCCCCCGTGATTCTGGACCTACAGTAACTAATCTATAACTTCCTAAAGCACAATAAATCCTCCCCCCTCCACAAAAAACCCAAACCCTAAAACCAACCAAACCAAAAAAGCAATCATCTCCTTTGGTCTCTCCTGGCCTGGCCTATTCTATTTCCACTCACATTGTGTATCTGAATTATCCTGCCTCATGAAACAGTCTTGCTAGTGTGAATGCCAGGGCTCTGAGTCTAACAGAGAAACTGTCTCCCCCAGAGGTTGCTGGGAAATTGCCATCTCTTAAGAGCGGGACCATGGAGACTGAATTCAGAAGGCCTGGTGGGCCGGGGTGAGGAACAGAGGGTGGGCCGCACCTGGGACGCGCATGGCTGGCTGAACGGCTCTGACAGGGTTTTCTGCGTGGTGCTTGGGGACGCTGCTGGCTGCGTGGAGAAGGCCAGGGCTGGGGCCCACATCCTGGCCTGACCATCGCTCTCCCCTAATCAAAAACAGCTTCATTCACTTCCACTGTCTGTGCAGACAGTACAGACTCCTTAACCTGGTGTGCCTGTGTGTTCAGGTCTTACTCGCTTGGGGACCGAAATGCTGCCATTTCCTTTAATGACTGATTATGACATGGTGCCCGATGGCGGGTGGTGGTGCCGGCCTCCAGGTCCTCTGCCCCTCGGAGCCAAGTGCTTCCTTCTCAACCTCGGCCCTACTCTTCAAATTTTCCTTTTCTATCTCTCCTCTTCTCAGAGGGAATCATGGTGGAATGGCCCCAAAGATACAGTTGTGCCTTCCCCTGGATTCAGTATCATTCCAGGGATGCTTGACATTACAATTTCGCCTCGATTTGACCATGGAGCTTAACACCTCATGGCTATAGTTTCTGCTTCTCACATAGCAGTTTCTTTAAACCCACTTATAATCATAGACTCTCAGACTGGAAAGTACCTTACAGATCATTGAGTCAGACTTGCTGGTATTTTTATTTTTTAAAAATATTTTATGTATTATTTATTTGACAGAGAGAGATCATAAGTAGGCAGAGAGACAGGCGGGGGGGGGGGGTATGGCGGGAAGCTGGCTCCCCGCTGAGCAGAGAGCCCGATGCAGGGCTTGATCCGAGGACCCTGAGATCATGACCTGAGCTGAAGGCAGAGGCTTTAACCCACTGAGTCATCCAGGCACCCCAATGTGTCACTTTTGAATCTGAGATGATTCAAAATCTCTACTGCCAACCTGTGTGAGTCCCAGAGACTCAGGGAGAGAGAGTGGACTTTAGAGTTCCCCCACAGTAGAATCCTGGGGTCACAGGCGGGGAGGCTACAGTTATGAGTGAGAAGGTTAATTTCTTGCAGGTCCCCCTCCACTGACCTAAGGGTCACGTGAAGCAGGGGCTCTGTCCTAGTCTTCCCCACGTTGTGCAAGGCACACACCGTGCCCAGCTCAGCACAATGACCTGAGAAGTGCATGCTGGACAAAGAACAATGATTGAACAAATGTTCCTTCTTCCTCCACAAATGATATTTTAGAAAATGAGCATAAGAGATACTCAGGGATAACTGAGATGGTGAGCAGGGAAACAGGGAATGAAGTAAGGGGATATTTCGTGGTTTTGTTCTCTATTACTGGGTAGCAAACTACCTCAAGGCTTAGTAGCTTCAAACAACAATAAGGTATTATTTCTCATTATGCTGTGGGTTGACTGGGCTCAGCTGTGTGGTCCTTCTGCTCCACATGCCATCAGCTGGGGTCACTCTCAAGGCCGCCCTTAGCAGGGAGTTCCTCCCAAGATGGCCTCTCAGCCTCCAGGGCCTCTCTTGTCAGGGCCTCAGAGCATTCGATACTCTTCTGGGAGATTCTTAAGTAGTGGCTAGAACCAGGAGGGCTAGGGGACAACTGCCAGCTCTTGAGACCCAAGCCAGAAACGGTAAGGTGTCACTTCCATTACGTCTTATGGATCAAAGCCGGTCACAAGGTCAGCCCAGCTCAATAGGAGGGAAAATTGAAGCCACTTCTTAACTCAAGTGGGGGCGTGCAGGTAACGGGAATGCAACTGTTGCAACAAACCACACAAGGAAGGGAGGAAGGGAGGAAAGGCTGTCTATAGTCAGTGCCTTGACTGACTAAGGTGCGAGGACGTGTGCAGAATGCAGACGCCCGGGCAAGTGTCTATGTTGAAGGCAAACATCGCTGTCCGAGGCTATGAGAAGAAGGCCAATAAACTGAAATACGATTTGCTCAGATTACCAAGCACACTGCCGTGTCTGTTTTATCACCTGAAGTCTCTGATTCAAGAAATGCCTTACCCTGAACACTACTGTCGGCGCCCAGTGGGGTTTTTTCAAGACGCGAGCTCTAAAGACAGGAGTCTAATAAAGATACTCAGCTACTGCAACTTTTTTTTCAGAGTGCGCTAGGGCTTTAAATGAAAGCAGTAAATTGTCTTCTTTGGCAATAATGAGAACGCCTCAAACCATTTATGTAGCATAACTCAGAAGTTATAGTACAGTTTACAGTGAAGCCTTTTTATGAGCAATGAAATGCAACAGTAGAGAGATTTTTCCTTATTCCGGCTTTAAAATGCTAGGACTTCCAGCCACACTGTGAACCAAGGACAAAAGGAAACGGAGCACATGCACACGGGGAGGGAATCAGGGTTCCTTTGCTGGCTCTGTTCTTCATTAGTCACCCACCGGCTCCCTGCCTGAAGTGGGGTTCGCCTTGCCTGGCCCGGCCCACGTGGACCACGGCAGTGCAGTAAGACATGTGAACGGTCTGAAAATAGCCAAGTGCTCTGCATGTTGCTATCTGGTCTCAGGGAAGGACCGGATACATCCATAGTATCTGTCAATAGCTAAGGTGAATATTGTTGGGGTTTTTTTTGTAGCGGCTTTATTACCATTATTATCTTTAAATTATAAATGTTATACCTGAATGTAGGCTAATTGCAAGAAGTTCAGACACAAATGAGGCAAAACCAAACCTCACCAAACCTCAAAACACCTTTTTTTACATCCCAGCTCTCACCCCAACCCCGTGTCTCCTCAGAGCTAATGAACCACAGTTATACTTGATGCATATCTTCTAGATCATTTCATACTTCAAAAAAAAACTATAAACAGACACAACCAGTTTTTACATAAATAGTATCAATTATTACGGACTTTCATACCGTTTGCAGACAGCTTCTTCAGAAGTCAATGGAATATTTTCCCTATTTCCAAATCAAAGTGTTGGCTAAAGGCTTTTAGCCTGCAAGCCTCTTTGTAAATCTCATGAGTATCTATTGTTTTTCTCACTTTCACTACTTCCTGGAATGCATTTTATTTTATTGAATCCGATGTGTCTTTGTAAGAGTTCTTGAAAACCTTCGGGAACAGGGTTTGAAATACAGAGCTTATCAAATGTTGGTTCCTTCTGCTGCTTCTTCCCTTTCCCTAATCGCTCTGCTTTTTCTAAACAAACCCTCAAGCTGATGCCAACAAGACACTTCCCTCTCCCATTGCCCCAGAGTTTCCAGGGTCATTTCAAGTTCAGGGAGTGACTTTTACCTCAGATAACCTCTTCCTCATACAGATCCACATCTACCTTTGCATTCCTCCAGCATTCTTTCAGGGTTACCTCAGGAAAATCTCCACTCTCCGCCCCTCCTGGATTCACTGCCTTCGGCTTGTGCTGGTGGTCCCTCTGCAGGGACGAAAACATGTGTTTGCTAATTTACTCATACTGAATTATTTCTCCTGTGCCTACACTATGCCAGATACCCGGTTGTGCGAACATGTAGCCTGACCCGGTCTAGGGGCTCATAGGGGGCTTCTCTGAGGAAGCACTGGTCTGAACTGGGGGCTGTGAGAGGAGGAGGAGGGGGAGGTAACTAGGTGAAGGGGATGGGAGTTGGGGGGTTACATTTGCATTTTGAAACAATGCCCTCTGACTTAAGAATGGAAAACAAGTTGGAGACAGGCAAACACATTGCGTGGAGAACAAGTTTCGAAAGATTCCAGTAAAAATAGACGGTGTCTTACAAAGATTAACAGGTTCTGGTAATCTTCAAATGACACAGATGTTCCCTCTAAAATCTTAAGAAATGTTCTCTTAGGGGCGCCTGGGTGGCTCAGTCGTTTAAGCGTCTGCCTTAGGCTCAAGTCATGATCCCAGGGTCCTGGGATCGAGCCCCATGTCAGGTAGCCTGCTTCTCTGTCAAATAAATAAATAAAAGAACTTTTTTTAAAAAGATTTTATCACCTAATCCTCTGATGATTAAATCAATTTCAAACATGTAATTGTTATCTAAGATAAAAAATCAGAAGAACCTACTTCTTAATTATGACGATTCATATGACACCCTGAAGGTTTCTACTGTTTGGTGTATAAACGCTGGAGGGTCCTGCTGCGGTCCTTGCTCGAAGGTGAAAGGGAAGAAGGTCTAGGTGAGGCCAGGCCAGGAGTGGGTCCCCAGATGACCTCCAGGAGGCACGTGGCAAGACTTCCCTCGGTGTACTTACGCGGGCCAGAATGTAGTCTAGGTCCCAAACCTCATTTGTTCCCTTCCTGCCCCTGCTGCTCTAGTCTCTCCCAATTTTGTTTGAAATAATTTATTCATGACCCAGATGTTAATATGGTCATACTTATCAATAAATTCCCAGGAACCATTTGTTGAGACGGTAATAAAAATATATCAATAATAAAAATATATCAATGCCAGACTCCCTGAAGTCCATGCTTTGGCAATGTCAGAGGCATGTAAAAATCAGGAACATATCTCATTCTTGTCCTCAACAAAAGGCTTGACAGAGCAATATTAACTCTCATGGAGACAAACAGATGCTCTCAAACTTAGATCAGCTCTTGCCATTTAAGGATTGTCCCTGAGGACGGGAGTCTGCCTACTAAAAACATCATGATTCTGATTTAATCCACACATTAAAATATTTAAAAATAAACCCCATCTGAGAATGGGTGCTGTCCAGGTGATATCATCAAAATAAATCTTCCCTCATCTTTGTTTCACAGGAAACCGATTTCTATTTCCTTCTAGTTTTAAACCATGGCTTCCTGTATTTCTACACCTTTTTTTCCTTTGCTGTGGTGTTTCTGGACTTCCCTTTCCAGGATGCTTGAATAATTTGTGATGGATTATTTGAAAAGGAAGATTTCAAGAAAGAAGGAAAGAGTTTAAGGGTGAATGGTTCTGCTTAGAAATGTGTTCTCGGTTGAGGCTGGAAAAGGGTAAGGGAGAGGAAAAACGGTGAGGAAGGTAAAGCAAGAAAGGAAACAAGATGCTATGGATAAGCAACAGTTTTATTTATAGGAAGAAATGGGTAATTTATGTACTTTCTGTAGATGCAGCCAACTGGAAATTAACACATTTCTAGTCTTTCCAAACACTGAGGTGGCTATTCCAAACTGGAGACAAATATTAGGTTGAAGCTATGATACACAAGAAATCATACTCTGAGTTTCTCATTGAAATATGGAACAGAAATGAGAGACAGTGGGGTAAAGAGCATTGGCTTTGGAGATTTAAATTGATAGATTATATATATATGTATATATATATGCCTATATATCTACATATCTGTAGGTGAGTGTGTGTGTGTATAGACACAATCATCTCTCAATCTAAATGTATGCACATATATGTATGTAAAATTATTTCTATCTCCACAGCTAGACTTACATCACATAGTAATCATTCAGTGGCTGGATGCTTTTGTTATTATTATTGTTCTTGAGGTGAGCTGGTCTTGGAGCTGGTGAGTAATGTTGAATAATGATCCCCCAAAGATGCCCATGTCCTCCCAATCCTTGGAACCTGTGCATGTTATATTTTATGGCAAAAGAGGCTTTGCAGATGTGATCAAACTAAAGATGTTGGGACAGCAAGGGGATCCTGAATTATGGAGGGGTTTAATGTAAACACAGGGGTCTTGATAAGAGGGTTGCAGAAGGAGTCCGTGTCAGAGAGAATGTGATGAGGTGACTGGACAGAGACAGAGATTCGAAGGTGCTCGCTTTGAAGCTGGAGAAGGGGGGCCATGAGCCAAAAGATGTAGGCTGCCTTTGGAAACTGGAAAGGGCGAGGAAATGGATTCTCTCCTGTGGCCTTCAGAAGGAATCAGCCCTGTGCACCCATTTTAGACTCGAGACCTCCAGACCTGCAAGGTAATGTGTGTTGTTTTAAGCCACTAAGTTTGTGATAATTTGTTATGTCAGCAGTAGAAAACGAATGCAGCTGTGGTTGGAAAGGACCTAGTGGAGCTTGCCTCACAGTCATCTCCCTCTAGGCAGCCCGTCTGTGGTGAGTCACTGCCCCAATCCTCTGGGAGCTGGAGCTCTGAGGGGACACCTGAGGGCAGTCGGAGGCAGGTTCCCCGATGCTGTCCTCAGAGACTTTCAGGGAGTGACTCGTCCTCCAGATCACTTGCAAGTGAGCTGTACCGGCCCTGAGCCCCCTTTTCAGCAGGCCCGGGCTTTTGTGGGAGTTCAAGGGTGCCCAAGAAGAGAGGTAGAAGCACGAGCCTGCCCACACACATCGCAAGTGGTGAACTGCTGGCTGTGGTTTTCCTGGAGGGCTCTTAAATGGCTTTCAGAGCATTCTTTGTTGGGCCCCTACATTCTTTGGCAGGGCCGTCATGACCCACGGGGTGTGGCCAGGAAGCCACATCCTCTCGAGTGTTTTGAGGGCTGCTTTGCCGCGTGGCATAGGGACCCTGGCTTGACAGACCTGCTTCCCCCTAAATCTATTACTCAGGAAAGACTTGGCCCTTCTCTGTTTATCCTTGAGATGCACAAGTCTCTCCAACTTTCCAATGTGAAAAGGAGTTTGTCCTTAAGTTTTAGGAATTGTTATTTTGAGTCCCTACACCTGCTAAATATCACCCCAAGTCCCAAAGGCCAAAAGTAAAAGGCAACATCACCTTCTCTCTTCAAGAAATGATTTAGCCATCGGGGTCAGACAAGAGGTCATTATCCTACTCTGTAATGTGCTGCTCCCCCCTAGCCACAGCTTTAGTCAGTTGCCATATTAAAGGACTTGTTCCAACATTCTGGAATCATTAGACTCTCCCTCTTCCAAATCCATGTGTCCTTCAGTGCTGGGATCATGCCTAACAGTACTTGGTGTTCCTAGAAATGGAATGGTGCTTGGCACATAATAAGTTATTGATGATGTTTGTTGGATGAATGAACTTTACCCTGTGTAGTTATTTATGTACTTGATACCCTCCAGTTGTAGTAACTTTTTCTTTTAAATTGAGGCATAGTGTCTTATATGTCCATATACGTCCATATGGATATATAAGAGATATGTCTCTTATATGGATTATATACAATCCAGCAAAAAGTATTAAATCCTCTGTTCAATGATTTTGATAATTGAATATATCATGACAATTGAATTCACCAAACAAAAGATAATGACTGTTTATTTTTTTTTCCACCATGGATCAATTTTGCTTATTTTGGACTTCATATAAATGGAATCATATGGTATATGCCTTTTTGGTTAGCTTCTTTTGCTTAGCATAACTGGAAGTCTTAAGAGTCATCAATGTGTTGTATCATCAGTGTTTGCTGTTGTTGCTTTATTTCTGATTACAATTCCAATTTGTGAAAATATCACATTATGTCTATCCATTTTCCTATTGATGAACATTTGGTCTATTTCTAGTGTAGGGCTATTTTGAATAAAGTGTCTCTGAGTATCCTTGTACATATCTCTTTGTGGACATATGCTTTCATTTCTTTTGAGAAATATTGAGTATGGAATTTCTGAGTCATAGTATAGCTGTAGAAGGTAATTTTTTTGTTTGTTTATCTAAATTTATCAGAGTTAATTTTATGGGAACTTGACAAACTCTTTTCCTAATTTGCACCATTCTCCATTTCTACTAGCAGTGTTTGAGGGTTCGAGGGTCTCCATGTGCCCATCAACTTTTGGTATTGTCATACTTTATATTTTAGCCATTTTAATGAGTGTAAAACAGTAGCTCATTATGGCTTCAAATTACATATCAGGGATGATTAATGATGTTGAAAACATTTCATGTGTTTATTGATCATACTTACATCTTCTTTTGTGAAATGGCTGCTCAAATCTTTTGCCCATATTAAATAACTACAAATGTCTTGTTATTGAGTTAGAGGAGTTCTTTATATATACTGAATATAAACCTTTTGTCAGATATATGGACTGGCCTTCCTATTCATTTTCTTAATAGTGTTTTGATATGCAAATATTTTTATCTCGATGAAAGCCCATTCTCATTTTTATTACTTAGTGCTTTTTTGTACTTTCTAAGTTTTTTGGTTTGGTTTTGTTTTTTTGACAGAGAGAGAGAGATCACAAGTAGGCAGAGAGGCAGGCAGAGAGAGAGGGGGAAGCAGCCTCCCTGCTGAGCAGAGAGCCTGATATGGGGCTCGATCCCAGGACCCTGAGATCTGACCTGAGCTGAAGGCAGAGGCTTTAACCTACTGAGCCACCCAGGCGCCCCTCTAAGCATTCTTTGCTAGCCCAACATTGCAAATATATTATTTTATGGCTTTTTAAATATTTATTTTTTAGAGAGAGAGAAAGAGAGAGAGCACGAGTGCATGTGAGCGGGGGAGGGGCAGAGAGAGAGGAGAGAGAGAGAATCTCAAGCAGACTCCCCACTGTGTAGGGAGCCTGATGTAGGGCTTGATGCAGGACTTGATGTCATGACCCTGAGATCATGATCAGAAGAAATCAAGAGTCCAATGCTTAACCAACTAACCACCCAGATGCCCCTAGTCTATATTTTCTGTTAGAAAATTTATTGCTATAGGTTATATTTTGTTTTATGATTCATTTCAAACTAATCTTTTTTTTATTAATTTTATTTATTTTTTTCAGTGTTACAAGACTTATTCTTTTGCACCACACCCAGTGCTCCATGCAATACGTGCCCTCCTCAATACCCACCACCAAGCTCGCCCAACCCCCAACCCCCAACCCCCTCCCCTCCAAAACCCTCAGTTTGTTGCTCATAGTCCACAGTCTCTCATGGTTC
>CM053610.1:91928946-92049108 GCA_028646535.1 Procyon lotor | reverse complement strand
TCTGCCCATCTTTTGATGTAATTATCAGTTTTGTGAGTGTTGAGTTTGAGGAGTTCTTTATAGATCTTAGATATCAGACCTTTGTCTGTAGTGTCATTTGTGAATATCTTCTCCCATTCTGTGGGTTGCCTGTTTGTTTTGTTGACTGTTTCCTTCACTGTGCAGAAGCCTTTTATCTTGATGAGGTCCCAAAAGTTCAATTTTGCTTTTGTTTCCTTTGTCTTTGGAGACATGTCCTGAAAGAAGTTGCTGAGGCTGATGTCGAAGAGGTTACTGCCTATGTTCTCCTGATGGACCTCATAGATATATACAGAAAATTCCACCCTAAAAAAACAGAGTACTCATTTTTCTCAAGTGCACGTGGAACTTTCTCCAGAATAGACCACATACTGGGCCACAAATCAGGACTCAACCAATACCAAAAGACTGAGATGATTCCCTGTATTTTCTCAGACCACAATGCTCTGAAACTGGAACTCAACCACAAGAAGAAGTTTGGAAGGAATTCAAACACTTGGAGGCTAAAGACCAACCTGCTCAAGAATACTGAAATCAACCAGGAAATCAAAGATGAACTTAAACAATTCATGGAGATCAATGAGAATGAAGACACATCGATACAAAACCTATGGGACATGGCAAAGGCAGTCCTAAGGGGGAAATACATAGCCATCCAAGCCTCACTCAAAAAAATTGAAAAATCTCGAATACACCAGTTCTCCTTACACCTCAAAGAACTGGAAAAACAACAACAAAGGAAGCCAACCCCACGCACAGGAAGGGAAATAATCAAGATCAAACTAATCTTATTGCCTAGGGTGACATTGAAGTCAAATTTATTTTTTTTTTCATATAGCTATCCAGTTTTCAGCACCATTTGTAAACAAGTCTTCCTTTCTTTATTGAATTATCTAGTCATTTTTACTAAAAAATCAATTGACTCTATATGTGTGACTTATTTCCGGATTCTGTTCTATTGGTATTTGCCTATCCTCATGTCAATACCATAATGTCTTGATTCATATAGCATTTTGTTCAGTATTGAAGACAGGTATTATAAGTCTTTTGACTTTATTCTATTTCAAAATTATTTGGGCATTTCCATAGTGGTTTTAGACCCAACTTGTCAATTTCTCTAAAAAAGCCTATTCTAATTTGGATAAAGATTGTATTAAATCCATAAATATATCTTGGGGAATCAATGTCTTAACAACATTAAGTCTTCCAATTCATAAATATATTATGTCTCTCCTTTTTGTCTAATCTTTTTTAATTTTTTAACAACAATGTTTTATAGTTTCTATTGTTGAGGAATTATATATCTTTTATTATATTTTTCCTAAGTATTTCATATTTTTGATACTATTATAAATGGTATTTTTATTTATTTCATTAAATTTATTTTTTTAATTGTTTATTGCTGGTATATTGAATAGATTTGCATTTGTATATTGACCTTACTAAATTCACTCATTGGTTTTCATAGTTATTTTGTATAGTCCATAGAATTTTCTACATATATATTCATATCATCTTCAAAGAATGACAGTTTTACCTTTTTCTTTATGCCTTTTATCTGTATACCTTTTATTTCTTTTTCTTGCCTTATTATACTGGTTGGAACTTTCAGTAAAATATTGAATAGAAATGGTAAAGTGGACATCCATAACTTGTTCCTGATATAGGAGGAAATATAATGTAAGTAAGTAAGTATAATGTGAGCCATAGAGTTTTAGAGATGCCTTTTTAGTAGTTTGAGGATGTTTCTTCTATTTCTAATTTTCTCAGAGTTATCATGAATAGGTGTCAAATCTTTTTGTCAAAGATTTTTTATGCATCTACTGAGATGATCATATAATTTCCCCCTTCATTCTTTAATTTCATTGACTAATTTTCTAATGTCAAACCAACCTTGGATTCCTTGAAAACCTCTCTCAGTCAAGATGTATTTTCCTTGTAAGTGTATAGCTGGATTATTTTTTTAATATTTTGTTAGGAATTTTTAACCTATGCTCATAAGGAATATTGTCTGTAGTTTCCTATTATTATGTCTTTGTCAGTATTTGGTATTGGGATAATGTTAGTGTCATAAAATGAGTTGGGAATTACTCCCTCCTCCTCTATTTTTGGAAGAACTTGTGTTGAACATTATTTCTGCCTTAAATAATGATAGATTTTCATCAGTAAAATCAACTAGGTCTCAAGTGTTTTTTGTGCAAAGACTGAGGAGTGATACAAAGATTTTTTTAAAAATAAATTCAGTTAGGCAGGGGGGTAGGGATAGGGTGGCTGGGTTGTGGACATTGGGGAGGGTATGTGCTATGTTAAGTGGTGTGAAATGTGTAAGCCTGACGATTCACAGACATGTACCCTGGGGCAAATATACATTATATGTTAATAAAAATTTTAAAAAATGAATTCAGTTATTGCAATCAACATAGGAATATTTAGTAATTTATTTTGTTATATATTCTGATATCTATTTTGGTAAATTGTATTATTCAAATTAATCTTCTATTTTATCTAATATTGACCTAAAGTTGTTTATAATGGTCTTTTACTTTCTTTTGTATAATTGTAGGATCTGTAGACATGCCCCCTTTTTTTATTCTTAATGCTGAGAATATTTTACCTGTTTTATGTGATCAGTCTTGCCTGGAGTTTTACTAATTTTTTGAAAAAAAAATTCATTGACTTTATTATTTGTCAATTTTCTATTTCATTGATTGCCATTCTCATCTTTAATATTTTTTTTCTACTTTGAGTTTTATTTGTTCTTCTTTTCCAGCTTCTTAATATGGAAGCTTATATCACTTATTCTATATCCTCATTTCTTTCTGAGAAATTTAAGAGCATATTTTCCCTCTAAACACTTCTTTTTTTTTTTTTTTTTAAGATTTTATTTATTTCTTTCACATAGAGAGAGATCACAAGTAGGCAGAGAGGCAGGCAGAGAGAGAGGAGGAAGCAGGCTCACTGCCAAGCAGAGAGCCTGATGCGGGGCTTGATCCCAGGACCCCGAGATCATGACCCAGGTGCCCCACTCTAAACACTTCTTTAACTATATTGCTAAATTGCTTCTTTAAATTTTGATTTGTCGTTTGTTCATTCATTCTTTAACTATATTGCTATATTGCTTCTTTAACTAAATTTTGATATGTTGTTTGTTCATTCTCATTGAGTTAAAAATATTTTCTAGTTTTCTCTGTGGTTTTTCATTTGACCATAGGTTATTTAAACATGCATTATTTAATTTCCAAAGATTTGGATTTTTTTTTTAAATATCTTATTGTTATTGATTTTTATATTAATACCACTACTGTCATAAAATGTATTCTGTGTGATTTCAACCCTTTTAATTTTAATGAATCTTGTTTTATGGCTCAGCATATTTTGTCTATCTTGTTTAATGGCTCATGTGCAGTTCAAAAGGATGTATATTCTGCTGCTATTGTTGGGAGTAGTATTTATGAATGTCAATTAGGTCGAGTTGGCTGATAGTGTTGTTCAAACCTTTAGACACTTTACTGTTGGGGTGCCTGGGTGGCTCAGTGGGTTAAGCCTCTGCCTTCAGCTCAGGTCATGATCTCAGGGTCCTGGGATGGAGCCTGGCATCGGGCTCTCTGCTCAGCGGGGAGCCTGCTTCCCCCTCTCTCTCTGCCTGCCTCTCTGCCTACTTGGGATCTCCCTCTCTGTCAAATAAATGAATAAAATCTTTAAAAAACAAAACAAAACACTTTACTGTCTTTTTTTCCCTACTTTTTCAGTTACTAAGAAAGTGATGCTAAAATATTTAACCATGATTTTAGACTTGTCTTTTCCTCCCATTTCTCCCATCTTCTATCTGGTTTTGCTTCATATATTTTGAAGTTATTTTTTTCTCTCAGTCCCATCTTTTTTCTTCCCTTTTTTTTCTTCCATCTTTTGGGGGATTTACTTGTTTTTAAATATTCCACTTAAACTTCGATATTGACCTTTAAGTTCTGCCTCTGTAATCCCTTAGTGATCTTTTTAAAGTTATTTTAGATATTACAATATACATCTTTAAAGTATCATAATCTATACTCAATAATATCTTCATAGTCAGTGTAGGAAACTCTCCTACAATCATGCAAATAAACTGCATAAGTTCATTTAAACTCCTCCTACCCTCTGGATATCGTTTTCTTATATTTTACTTCTACTTCTGTGATAAACTTCATAATACATTGTTAGTTTTGCTTTGGGCAATAATATTTTAAAGGATTACATATACGTGTGTATATAGACATCTACACCTACATAGCTATATACATATAATCACTTAGAAGAAGGAAAATGTTCTTCTGTGTTTGCCTGGGTATTTACCTGTCTGTTGTTCTTCATTCCTTTTTTTTCTTCTTAATTATTTCTTTTTGTGTATGTCTTCTAGACAGATGCATCCTCTCAGCTTATGCCTTTCTGAAAATGTCTTTGATCTTACTTTAATTTGTGAAAGATATTTTTATAGAACTCAAGGCTGAAAGTTTTCTCCTTTTGATGCGAAAATGCCATACCACGCCCTCTGGGCTCCATTGTGTCTCTGAAAAGCCTTCCTTCATTAAGTTGTTTTCCCCCTACGCATACTATGTCTTTCTTTCTCTGGCTACTTTCAGAATTTGCTTTTTGTCTTTGATTTTCAGCAATTTGACTATGATATGCCTGGGTTTGGTTCAGTGCTCCCACCGCTGCTCAGCACACAGCATTTCTTGGCGATGGCAAACCTGGCCCACTCCAGCAAGATGGCAGTGGAAAAAATTCTCCGTGCCTGTAAACTTGGGATACTTGTTCAACTGGGATACTTCTTCAACTGGGAACCAATTATCATGGGTTCCTTGGCCATTATTGCTCTGGATTTGTTTTGCTGTTGTTAGCATGCGAGAAGAGAAAAGTTCAGAAATACTGGCATTGGCTTATGAGTGTTCTACCAATAAATCATGATATGTCTCTTCATTCATCTTTTATTGCAAGTAAGAAACTCTAATTTTATTAAATAAATTTTTTAACTTAATAAATATTTATTTAGTGCTATTCAGAAACTTTTCTAGAGCTAAGGCTATGGTGATGAGCAAAACCATATAAACTCTGACCTTATGGAACTTTTACTCCAGAGTTGGAGACTGGCCTTAGCAGTCACCAAAAATGAATGTGAAAATGCCTTCCTTCATTTCTTGATGTCCCTGGCCAGACTGAACTAATTTGATATTCTATGGATCCTATATGAGGCCCTAAAAGATGATTTACTCTATTGCCATTATAAAAATTAAGTCTACAATCAAATGCATGTGTTCTCTAGAATTAGTATCAGTCTAAATTTTTAAACATTTCATTGTTATGCTTTATAATATGAATTCAAATCTGTAACAGGAAACTTACCACATTTCACTTAATCCAAGATACTGTCCATTGTAAAACCATTATTCTATATACTGCTATGAAAGCAACAGTTTGTCAATTACACTGAAATGTCAACAAATTTGAGACATAACCTGATATCAGAGATACTAAAATGTGAGCAAGATAGTTCAATCCTCCCCAAAAAGCAGCCTCTGGACAAAAATTACCAGCATCACCCCGGAAATTGTTAGGAATGCAAATTATTCAGTTTTGCCCCAGATCTGGGATGTACACAACCTGGATTTAACCAACTCTCGAAGTTATTCTGATGCATGATAAAGTCTCAAAATCACCGGAAAAAGGGCATCTTAGCATCTCTGCAACACAATATTTCAAAAAGCTTTTGTAGATTCATTCATTCATCAAACACTTCCTGAAAACCTATCACATGTCAGGTATCAGTCTGGATACACGATACGGACACAGATATGAACGGGACTATCACCCACCAGAGTTTATCATCTCGAAGCAGGTTTGTCATTTAGGAACTGAGATTAGACCCAATATGATGAATACTATGACTGGGGTGCCCTCAGAAGGCCAGGTAGGAAGAGATTACTTCTGACCTAAATGTTGGTGAGGCTTTTATGATGGAGGTGGCATTTGAAGCTGGGTCTTGAAGGAGGTGGAGGATTTTATATTTCAGAATGGAAGTAAAGGAGAAGTAATGTTCTGCAGAAGGATTTTCCTTCCCAACACCCTACCTCTTATGCATATTCTTAAAAAAGTCACAAACTAACTAGAAGAGCATCCGATGAAGAAATATGTGTGATGACGACTGTGCCAAGCCTCTCTCTGGACTCTCTGGAGACATGTTCACCCCCAGCGCCCTGGTGCCAATGGAAATTCCAGTGAGTCCTGGGGGGAAAAGGCAAGCCCGAGTACTTCCTTTTACCAGCTTGTAATACCCATGATAGAAATGCTGTCGAGGGGTGCCTGGGTGGCTCAGTCGTTAAGCGTCTGCCTTCAGCTCGGGTCATGATCCCAGAGTCCTGGGATGGAGCCCCACATCGGGCTCCCTGCTCGGCAGGAAGCCTGCTTCTCCCGCTACCATTCCCTCTGCTTGTGTTTCCTCTCTCGCTGTGTTTCTCTCTGTCAAATAAATAAAAATCTTTAAAAAAAAAAAAGAAGAAGAAATGCTGTCGATAAGTGGACAAGGTCCCAGAGCAAAGTGAGAGAAGCGCAAAGTGAGAGAACCAGGAAACCAAGCAACCCAGCAGCAGCAACACGATCTCACTGTCATGGAGGGTCTTGGGCTAAGCTCATTTACATTGTACCCACCAACTTTCTGGACACATAAAATTTAGAAGTACTTAATGTTTGTTGTGCTGAAGAGACAAATTTAAAGTAACAAGGATAAAGGGACACTAATTTTTTAACCCCAGCAGCAGGGTGATGGCCAACTTGGGCTATCATGCATTCCATGAATTAATTTAACACCGTCCATTGTTTTCAGCAGCAGAGCGCTGTGTATTACTTTTGCACCGCTCCTACCTTTCTGTGGGAGAGGGACAAACTTCGCACTCATTAGGGAAGGCAAATAGCACAAAACCACACAAATACTCACCCAAGAAGTGTTTTAGCCACTTGTCTTCAACGGGAAGAGGGTTTGTTCATATGAGAACTGGAAAAGATGGCAGGAGATAGAGCTGTTCCCAGGGGTTCCAACAACAGTCCCACACATGGACCTGCTTCCAGCTCCTGAGCTTTGGAGACAAAAGGAATGCTTCCTTCAGCCACAAGCACTTCCTGTTTTCCATTTCAGTTGGACGTTAGCCTCTGATTCTCCACCTCTCATTTTCTTTTGCCAGTGCGCTAGACATATGTGACGTGTATTTTTTCCCCGACAGGCATAGGATACAAAATGGTAGGCTCTCGGGGATGCTGGAGGCTTTTGGAAGAACAGTCACCATTTTGTATCTCTTGGCAAATCCTCCTGACACACCAGTGGGATAGGACCAGCCTCTCCTACTCACTATTCCAACATGCTGGAACTCTAAGGAATCCTTATGTTACATAACAGAGCACCACGGACCGGAAGAGGTATGGGGGCAAACCAAACATAAGCCTTCTTGTCTGAAACTAGATCATGCTTTGAAATGTCACAGATTCTACATTTCTCTGCTGTGGTGTCATTCTCAACTCATGAAGAATAACTGTCCAAAGGTCAGTGGATGTTTTTGAGCTAGAAACCCCATGCCACACAGAGAATATAGGCAGATGCCCTCATTGCTTGCTTCTGCCCTACTAAAATGCAGTGGGTAGGACAGAATAAGATTTCAACTTGGGCGTACTATTGTTACCTTGGGGGAAACAGAGGCAAGCAGGAGTCTTCAATCTTAGTTTTGGATATTCTTGGAAAAGTAGATGTTCATAAAATATCCCAGCCAAATTGAGTGCATTGCTTTTTTTTTTAATCGTTGAGGCAATGATGTTTCACAATGAAGAAATCAAATGTTTTATAAGGAAGGCATTATTAACAACTATTACTTTGACTTGAAATTGGATTGGGGCCTTACTTACAAGGCTTCTCTAGGTTTCTGTGGGGATAGTGGAAGAGGCTTGCCATAATTGGTTAAAAGCCTGGAATGTGCGTTCAGATAGGCCTGGGCTTGAATCCCAACTCTTCTGTTTACCTGGGACTTGGAAAAGTTGCTTTATTTCATCTATAAAATGGAGATGATAATGTCTAGCTTGAAGGATTGTTAGATTTGTTCCCAAGGAGTGAGTATGTTAATGTTTGTAAGCACAGTACCTGGCACATAGAACGTTCTGAAGGAAGGCTATTTTAAAAATTTCCCACATCTACAACATGGACTCCTTTAGAGACCGAAGACCTCATTTCCTAGTCAGCAGATAACAGGCTATGGAATCATCCTCCATGTAAAGCTTACAGTGAGGAAGGAGTGGGAGAAGTAGGGAGAGGGTTGGAAACAGAGTAGGCAACACGGGGCATTCTCTGGGAGTCTGTCAGAGGAAGTCATTCTCTGTAACGACACAAGAAGTCAGGGCAAAGTTGGCCATCAGTGGCCACGGAGAAGCAGGTGCATGACCATCGTGGACAAGCTCCCAGTCACAAATCCCTGTTTGTCATGAAAGTGTCACTAAGGAGAGGCTCTGTGAAGTAACTGAAGTCACCCTGAAGGCAAAAAGCAAATTGAACAGCTGGCCACCGGGACCAGGAGGTAAGGGGGTAAGACCATGTGCTCACAAAGTAAGAACAAACACAAACTTTCCAAACCACTCATCTGTTTTGGATTTATAAAATTGGCATCTGAGCACATCATTTGGCACAACATTGCATGGCATTAACGTTTTCATATGGATCTTGAAAGTACATTTAAAAACTAATTGCAACGTGGGAAACCACTGTTGGCTTTGGCTAGCTGACCATTAATTCTTCATTACAAGAGTGACAGCTGACAAGGGCACCTACTTTGCCCTAGTTTCCCACTCTCTAAGAGAGGGCCGTCACCATGCATTTCTCTGCACAGAGAAGCATTATTCTGATTAGATGAATATTTTAGAATCACAAAATTTGGCATGCCCTTGAGCCATCTTATTCATTTAGGCCCACAATTGGGTCACAAAGACCTCTGGGCCAATGCATTTTTTTTTTTTCAGGTGAGAGCCCAGAATTAAGGATACAAGCAAATACACAGAAATAAACCAACCATGTGCCTCTTTTGGGCATCTGATTTGGCCTTCAAGAGTAGGCTCAAAAATAACTAGATGCTTAATTACACATCTAAATTTAGTCCGTGAATTTGCAAGTGTAAGTAATCAGGGAAGTATTTGCTTAGAAATGTGTTCCATTTCCTTTGTTTGCTCTAAATCAAATTACTGAGCAGCAGATCTGATCCTGAAATATTTTTTAAAAATGTGTTCTAGAGCCCCACCACTTTAGGCTGTGATCCTGAAGGACCTCATAACCCAACAGGGTTAGACATAATGAGAACTCATTTTAAGGAGGCTGCCAATGGCATTCAAGGACATGGGCCAAACTAGGTCAAGTGACTTAGGATGCAGGGCCTTTTCCTTCTCACTGTCTACCTCAACAGGAACCAGAGCTCATCTGTACTGATTTTGCTTTCCTTTTGGCAACCATGGTAAGGACATTCAATAGGCACACTGGAGGAACATTACGAAGCACCAGGGACTGAGCCTGGTATGGTACTACATATCTCCATTTATTCATTCTAGAAGGAGGCTTCATACATACGACAATATGCTATGATAGTCGCTCTTAATATAAGTGGGGCAGACTGAATTGTTGGTTCCAGTTTCTCAGTTTCTTGTAGCATTAGTATTATACATTCATCTTTCTGGGGTTTCATAGGTAGAGTGTACTTTCCTGGGCCTTGGCTCTGGGCTTGGTCATGCACTTCACTTTAGTCAATGGGACACAAGCAGGGGCTTGAATTGGCTTTCTCACGTGGGCTTGAGTTTTTGACTTTACACGCCGCCATGAGAGACACGTGCTCTGGCGGACCCCTGCCCCCAGAACGAGACATGGAGCCAGGGCTCTCCCATCCATCCTGCAGATGGGTGAGGGGCAAATCAATCCTTTTTGTTGTATTCCACTGAGATTTTGTGACTGTATTTTGTGTTTCTATTTGTATTCCACTGAGAATTTATCAGCAAATGTTGGCTGACACACCAGGTCTAGTGCAGGTGAATCTACAAGATGCTCCAAATCCAGCCTTGAAGATCCTGAGGCGGCTCCTGGAGTTGGTGATGACCAAACTGAGACTGGGGGGTCCGTGGTCTGTGTGGGAGGAGGAGGGTGAAGAGGATTGGTGGTGGGAGGTAGAAGGAAGGGCAGACAGAAGGAATGAAGAGAGCACGACTGGTTCTCTGGGTTACAGGTAGGTTATCTTGGCTAGGGAGGGTGAAAGAGCCCTTAACCTTGCCTAGGGTTCTCTTAAAGGGAGGAGAGCCCCAATTCCGCAGCCGATTTGCAGGTGTGTGTGCTCTGTATAATCCCGGTATATGGCGGATGTGCATTCTATGTCATGTATAGTGGATGGAATTTTGGTGAATGGATTTTTTCATAACACCTTCAATTTATCAGATGGCTTTTCTTGAAGACCTATCATTTCGAGGATCATGGAATTTTAGAACTGGTAGATGCATTAGGTTTTCTGGTGTAACTTTCCTGGAGGTACCAGAGAGGGGAAGTGAGCAGCTAGGGATTACGCAGCAAAATTTTGGCAGGGCTGGACCAAGCAAGGGTTTTTGCTTTAGGTTTGTTGTCCGCTCTCTCCTCCCACCCCCCCCCTTCTTTTTCCTCAAGAGCAGGCCTTACCTGGAATATTTTTCTCTTGTTTCTCTTCATGCTAGAAACCCCATTTTTTCCTACTGGATCAGAGCCTGCACAGGTCAGCCCAAGTCCCTATCTCTTATGGGAAGGCATCATACACACACCGAGGCAGCGCTTAACACACACACACACACACACACACACACACACACACACACACCACAGCAATTACTCTCTTCTCTCTCTCTATTATACTGAACCTAGTATTCTAAACACTATTGAATATTTTGTCTTATTTTCCATTGATAAAAAGACCCTTCATTATAACAGCCCATGCTGATTTGAAAGAAAGGGGATTTTAACTGGGTTCAAATGACCTAATCTATTTTTTAAAAGAAGAATAATGCATTTTTCTGCCCAGGATTTGGCATTTTCTTAGAATATGAGAAACAATCTAGACTTAACAGGGTTAGATCATCTTACATATGTGTTTCTATACTCTATCTGAAACCAGCATCGTAGTAAATGGTAATAATAAGAGCCATTTCCACCCATCACTCATACTGAAAATTGACTGGTCATGACCACAAGCACACCATTAACACATAGTTAAGTATATATGCTTTTTACTTCTTTCTTGGGGCGGGAGGGGGGTAAGGGCTCTCGAACAATTTTAACTTCATGTGGTATACACTTTTCTAAAATCTGACTGACTTCTTGGTTACATAGTCCTTTAATGAGATCTATAAACTCACAATTCAGAAGGTTCTTTTTATTCTAGTAAGTACAAAATTGTAAAGCTGATCTTAAAAGCCTGATGACTTAACTGTATACTCTTAAGTCAGTAATTAAACAGAGAAACCATTCAGCTCTTCGCCAAGGAATTTTCCAGTGAAAGTGTCCCAGAGTTAGAAGTTATCCAGATCACATAACTGGAAGTTAAAATTAACAAGCAGAAAAATGACTGGCTTTGCTTTTAGCATTTCTTTGGATGAAATCTGGCTTTGGGGCAGTTTGTAATCTGGGTTCTAGTCCCTGCTCTGCCGCAATTAGACATGTGACCTCGGGCAAATCACATAAGCCTCTGTGGTCTCAAGCTCCTCATTTGTCAAATTAGAGGGCTGAATCAAGTTAGCTCGAAATTTCTGCCCATTTCTATGTCTAGCACTTAAAGTTATGATTCCAAGAGTGGTTGGTTGTCATTTATTCTCCAAATCCACTTAGATGAGAACCATAAGAGGGAGGCTAAAATTGCAGCAAGTAACACACAGGTTGAATTTAAAGAACTTGACACAGAAATACTCACTGTAAGGCGGGATTATATATAGTTAATGAGGCTGCTCTTAGGGGTCCTTCAGAATGAATCGCTAATAGGAAGCCTGATTTGGTTTACACAGAGCTCTCCGTTTACTACCAGCATCAGTTACAAAGGGAAGGGGGTACAACTCTAGAAATAAGGGCCAATTTTATCATAAGCGATTACATCATTTAGTACCTTTATTAAGATTCTTAGCTTAAGAATCTTAACCAACTTAAGTAACTTTTGGTAACACTTTTCATCAAGATGTAGAGACCTCATGGAACCCAAGACCAGAAATGCAGTTGGACCTCAGGGGAGGTCTGCAGCTGGAACAGAAGGTATCAGGTGCCTGGGCAGGGCCCCTCCCTCTTGCTGCTACTTCTCTCCAATTATCACCTCCATTCTTCTTTTCCAGAATATGTTCCCGCAGGTAGAAGATTCCCTACTTCCCAGCCAGCACCTGACAAATGTACACAATCTGTTCTAGGAGATTAAGGCGTACTTTGTCCTTTCATAGGAGAACCACCTAGATTAATTGGAAGTTTTTCAACCCAACTTCCAAATTCTTAAAAGAGGGCATCTGATTGCTCTGATTGGCTCAGCATGGTCACACACTCATTCCTGGTCCAGTCAAGTGCAGCCGAGGGGGGAGGGTCAGAGGTGACAGACAGGCATCCCTGGGTAGCAGGGACTCTGGGTGTAGGACTCCGGGGCACGTCTCACATTGTGTTGTACGTGTGTGCTCCCCGGTGGAATGGAGCAATGGGAGGTCCTACCATTGCCTAGAGATAGTTCTCCAAGAAGGAGACGATTATTGCCATCGCCAAAAGGCATTTATTGTAAGCAAATAAGCCCAGCTGCTAGAAAGCCAACCTCCTTCCCAGTACGACTCCATCCCACCTACCTGACCTCAGAAAGTTTCCTCTGCTCAGGGTCTGGAATCCCACCTATCCGTCCGACCTCCGATACAGGTCTCATTCTTGTGCCTGATGCGATCATCTAGCAGCCAATGAAGTAGTGGGTATCCAGGGAAAGCCACTGAAAGCCACTCTGATGTCGAAATGGCTCTGAAGACATCGATGAGGCTGGTTCCCTCCTCCTCCTCCTCCTGGGAGGTTTCCAGGTGGGTAAGCTCCTGAGGTACTGCCTTCTAGAATCCCAGGAGTTTCTTGGCTCCCCTTCAATAACCAGCCCCACACTCAGCCTGCCCTGAGAAGAGACAGTCCTCCCAGCAACACCAAGCCACGTGTTTCTTCTCCAAAACATGCAAATCCACTGGGTGTGAGCAAGTATTACACATTTGTAATTTATTTTCTTTGATTCAGAACTCCTTCATGCAGATTTATGAACACTAGACGTGAAGATCAATTTAGCCCTACTTCTGCCTTATTTAACTTGGCCGTTCTGGAATGAGCTTTTACCCAAGTGGCTATAGTTACGATATCAAATCTTTGAAAAGCCGAGCTTCTTTGTCTGGTGCTTGGCATTTGGTGCATGTGAAATGGCTTGGATCCGATATTTCCTTTCCTCTAAGTAAGAACACATCTCTTGAAAAGGTTTGGTGCAGTCTTGCCAAAGAAGGAAGCAGGAAACTCAAGCCAGCCTGGAGTTCCATGAGCCATGGAAAACTGGCTAAATTCACCATGAAAATAATTTGGAAACATGAAGTAAGTACAGAGCTACCTTTTCTGAGCCCACTTCTTCATTCCAGCCTCGGGAATACTATGTGTTAATGCATATTTGCTGAAAAATGACAACCTTGTTGAAATCTTTTTAACCCCTATGAATCTAGCTCAGAATTGTGGTCATCTGAACAAGCGTCATGAGGTTTCTCTTGGATCTATCTTTGAAAAAAAAAAAGATGTTTGTAATGGAGTCAATGATCCAAACAAAGGGCAGGCTAAATTTAAGTGATTAACAATTTGATTTTCATATGATGAACGTGTACATTTTAATTGCTCTGGTGCCTTTTATTAAACTCAGTCTAAAGTGTGGAAAAAAGCAATTATGTTAAAAACATCCCAAAAAATCCTGCAAAACAGGCTTTCATTAATTCAAACAGTTGTCCCACTCGTTAGTCTGAACTAGTAGGGCTCTACTGTATGTAAAATAAAGGGGGAAATGTCAGGCTTGTCCTCCAAAACCAGCTCACTCGGGTGCTTACAAGCCCCTGGGAGGTTCTGAAGGTGCACAAGTTCCAGATCTTTGCCCAACTCTGACCTGGTTGTGTAGATTTGGTTGAAGGGCTATGCTTCTATTTTGTTCAGTCATGCCCACATTTTCCCCCTCTTCAAAGGTTCTTTTCTGAGTATATTGTAAATGGATATTTTTGTTTATCTGATCATCCTGTTCTTAAGGGTTGAATTTAGAAACTCTCATACAGAAGCCTTGATAGAAGTGATGGGGGAAGGTTGGGCTTACACAGCACAAGGGCGAACATGCCGGGGCTGAAGGGGATGAAGAGACAGGAGGCCGCGCCCTAGCTTCCCGAGCAAGACGTCTGGGCCAGAAAAGCGGCTCAAAGTAGGAGCGGCCAGAGCCCTTCCTGAGGTCAGATTATTGGTCATTGGATATGGGAGGAAGGGTGATCTTGAAGTTTCCTCCCAGGCGCAGTGAGGCTAGAAGTTAATAGTGGAGCTTCCGGATCCAGCTGATAAGATTGTTTCTTTCAGATCCTCGAATGAATGGTTTTAGCCTGAAGGAGGGCTCTGCCGTCAGGTTGGAAATGGGCAGGCTTCTCCTGAAGAAGAGAAATGCCATGATTAGAGAATTCCTTTTTAAGATCTTTTCTTGTTTTTGAATTTGGGAAGATCCTGAATAGGAACTAAGAGTTGTTTAAACAGCACCCCCCACCTCCATCCACCCTGTCCCCTGGAGTCTAATCAGTATGAAATGGGCAGCAGAACTCGGACACTGCCAGCCAAGTTTGAACTGCCTCTTTCTGCTACAAATGTTTCTTGTGGAAGACACAAAAGACAGAGATTACCATTCTTTAAAAAAAAAAAAAATCAAGAGAGACTTAAAATATGGCTTATTATGTGGAAGACTTGTTGGCAGTTTGAATTTTACATCCTCCAAAATAAAGTTCTTTGATGGAAAACATTTGATTTTCACCAGGGAGCTCCCGGGGCTGACACTGACAAGGAAGTAAAGGCCATTTCCTTTCCAGGGACAAATGCTCCGAGGACCCTTACCTCACATTTCTTGGGAGATGCGCCCTTGGTGTCAGGCTGAGGAAAAGGGGGGCATCGAGCTTTGAAAGAAACAGCTTTGTTTCTTGCTTTGAGGAAGCAGTTTTGTAACTCTACAGAGGCGATGCTAGCGCTGAGGAATTAACCGGTTTCTGTTAGCCCTCTGCTAGCTGGCCAGGAAGCATGCCAGGAGTATCCTAGCGTGAACAAGAATGCTATTTTGGTCTGTTGTAAAGAACTGTGGAATGCAGATTTGGGACGGTTTCATCACATTCGTCAGCAACCACAAAACAAATGTTATTTCAGAATGAGGACTATGGATGCAGAAATACTAAAAATTAAATAAAATGAAGATTACAGAGCCATTTTCACAGTCTGAGGAGAAGGCTCCCTACTCAAGCTTTGCCTTTTTTTTTTTTTTAAACCAAATGCTTCCACACAGTGTTGGGTGTTTGCAAAGTTTGATGAGGGCCAGGCGTAGAGAGGAATTGAAGCATTCCCCTGCTTCTGCCTCCAAACCATGTGGGAGGGACAAACAGCCCATGTTGAGTAATTCCAAACACTCGTTCTTAAAATAAATAAAGACTCTGTCTACCCAGAAGAAGTTACCTATAGAATTCAACCATTTCGCAATAATTAGATTCCTCCCTTGAGAGCTTCTCTGGAGAAGACAGCCATTTTCAAAGAAATAATTATAAGTGTTTTTAGCGGTAGCAACGCAGTCTCCAGAGAGGCAAAGGGTTTCACAAAGGGACCAAAGTGGACAGCTGATGCTGCTCTCTACTCTCTGCCCCAGGCTATCCTGCATATGTATATGTACACTTCATCTCTGCATCTTTTTCTGGACTTTCAGTAGGACATTTTTATCAAGAATCTCTAGGCTTCTTTCCTCATGGAATTAAATGCTTCTAAGATTCTGTGATTTAGAGCAGGCATGAAATGTTCTCTCCATTTCACAGAACTATTGGTTTTAATGAATTAACAACTTTGCTTTCCTTAAATAAACAAATAGAAACATTTAATGGTATTGGACTCAACGACCCCGGCGCTGGCATATCCGTCTAGTACCCACTGCCTAAAACTTCATAATTAGAGATTCATTCCTGTAGATTAAATATTGTCCTCCCTCCTTTAAACTTTAGATCTCTTTGTGAGGAGAATGGCATTAAATCACTATGTCAACTAGTTTAATCCTCAAAAGCAATTAGAAAGTCTGAAAAGACCCAGACTTTGTGAGAATATAGAGCAACAGCAAATCCTATGCAATGAGGCTGTGAGTATAGATTGCTAGAGCTACTTTCTAAAACACCTTGGGAATTTACTTCTAGCAAGATGGAGCAACAGGGACTGAAATTCCTGGCCTGCCTAAAAAAAAAAAAAGCCCCCCAAGTATATCTGATAAGTTCAAAGGAAGAATGTTTTTCAAGATGCTGAACATCAGACAGTAAAGGACAGTGACCCGTAAGAGGTGGGACACAAAGAAGGTGAGCCTTACGCTCTACCCTATGATCACCTTGAGGGCATTTGTGGGCCACATTCCAAGGAGGGGACCCTGGAAGGAGCCCAATGCTGAGCTGAGGGGACGTTGAGAGACTCAAGGTCACAGGGTGGGAGAAGAAAGCTCCCTACAGAGAGAACCACAGATGTCCACAGAGGGTCCCTCTTGACTCAGTGGGGTATGATTTAGTATGTGTAGTGGAGACACTACCCAAAGCTGGGGAAAGAACCATCAGAAATATTAGAAGGAACCACATGCTAACTCACAAGGCCCAGAAGTAGTGCCCGTTTCTATCAGCTGGGTTGAGAAACTTAATAATTCATAGGGTATTGGGTAGAGTACTGAGAAGAGTCCTATCTCAAGAGTGGGGAAAATTTATCTCTATACCAAATGTTGTTCTGGTCATGCCTAAAATATTTTCAAAGCAAGAAATGAAGGGATCAAACTGTTTTCAGACAACTCAACCATGTCCCAGAACAAAGTCCAAGAATGCTTATAGGAATAAAGTATCCAGCACCCAATGAAATAAGCTCACAATGCCTGGCATCCAAGCAAAGTTTGCCAGAGATGCAGAGAAGCTGGAGCATAAAGCAGTGGGGACATAGACACCACCTCTTGAGGTATTTAAAGACAACGACAGTCAGGCCCCTATTCTCAGGAGTTCACCATCCTTCTCTCCAACCACAGCAGGTTCCCAGTTGTTTTAAAATGTGCCTGGAACTTTAATTTTATTAGTAAAATTACATAGTAATAGTGTTGGAGTATAGTAAGGCAACAGATCAGAAGATGATTGCCATTAAAAAGGTATTTTGCTAAAAAAAAAAAAAAAAAGGGTATTTTATTTACCAACATTTTCCGCAAAGGACCTTGAAGAGCCAAAGCAACCTTGAAAAAGAAAAACAAAGCTGGAGGCATCACTATTCCAGACTTCAAGTTACATTACAAAGCCGTGGTGACCAAAACAGTACAGTACTGACACAAAAATAGACATACAGGTCAATGGAACAAAATAGAAAACCCAGAAATGAACCCACAATTATAAGGTCAATTAATCTTTGACAAAGCAGAAAAGAATATCCAATGGGAAAAAGACAGTCTCTTCAACAAATGATTTTGGGAAAATTGGGCAGCCACATGCCAAAGAATGAAACTGGACCACTTTCTTGTACCAGACACAAAAATAAATTCAAGATGGATTAAAGATCTAAATGTGGGACCTGAAACTAAAAATCCCAGAAGAGAACATAGGCAGTCACTTCTTTGACATTAGCCATAACAACTTCTTTCTAGATATGTCTCTTGAGGCAAGGGAAACAAAAGCAAAAATAAACTTTTGAGACTACATCAAAATAAATATCTCCTGCACAGAGAAGGAAACAATTAACAAAACTAAAGGGCAGCCCATGAAATGGGAGAAGATATTTACAAATGACATATCTGATAAAAGGTTAGTATCCAAAATCTATGAAGAACTCATAAAATTCAATACCCCCCAAAATAAATAATCCAATTAAATATGCACAGAAGACATTAACAGACGTTTTTCCGAAGAAGCCATACAGATGGCCAACAGACACATGAAAAGATGCTCAGCGTCACTCATCATCAGGAAAATGCAAATCAAAACTGCAGTGAGATACAACCTCACACCTGTCAGAACGGCTAAAACCAACAGCACAAGAAACAACAGGTGTTGATGAGGATGCAAAGAAAGGGGAACCCTCTTCTCCTGTTGGCGGGAATGCAAACTGGTGCAGCCACTCTGGACAATAGCGTGGAGGCTCCTCAAAAAGTTAAAAATAGAACCACCCTATGATCCAGCAATTGCACTACTCGGTATTTACCCAGAGAGTACAAAAATACTAATTCAAAGGGAATACATGTACCCCAATGTTTATAGCAGAATTATATGCAAGAGCCAAATTATGGAAACAGCCCAAGTGTCCATGAATGGATACTTCTGGGAATGATTAAGGTATAGGAATGGGGGCGTTGAATGGATGAATGGATGAATTTATATGAATGGGAGTATAGGAATATGGCCCCCTGGAGTGTAAGAGGCAGAGGAGGGGAGCAGCTGGGAGTATGGACTCAGGATTGGTTGGTTTGCATGTCAAAGGTATGCTTCCTGGCAAATTGTTTACTATCTCCAGGAATTAGCTAATCCTGAAGGGCCATTCTCTTCCTGGTCAGTAAAGCCCTAGATGTCAGTGCATCAATACAGAAAATAAAAGAATATGGTTAAATATAGCTGATACACCAGTGTGAGCCTCGGTGGGATGATGTGTGAACTGAGGCCTGTGTGGGCACATCAGGTGGGTTGGAGGTATGTCCCGGGTCTGAGAAGAAAAAGGGGTAAAGGCCAAAGAGCTGTAGTGTCCCAGTTCGGTTCAAGAACAGTAGGGGTATGTAAGAAGGGAGCAGTGATTCAAAATAAAGCTTTACCCCGACTTGGCCTCTAGCCTGAGCCCTGGAGTGATCCCTGCTGAGCAGAAACAGCTGGGGTCCTGGCCTTAATGGGCATCAAGGGATAGAATGGATGCTTCTCTTCCTCAGCAGTGACCGGAGGTGGTGTCACAGCGAAGGGGGGGTAGTGGCTGACACCACATGGCAGCTGTGAGAGCCGGTTTTCAGAGCTCTTAAGAGACATCCAGGAATACCCAGAATTATTGTCAAGGAATTTGAGGGTGGCTAGAATTCTCCCAGAGCAGGTGGTGGGAGGGCCGCGGCAGCTCTGTCCCTCGGCTGTTCCACATTGTCCTGCTGTTACATCCGAGCTGGAGTGGCCTGGAAATCCTAAGCACCCTGCTGGTTCTCAGACTAGAGTCCGTGCCTGTAATTCCTGAGGACTTCTGTATTCTGCCCAGGAATTTATCCTGGGGGGTTATCATTTTGGTGATAATCTTGAAAAAGGAAAAAAAAAAAATCGAATCTCTACTTAATCATGTGAACAACTGTCTTAGTTTGCCCAGGCTACCACATCCAAACACCATAGACTGGGTGTCCCAAACAGCAGGACTGACTTCTCACAGTTCCCGAGGCTGGGAAGTCCAAGGTCAAGGTGTTCGCCAACTCACTGGTGAGGGCTTTCCTACTGGCTTGCAGCCGGCCACTTCTCACTGTGCCTTCATTTGGAAAAAAGAATAAGCAAGCAAGCTCTGGCCTGTCCTCTTCTTCTAAGGACACTAATCTCATCATAGAGACCTCCCTCCCGTGACCTCATCTAAACTTAATTAGCCCCCGGAGTCCTCACCTGTAAATACTATCACATTGGAGGTTAGTGGTTAAAGTTATGAATCTGGGGGAGGACACAAACCTTAAGTCCATAACCACCACATAATAATGAAATATTAGTGAATTCAGGGCTCACACTGGGGATTTTGTTTTCTGTTTGTATTTGCATCACATAGAGGACGTGTTGTTTGAATGAAGGTTTTACAATGGGGAGAAAAAGAGGGGTGGGGGAAATGCAGGAGAACATGGAGGGGGAGATAGAGGCTTGCTGAACCAGAGCGGAGCCAAGAGCCGCACATTCACGTAGGGAGTGAGCAGATCTACCACCAATCGACCTCTTTGTTCACACCAGCTTGTAGTCAGTGAGGAGGAAAAGCACAATGGAAAATGTTGTGTTTCTGATTCATACCATAATTGTACTACATTCCCAGGAAAAGCAGGTTTCAAAAATGCCACAAATGTAGCCTCATCTTTGAGCATAAAAGGCAGTTTTCTATGGCTATCAAGTAGTACATCATTGAAATTGGCATTTGAGGATTGCATACCAGCAGAATTTTTTGATTATTATTATTAAATTTGATTCTACTTATTCCTGAACTAGAAAATAAAGCTATGGAATTTTGCTTTTTTTTTTTTAATCGTGTACTTACCCTAATAAGTACTCTCTCTGCATTGGCTTGCTACAGACAAAAGATGGGACAGGAACCAAGGCCCCTTCTTTCTATTCTTAAGCCATTTTGGTCAGTTTCACCCAAACAGCATCATCAGTTACATTAACTTGCTATTGTTAACAACAGTGTGCTTTTGTAAGTTTGTATTAACTTTGAGATTTGTTTTGGTCTTGTGGATTAAGAACTATAAGCTTAAGGATTTTTCATCTAGTTTTATATTTTGATATCTTTAAGTAATATTATTACAAAAATAACACAGAATCCACAAGAATTTTGCTTCTTTATAAATGGATTTCTTAAGTTTCACAAACACTTGATTAGCCAAATGAAGCATCACATCTTCTACTATGTATCGAGTTGGTTTCTCTGCTATTGTTCAGAGGGCAAACTGTTTCAATACAACCTGGATTTAATCCCGGACTTCTTTCAGCTGTGATTCAATTCCTGTAATACCCAAACTCCCAAAGCCTAAGGCTCTTTCTCTCTCAAATGGGTTGTCCTTTCTCCTGCCAGGTGCCTCTCCTGCTGTAGGTTCTGGAACTTCAGGCAGCCCGCTGATATGTCCGTGCATTGCTCCCAAACCCTCCCCGCACAGCCACGTGTTTTTCCAGAGCTTTGGCAGCTAAATCTGGCTCCTATTGTGAGCCCTGGTCTGTTTTTCAAATGCCCAAAGCTCAGTGATGACCAGGCCCTGGAGTTTAACTGAGAGGCCAGAGATATCCAAGAATAACGGATTCGCTGTGTGAATACCACAAAGAGTTGCACAGAAAGCTCACAGGTCAGTCCCCAACCTCTGACCTCCCACTTCCCCAACTCCCTGCCTTGTCCCCAGCGGCTCAGACCCCACCCAAAATCTCCAGGCCTTTCCCCTGGTCTCTTGCTCTCTTCTTAGCCCTGAATGACTGACCGTGAAAACATCCATTTCCTTCAGAGGAAACTCCTACCACAGTCCAGAGAGTGAGCACCGCCTTCCAAATTCTGGGTTATTGAGTCTTTAACAGCACTGTGTGGGCTAGTCCAACCATGCAGTTCCTGTCCATATTAAGAAACCAAAAAAAATTCTCTAATTCTGTAAGGATACAGTCGTCCTAAAAATACATTCCATTTATATTACAAAACAGAACTTAATAGGATGGACTGTAGCATCTACATCCGGGTTTATGCTAACTTCACTTTTCTTCAAGAAAAATAGGGGTACGTGTTTTATATCTGTGTAACCAGAGAGCCCTTTTGTGGTTATTTCCCTCCAAATATAGAGAGTTTACTCCAATGGTGGATTGACATCATATCTAAAATTGTTAAGATAATGATGGTAATAACAATAATAATAATAAAGTCTTAGCTCTACTGGGTTTTATATGCAATAGGGAACATTTAAGAAATATTATACAAAAATAGAATCAGCTTTCAAAATCGATTTGTATTTTGTGAAAGGCAGGAGAATATAGCAGTGAAACTTGAGAACTCCTGAGTCAGATGACCTGGGATTTGGGGTTCTGGTTGCCCTACATTCCAGTGAGGCCAGAGACCTAAACTCAATGTGTAACTCTCTTCATCTATAAAACAGAGATGACAGTATCTCCCATACCAACTTGTTACTCAGCAAATGTGAACTATGATGATGATAGTGATGGTGGTGGTAATGGTGATGATGATGGTGATGGTGGTGAAAATGATGATGATGGTGGTGGTGGTGGTGGTGATGGCAGTGGCAGTGATCGTGGTGGTGATGGTGATAATGATGATGGGGTGATGATGATGTTGGTTGTGATGATGTTGGTGGTGGTGATGGTGATGATGATGATGGGGTGATGATGTTGGTTGTGGTGATGGTGGTGGTGGTGATGATGGTGGTGATGGTAGTGAAGGCATGATGTTGACGATGATGGTGTGGTGGTGGTGATGATGGTGATGGTTGTGGTCATGGTGATGGTCAGCATTTGGGTACTCTGCAAGAGGTTAAAATCAGAAGGGGTTCCAATTTGTGCTACTCCTCATCATCATTGATAATGAACATTGAGAAGTGGACACCGTGTCCTCCTTTCTCACTGTCCTCCTTCTTCTCACTGCCTTCCATGCCACGTAGAACACTGCAAGGGATTCAGAAGAAACTGTTATTGAGAAGCTGTTGGTGAAAGTGATGATGTTCACCCTTCCTGACCCTCATCCCTCCCTGTGGCTGTCATGGGTTACCAGGAGCTTGGGTGGGCATGATTCTTTGTGCAAGATTAGCAGGGTGGCATCTTAGGCTCAAGGTGGGAGAGGCATTATAGGGGCCCCTAGAAGAGCAACCTTAAATAATTCTACAGTATGTCACTATATTAATTTATAATTATGAAAAGAAATATTATGGTCAAAAATGCATTGGAGTATTGAAGTAAACAATGCTATCTGAAAAACACTTGCAAATAGACATTTCATGTAAAAGAAAGATAAATTAAATGTAACTGGTAGTTTTATGACTGTAGAGCAAATGGACATATTTTGAATCTGAATTATTATTATTGATCCAAATTTTGTATACTGGCTGGCTTTTTGGGGGGGGGAGGATTTCTATTTATTTGTTTGAGAGAGAGAGCATGAGGGAAAGGGAGAGGCAGACTGCTGAGCAGGAGCTCAATACGAGACTCAATCCCAGAACCCTGAGGTCATGACCTGAGCTGAAGGCAGATGCTTAACCGACTGAGCCACCGAGGCACCCCTCAGCTGGCTAATTTTTTAAATGAACAAATTATTCAGGATAAACTGATTAGGCAGATTATATCTACCATATTTACTGTTTTCTTTATCAAGAAGTGGAGCATCTTGAATTTGCTGATGTTACTGTCAAAGCACTTTTTGAGGTTGTTGTTGTCAAACGACAGTTGACATAGTTAACTTCCCAGCCCCATCTGCATGAAGCATCAAGAAACAGAACACGTCGGTGCGCCTGGGTGGCTCAGTGGGTTAAAGCCTCTGCCTTCAGCTCAGGTCATGATCTCAGGGTCCTGGGATCCAGCCCCACATCGGGCTCTCTGCTCAGCAGGGAGCCTGCTTCCCCCTGTCTCTCTGCCTGCCTCTCTGCCTACTTGTGATCTCTCTCTCTCTGTCAATAAATAAATAAAATCTTTAAAAAAAAAAAAAAAAATAGAACACGTCATTTCCTTCCAGCCCCCTGCAGAGCCCCGGAAGCTGCTTTGGTGCGGTGCTCACAGGCCCCCTCCCTTCTCTCCAGGGCCACTCATAAGCTGGAGGCATGGCTCTACCTTGGCCAATCTTTGGTGTTTTCCCAGGTTCGGCAGATCCCAATTCACCTCATGGATACCCTCACTCATATACTTTATTAAAAAGAAAAGCGGATGTGGGATTGGCCTCACCATTGGGTTTCTTTTTCCTCTCCCTGCCCCATCCTCTGGGAGGTGGCAGCCCTAATTGGATTAAAGCTTTGTGTAATTCTGAAGCTATATTCCTAAGAAAAATACCAAAATCCTGCATAAATGATCCAAGAAAACCTAGAAGCTGCTTATAGATATTCTTTTCTCTCTCTCCTTTCTGGAACCAGGGGCTGATTGTTTTGAGATGCATAATGTAGCTGGAACCACTTGATGAAGGAGCCAGCCAATCAGGAGAAGGCAGCTTCCTGATTTTAGGAAGCTGCCTTCAAGGTCAATTAGAAATCATGAGACACAGTTTGAAACTCCCATTTTCACATAACATAATATAAAAAATTTATGTTTTTTCAACACTAACCCATGCAAGGTTATTAAATCTATTCAGCTCAGGGTTTTCTTTTTGTCCCTCTCTCTCATTTCAAACCAAAGATGTTCACTTCCCATAGAAAAGAACGCAAATGATGACAACTATGTTCATATGACTGGCCTTTTACATGTGACAAGATGTCTTCATGTAACTTTTTCTCGTTTGGTCCTGTGCCTGTTCTTTGAGGTCGCTCCAATTCTCATTTCAATACTTGGGAAAACTGACCTTCAGAGGCGAAATACACTGGTCAACATCATGGGGCCTTTAAGCAGTGGATCTGGGCTGGAGCTCCTCTTCTGCCTGTGAAGAATTCCGCTTAATTTGTGAAGTCATATTTGCGGTAACGATAGCCTGGCTTCAGGTACAAAGCTAGTCAAGTCACAGAAAGCTGAACAAAGAGGTGGGAACCCACCTTCTGAAGTGGGTGGAAATAGGCTCAGACCTCCGAAAAGAAGGAATTGTTCACACACAGATCGGCAATGCTCCCTTACTGACAGTGTTTTCTCTCCTGCTCCTTATGGTATGTATTGGGAAATGGCTGACTCAGCCTCGTTCCTTTACTTTACTTTTCTTATCTATGGGTGACAATCTCAGGGAGCAAAAGGAGCTTCAGGCCAGAGGCTGGGCTGGGCTTTTTGCCAGGGAAACAATAATAACAAATAACTTACACTGGCTTTGCTACTATTTGCAGTTCGATCTTGGGCAACCCAGTCTGCTTTGTTAATCCTCAGTTTCCTCACCTGTAAAATGGGTATGTGAATTCCCACTCTATTGAATTTTAGTGACTACTGAATGAGATTTTAATGCTAATTAATATGATACAGATGCTTTATCAATGCAAATACCTCTGCCCGCACCTCACAGTGCTGTCTCTTGAATTTCTCTGTTTGCCTCAGATTTGACAATAAAATGAGGATGATTTGACTACAAAAGCTGAATGTGCAGTTGTCACCTCCTGGGATGTTGAGGCTCGTTATGTTTTGACTACCTGACCTGAGAGACATGTAGCCTTTCTTTCCCCTGACGGGCTGCCTTTACAGCAGTGTCCGTCCACACCCAGTGCCATCTTGTCCTTTTCCAGGGCACACGGCCATTAGCAGGCCTTCAGAGATGGGGATTTTGTACCTGAACAGGGCTGGCCTCAGTGTTAATTCTTGTCCCAGGACCCTCTCAAGAGGGCTCTGTAACATGGCACGGTTTTACTTCATCATCTGTAATAAATCATCATCTGTAGATCATCATCATCTAATCACACTAGGGCAAACAGGAGGAATACACATGTCGTAGTCTAATAATCAAGCTAGGAGTGCCCCATTTCCCACGCATTCTCAGTCACAGGTTAAGAGGCCCCTTTATGTGGCAGCACAGGAGCAGTGTCACCGTGAGGCCTGGGAAAATGCTAAAGAAGTAGAGTCAGGAAGGTTGTCATCTTTAAACTCTAAGTACTGCCTCTCAGAGGCAGGAAAGAACGGCCCTGCTAAGACACAAGGATGGCCACAGTTCCTTCAGCAGCTTCCTTACCACCTACCCCAGTGTTTCAAGGGTGTTGCAATGCTTGGTACTGTCAAAGCTGTGTCAGTTTTCATTCAGGGACTCACTGAGTGGTGGTGATGGTGTTGATGGTGGTGATGGTCGTGATAGTGATGACATGGTGGTGGCGGTGAAGACAGGGATGATGCCCGTGACCGTGGTAGTGAGCTTTTGGGTACTCTGCAAGAATTAAATGTACAGAAGGGGTTTGTGTGACAAGGATGGAGAGGGGACCGCGTCATTTGTGCTGATTTGTGCTCCTCACCATCATCATTAGCAATGAACACTGAAGAGTGGACACCGTCTTCTCCTCCTCACTGCCCTCCATGCTGAATGTAGCCATGCTATATAGAACACTACAAGGGACTCGGAAGAAGCTGTTGTTCTTTCAACAAGTAATTACTGAGCACCTTTTACCTACCGGGCACTATGCCATGCTGCGTATACAGTGCCCAACGCTTAAAGGATAGCACTTCAAGGTCTTTTGGTCCAACTAGTGTCTATAATTGAATACCTCTATTAATACATTTTTCAGTGTCTGAAATTTAATGAATGGAGAACCTCTGATGAAGACCCATCTCTTCTGCTGAAGACAAGGCAGCTCTTTTGTCTCCTGGCTGCTCTGAATGAGAAGGTCTTTCTTGTACTGAGCCCACATATGTCTCTGGTCCTAGTTCCACCCGTCTGGGGCCATAGAGAATAAGTTTAATCCCTCTCCATACGCAATCTATTCAAAGCCATGAAGTCAGCTATTGCATCTCCTGAGGCTTTGAGAAACACTTCTCAAGTTCTTCTGCAACACCCACGTGACGCGGTCCCCTCTCCATCCTTGTCACCGTCTCCTGATCCCTGACGATGGTGGACAAAGAGAAGAAACTGGGTTCCTGCTCTGAAAAGCAGGCCTGAAGACAATATTCTGAAATTTATGTCAACCACATGAAGGGGAATGGGCGCAGGGAGAGTCTGAACCTATCTAACATGTATCCGATGCAGAACTTGGAGGCAGTGAGTTAGGCGGATATTAACTGCAAGGAGATAGAATAAAAATAGGACCAAGTAGACAGATCTTCAGGAAAATTTCCCAACCATGAGCCTGGACTGTGCCAAAACCCAAACATTTGGAAAATAGCTTGAGATGCTCAGCACATCCCCGACTGGAGCATTTGGGGATGGTTTGTGCTGCCTTCATTGTCCCTGTTTTCACTAGAGTAAGTTGACAAGACACTCAATTGCGGAATTGCCTCCAGAGAAAGAGTGGTTTCTGATTAAACACAATGAGAGCCTCTCCCTTCCTTTCCTTTTTTTTTGGTCTCTTCCTTCTCTTTCTCTTCATTGTTGGCCAACGTTTTTCCCCAGAGACCGTGATTCCCTTCATGAAGACTCTTTTCAGTATCAGGTATGATGGGCATATTGAGAAGGCTGATTTATATTCAGCTTGAAGTTCCCCTTTAAGGGAAAAAAATGACCACCCCTCCTCTTAAGTAGCTGGCACGTGTGCTACAAATGTATTAAATGCTTCCAGATTAGATTCCAGCGGAGTGCGGTCTATCTTTGTGCAGAGCTAATGGGCTACAGCTTCCAGGCAGGCCTCTTGCTTTCTGCCAGGGAATTCTCTTCTCAGTTCAGGTGGAGGGCCCTACAGTGTGCAGAGAATAAAGGCTTCAGTGTCCCAGAGACACATGCTGGGGACAGCTGGTTCATGCACCTGGGTCACCTAGACTGCCCTGGCGTCTCTAATGAGGAGACTGTCCCATAGCTAAATCTGGTATTGTTTACCTTCCAAGAATCACGAGGCAGTTTGTAAGATAAAAGAGCCAAATCCAATCTGGCTAAGTCATCCTCTCCAGGACATTTGGTGTGAGCACACTGACGGCAGAAAACTAAGCCTGATGGCCATACTTCTGTGTGACACAGGCGCTTGAAAAGAGAAAGGTTCTAGGACTGAGGGATGCTCTTGGGAAGTGGCTGGAAGGTTGGTGTTTCCTTTTCACAAATGAAAGATTCAGAAATAGGACAGCCCCAGGTTTGCCAGCACTTGTATGCATTTTGCTCACTCATGAAGAATGGAGAGCCAAGTAAATTAAAAAACATATTGTCCTTCAGCCTACTCAGATTTACAGGCTAACTCAAACAGAGGACGGCCTATCAGATACTCTTCGTTGTCTACCCAATATCTATTCTGGCTGTCACCCTCATCAAAGAACCCTGATTTTGTTAAGGGCTCAACCGACTCTATGGTAAAGCTACATTTCCCAGCATCCCTTGCAATGAGGGCTGGCCTTGGGCAGAATTCTGGCCAGGGAGGTCTAAGCAGAAGTCTATGGGGATTTCAAGTTTTCTTTTTTCAGATAAGGATCACTACTTTCTTCCATGTTGCTTCCTTTTTCATCTTCCTGTTTTCAACACGGATATGGGACTGGAAGTATAGCAACCATCTTGGGACCATAAGAATGCAAGCCAGACAATGGATAGAAAAGCAGGAAGATGGAAGGAGCCTGAGATGTGATGACATCCTGATCTGAAGCACAAGACTGGACTGCATCCTTCTCTCCCCACCAGTGTGCGTACACACACACACACACACACACACACACACACACACACTTCCTCATCTCAGGACAAGGAACCACTGTGCTCCCAAAAGCTTTAGGAGTCATCCTTGACACTTCCTGTTCCCTTACAGCCCCCTCCACTCTCCCAGATCCAATTTATGGCCACGTCTGTCGATTCTACCACCATAGCACATCTCAAATTCACCTACTTTTCATTGACACTGTCACATCTGTGGTGAACTCCTTACCACCTGGAATATTACAAGAGTCTTGTACTGGGTCTCTCCACAAGTGCTCTGCTGCTTGTAATCCAGCTCCACGTAGCAAAAGTGCTTTCTTAAAAGAGATCAGGTCACCCCATTCATTATGCTCCCACTTAAAGCCCTTCATGACTCCTCATTGCGTTGAGCATGAAATCAGAACTACTCACACTAACCTCTGGGCCCCACATGGGCCAGACACACCCCACTTCACCCTCACCTCTCATCATTCTTCCTACTTCCTTCAGTTGTTCAAAACCACCCCTTCCCATTTTGGATGCTCTTGCCTTCAACGCAGTTCTATCATCTCTTCCTTCAGGTCTTAGCTTACATGTCAGGAAGACTTTCTTGTCTACCACATCTAGAGAAAATTCACCTGCTGTTGCTTTCCAACCCAGGTTAGCACTTCCACAACTTAGAGTGGTTGAATAGGTTGGCATACTTGGATTTATTTGTTTTAAGACCAATAAGCTCCACAAGGACAGGACCCATATCTTTCTTGTTATCTTTTATCCCTGCCTAAGTTAGTCTACTGCCTGGAACATAGCTAGAACTCAGTAAGTATTTGTGGAAGAAATGAATGAAGAATTTCATTTTATATGCTTTTTAGAATTTGTAATACCAAACATTGTATTTTAAGAGAGGAAACCTAATATAGCGATACAGCCATGGATTCCAGAGCCATGAAGGATACTTACCAATGGAATGATCTTGGGCAAAGAATTTCATCTTGGTTATTTCACCTGTAAAAGGGGGATAAAAATTTACCTATCTCATTGGGTTGTTATGAGGATTAATTGAGTTAATTCATATGAAGTCCAAGGAACATCCACTTCTCTTCCTCTTTTTCTTCTTCCAGTGAGACAGAGACTGTGTTTTATTTTGTGTTTTATTTATGTGTTTGCTTCTCCAGTTCCAGCACAAAGTACGGTACCGAATGGACTTACTACAGCGTTTATCGAAAGACAAGGAAGCACTAATGAACAAATTAACAAACAAGAGATCAATTCCAGACCTAAGTTGATATTTAATCGATTTACAATGACGTAAGTCTAAAAATATTCAATAACACAGCCCTCCAGCAACATCCAGGTAATTTGTTCTCTATCAAAAGAAGATGCACCATAACTAAGTGAACTACAAGGTCACCTGAATGTCTTTTGGGACTCTCGGCTGGCCTTGCGGAAAGAATTGTGAACCCTTGGTCAGCAATCACCCATTTCTATTCAGCACCAAGCTGCCCCACTCCTCTTATGAAAGAAGCAGGTGGAGTTGTTTTATTCATGTTAAAAACAAAATGACTAGAAATGGCATAAAGCAATACAGGCACTCCTAAAATGAAATCAGTGACATATATACACCATCTGTACACCATTTGAGACTCCAGAACCCCCGAAGAACCTAGCTGCAGGAAGGAAAAGAAACAAAAAAATACAGCAGGCAGCATAAGGAAATACCCTTCAGAAATGTTACAGTTTAAGAGGGCAGAAAACCCAACTGGGACAGAACACAGTTATAGGGATTTTTCTCAGGAGCTGGCAAATTTACTGCATCTCCAGGTAATTGCTTTTTGTCTGAAGTGCAACGCTGAGGACTCGTTCAGGGCAGGGACTGTGCCTTAGTCCTCTCTGCCTGTGCTTTTAAACCATGCACATGGGTTCCCTGCGCACCTTGACATGCAGTAGAATGACTGGCATAGTAGATGCTCAAGAAGTATCTGTGGAGAAAATGGATGAGTGATTAATTCATCAGAACAATATAGAGCCCTCACCTTGCTCCGCCTGACGTTTAGAAATGAAGACGTTTTGGGAATCGTGACTGATAAATGGGTATCAGCAGGATAACTCGTCGATTTGAGAAACAGTGCTCTAGGCCAATTATGTATCTTCTTTGGAGAAAATACCAAGTCAGATCCTTTGTCTATTTTTATGTTGGGTTGTCTTTGCATTATTGAGTTGTAAATATTCTTTATGTATTCTGGATATAAGTCCTTTGTCAGATATGTGGGACATTTACACTTGCAGGTATTTTCTCCCACCCCATGGGTTGTCTGTTCCATTTTCTGGGTGGAGTCCTTTGGAGCACCCCGAGATCAAGACCTGAGCTGGGATTGAGAGTCAGATGCTTCACTGACTGAGCCATCCAGGTGCCCCTACAGTCAGTTGATTTCAAGTTGACAAGATATCACCTTTGATAATGTGGATGGGACTCATCCAATCAATTGATCGAGAAGAGAAAAAAGTAAGAGAGATTGAGTAAGAGGAAAAAAAAAAGCAAAACTCCAGTGAGTTTTCTGGAGAAGAAGGAATTCTGCCTCAAGACTATAAGCCAGAAATCTTGCCTGTGTTTTCAGCCTTCTGGCCTGCCCGACAGATTTCAGACTGGCCAGCTCCCATGTTGCATAAGATAATTCCTCAAAAATAAATCTCTTAATTCACATGGACATATATCCTATGGGTTCTTTTTTTCTTTTTTTTTTTTTAAGATTTTATTTATTTGACAGAGAGAAACACAGCGAGAGAGGGAACACAAGCAGAGGGAATGGTAGCAGGAGAAGCAGGCTCCCTGCCAAGCAGGGAGCCCGATGCGGGGCTCCATCCCAGGACCCTGGGATCATGACCTGAGCCGAAGGCAGATGCTTAACAATTGAGCCACCCAGGTGCCCCGGGTTCTGTTTTTCTGAAGACACCTGATGGATACACTTGTCGAAATCCGACTGACCATAAATGTAAGGATTTATTCCTGGGATCTCTGGTCTAGGCCATTGATCTACAGGTCTACGCTTACACCAACACACCAACACTGCACTGTCTTGCTTACTGTAGTTGTATAAAATGATTTTGGAAGTGGGAAGCGTGATTCCATCAACTTTATTCTTCTTTAATTTATAAGTTCTTTTAATTTATAATTTATTTATATTTTATATATATTTTATTTAATATAAATTAATATATCATTATATATTAATTATTATAAATATATCATATAATTATATAATATAACCATATATAATAAAATTATAACATTAATATATTATACATAATATAATTATATATAATAAAATAATTATATGTTAATAAATATGAATTATATATAATATATTTATATTATTATATAAATAAATGTAATTTATTTATATGAAATTTATAATTTATTTATAAATAAAACAATAAAATTGTTTTATTTATTCTGGATCCTCTACATTTCTCTACATATATTAGGATCAGTTTATCAATTTCTGCAGAGAGAAAAAAAGGCAGCTGAGATTTTGATAGGGATTGAGATCCTATGTAGACCAATTTGGGAATTATTTCTGTTTTAACAATATTAAGTATTCCAATTCATGAACATGGAACGTCTCTCCATTCATTTAGGCCTTCTTTTCTTTCAGCAGTGTTTTATAGTTTTCAGTGTACAAGTCTTGCACTACTTTTATTAAATGCATGCCTAAGGATTTTATTCATTTTATACTATTTTAAATGGAATTATTTGTTTAATTTAATTTATGGATTATTCATTGCTAATGTAGAGAAATGCAATTGAATTTTGTTATTGATTTTATATCCTGAAGTTTTGCTAAACTTGTTAATTACTTCTATTAGGTTGTGTGTGTGTGTGTGTGTGTGTGTGTGTGTGTATTCCTTAGGACTGTCCATATATAATATCATGCCATCTGTGAATAGAATTTTACTTCATCTTTTCCAATTTGGGTGCCATTTATTTATTTAGTTATTTAGTTATTGCCTAATTGCCCTGGTTAGAACTTCTAACACAAGACTGAGTATTAGTGGCAAGAGTAGACATACATACATGTCTTGTGTTTGATCTTAGGGACAAGCTTTTGGTCTTTCACCATTACTGTGATAATAGCTGTGTGTTCATTTGTTTGTTTGTTTTGTAGATTCCCTTTATCAGTCTGAGGAATTTCCATTCTATTCCTAATTTGTTCAGTCTTTTTTTTTTTTATCATGAAAGGACATTAGATTTTGTCAAATACATTTTCTGTATCTGTTGAGATAAACATTTGGTTTTTGTCCTTTATTATATTGATAAGCATATAGCATAAATTAGTTTTTGTATGCTGAATCACCCTCATATTCCTGAGATAAATTCCACTTGGTCATGGTGTATAATCCTTTTTACATATTGCTTCACTCACACACATGCACACACATACTCAACCTAGAAACCACTCCATTATAAAGCATTCAGTGAGGAAGCAAACAAACAAACAAAAAAATTAATTAATAGAACCACCAACCAAACCAAAAAGAAAGCAAAAATAAAATTCCACCAACTTTGTAAGTTGAAGGTAGTTTTGTAACTTTAAGGGATTATTATCTCTGGAACATCATCCAGTATAATGCCTTGGAATTGACCAAAACCCAAAAGAGTTCATCTGCATGAATCAAACCTCATTAGAAAAGCAGAATTCAAGATGGCCCATAGACATTTCTGGATTCCTGCCACATTTCCCAAATATCACATACTTTTCTTCCTCCTTATCTGCACTTCCATTTGCTGCTTCCAGAGCCCCATGGAGTGGGGGTGAGAGGTGATGGTGCAGGCTTGGAAGGCAAGGCAGACTCTTGAGATTACCCTCCCAAATGCAGCATGTTAGGGAAGGCACCGGGCCAGCCAGTAGAGACAGGAATGACCCAGGCATTGTGTGCGTCTGGTTAATTAGCCGGTGAGCGTGGGTTTGCAGCTGACAGGATCAGAGACCCTCCAATCACTCAGTCACTCAGGCCTGAGCCGAGTTACCGCAGCACCGGACTAGATGATCATTTTCACTTCGCCTTAATAGTTGCTGATTTGTTTTCACATTGTCTCAGATGTGCATTTGCATTCTTAGAGCTGTTTTGTAAGGGGTCCCATTAATTTAGAGTGGGATAGCTAAATGTGCAGGGAAATGGGGGGTTATTATGAAATCTCTGTCAAGGGCAAAGGGCTTTGAGGTGAGTGTAAAATTCATAGAATATGTGTCCTCTAAACATGTGGCAGAGGAGACAGCGTCACAGCATTCTTGCCTCTCCTTCTCCCCTTAATGTTATTATAGGTCCCACTGCCAGGAAGAGAGTCTTCCTTACCTCTGACCAGCCTTTCCTCTCATTCTGGAGATGGAGAACAGCTGCTCTATTTTATGGTCTCACAGTTAATTTAATTTATATCTGCTGTAAACATGATTTCTTAAACCTTAATAGAACATTTCAGTTTGGCATGTAGAAAGAGCCCTGCCTTGCCCCAGTCATTCCCAATAGATGTGTTTTATTGCATTAATTTATGTTTTTGTCTCCATCGTTGTTGCTTGTTGTTTTTTCCCCCAATAGGGTGATTTTATTTTTATGATCATATTCTTCCTAGGAATTTTCAGGCATGTGACATTCCAAAATCTTACCAATTTAATGATTCTTCCCCCTGACAGGTAGATGATGTCAATAAGACAATGAAATGAGAGTTGGAAGAATGTTGCATGGTCTCAAGGTGAACAAAGACCCAAGTGGTGTTATTCCAGCTCCTCAAAGATGGTGTGAATTGAGCTTGTGGCCAAAGGGAGTGTAGCTCGCTTCATTTGTGTATCTAGCTGAGACTTTACACAAATGAGAAATAGCTGAGGTAAAACTTGGATGAAATGAAGCATTCTCTCCCCTTTGACATCTTTCTCCCTTGGCCAAAGGATGGAAAAGTCTTTTGCAAGGACTGCCTGGTACCTTCCACCCATGGGTGGCTGACCTGTAGCCCAGATGGCAAGCCTGAGGAGTTTAGAAATCGGCGTATGATCGCTCCAGAGAGAGTTGCATAAAGTTTAAGCCATGGGGCTAGAGTTTGGGCAGCCCTGTAGACGTACGGCTTCACATGTGGATGAGACCATGAAACAGCAGAGTCAGCATCTGACTGAAGTCGCAGTGGTTCCTCACCAAGTCTCCTTTAGGTTCTCTTCAGAATAAGTCAATAGGTAGAGGCAGCTATTTGTGAGAACAGGTAGAATGTATCATTTGGGTCGATTGTGAAGAAAATGGGTGGTCTGTGTGACCAGTTTAGCAACCAATGGATGAAGTTGTATTTGATCAGTTGGAAATGAGAAAGATAAGAGAGCATCTATACATAGAGAAGGCACCTGATGAACACTGATCGTTGAGCATAGTCATTAATCTTTATTGAGTATCATCTAAATGCTAAACTCTATATATTAGGCTCTGTGGACACAGTAGTGAAAAAAGACAGAATCTCTGTCCTCCTGAAGCTTATATCCTATTAGAGAAGTTAAACTAAAAATTACATTTGTAATATTCTCTCTGGTAGTGCCATCTACCTCAGAAAAACCAAGCATGGTAAGGAGCTAGAGATGGAGTGTGGGTGGGGGTACCTGACAGAAAAAAAGTGATTTGTGTAGCATTCTAAAGGATAAGAAAGAGCTGGCAATACACAAATTTGGGAAAAAACATTTTCCTAAAATATCCTGAGCAGAAAGAACTGGGAATGTTTGTTAAATAGCAAGAAGGTCCCTCATATTTCGAGTGTCCTTAAGCAAGTTGTTCGCTTTCTCTGAGCCTCGTTTTTTCTTAGGGACAAAAACCCATGTCATAAAATCCTGTGGCCTCTCTTTTAAGACAGAGGAAAAACTGGCCTGATGCAACCTCCTACCTCTATCACCACAACCACCACAATCCTGTGGCTAAAAAATAGTCCAAACCCTCCTACTCAAAGATTTTCCCTTTCCTGAGAGGGTTCTGTCCTCATGCAGCTTCTATATCCCAGCCCCTGATCCAGTATGTGTAGTTTTGACTCTTGAGGCATTGACCATGGAGGACTTTCTAGAAGAGCTGTAGAAAAACCACTTGATCCTGGCAGTTGTGTACACAGCAAACGGATTGAAGATTTGCAGATGGGGAGAGACCCAGGAGAAGGAGAGCCAACTTGCACAGGGGTGGCATTCTAACATCTCAAAGGGAACAGTCCTGGGAGTTTACTGGCTCTTTCTCAGGGCTGGCCTCTAACTTCCCGGCTCTGTCCCCTCTCCTTTCATTTCTTTTCCCTTTTCCTTTTATTTTATTTATTTTTTTAAAGTTTTTATTTATTTATTTGACAGAGAGAGATCACAAGTAGGCAGAGAGACAGGCAGAGAAAGAGGGGAAGCAGGCTCCCTAATGAGCAGAGAGCCCGATGAGGGACTCGATCCCAGGACCCTGAGATCATGACCTGAGCCGAAGGCAGAGGCTTTAACCCACTGAGCCACCCAAGCGCTCCCCCTTTTTCTTTTAGTAATAAAGCAACAATTTCTCCTTTCCAACCTATGCCCCTAGCTCCTCTTCTGACATCATAAGAGCTCAACCAACCCAAGAATATCTTTCAAAGTATTTTCTTGAACAAACACAGTGACATCTCTGAGTATAATTCTGGAGCCAGTTTTAGGGGGGAAAATCCTGTTCCCATCCTTATCTTTAAATTACAGGTTATATTAACTTTGTGGGGTTATTGGAAGGATTACCTTGGATAATCCGTGCACCAGCTTTGGCTGCATTACTGGCATAAAGTAAATGCAGATAAGCAGAGACAGTAATCAGTGGAGGTGGTGGTTGTTATCTACTCACCACTTGTCTGAGGTCAGGCAGCTCTGGGGCTCACAGTGGAGAAGATAGGAAGATGAAGGACTGGGGAAGCTCTTGCTACAAATATGACAAAGAAAATCACCATCAAAAGAGGGAAAGAGACTATTGAGCTGTACCAGAAAGCAAAAAAATTACCCAAAGCCTCTAGAGATTTGGAGGTACAGAAAAGCAAGGCAAAAAGAACGGATAAGAAGGGTGAGGGGAGGGGCGCCTGGGTGGCTCAGTCGTTAAGCGTCTGCCTTCGGCTCAGGTCATGATCCCAGCGTCCTGGGATCGAGCCCCGCATCGGGCTCCCTGCTCTGTGGGAAGCCTGCTTCTCCTGCTACCATTCCCTCTGCTTGTGTTCCCTCTCTCGCTGTGTTTCTCTCTGTCAAATAAATAAAATCTTTAAAAAAAAAAAAAAAAAAAGAAATAAAAAAAAAAAAAAAAGAAGGGTGAGGGGAGCAAAGTTTGCCATGAAAATTGAGATAAACTTGGTGCAGATTTCAGTCCTAAGCCTGGTAGGTGAATGGCACTTACAGCCTCTACTGGACCAGGTCACGTAAATTTATTGAATGCAATTGAAAGAGTACAAAATGAGTTTTTAGTTAAAGATGGTGGTATATAGATGTTAAATCTCCCCCTCCCGTTCCCCTCAAGTCTCAAAAAGAACAGAAAATGGAGATACATTTTAGTTGTCAATAAAATGAGGATATGACTACATTCTTGAACCACAAACGATGTAGCAAACCTGCCAAAGACTGTGAAATCTGGACCAAAATGAGGAAGAACACTGAGAACCAACAACATATCTTCAGACCTTGGGCAAGATGGACGTCTCCCCCAGGGCAAGTGAGGTTCCCCTGAAATGCTGTGCAAGGACTCTCTCAGTGATGTAAGCTCCAAGGGCACAGAGGGCCACTGCAGGAGAAGACTCTCCCCGTGGAGACCCTGTTTGACACCACAGTGCATGGAGGATGAGAACGAAGGAGAAACCAAGGCAGCACACAATTTTTATCCACAGACAACCTGAGATGAAGAAATTAGAGGAAGACAGCATTTTTTAAATTACTAACCCTTTAAATGATGAAAATTAGCAATGATGCATATTCACAGGTTATGAAAAAGAATAGATTTGGTGAGAGGCTATAGGAAGCAATACACTGAGCTTCCCAGCACTGGTGCCCGTCCCCTACGGACTACCTGCCAGCAAGTATATGAGATGAACAATGATCAGAAAGAATCCCCCACAGGGACCTGCTCTGACATGAGAGAGAAAATAAAGAAGAAAAGAATGTAAGACAAAGGGCACCCAGCTGGCTCAGTCTGTGGGGCAGGCGACTGATCTCAGGGTCATGAGTTCGAGCCCCACGTGTTGGGCGTAGTACTTACTTGAAAAAAAAAAAAAAAAAGAAGAAGAAGACAAAAATGAACAAGAAAAATTTTCCAAGGAAACAGAGTTCTCTATATTCTCAAGGAAATTATAGGCGATAAATGTAAATGAAAACTAATACAAAGAAGAAAGTTGTACTATAAGCAACCAAAATTAGAATGAACTTACCTTAAAACAGACAGGACTTTCATTCATTTAACAAGTAATTACTGAATACCCCATGCATGCCAGGACGATTGCCAAGTGCTGGGGTTTTAGCAGGCTTTAAGATGGGAAGCATCTTTATCTTCATGGAGCTTATAATTTAGAATGAGGGGGTAAGTAGAGAAAACAAAATACATAGAATAAATGTATGTAGTCCTATTAAAAAAGTAAAAGAGGGGTCCTGAGTCCCTCAGTCAGTTAAGTGTCCAACTCTTTTTTATTTTAATTAATTTATTTATTTATTAATTAATTTATTTATTTGTCAGAAAGAGAGAGAGATCACAAGCAGGAGAAGCTGCAGGCAGAGGGAGAAGCAAGCTCCCCGCAGAGCAAGGAGCCAGATGTGCGACTCGATTCCAGAGCCTGGGATCATGACCTGAGCCAAAGGCAGACCCTTAACCGATGAGTCACCCAGGTATTCCAGTGTCCAACTCTTGATCTCAGCTCAGGTCTTGATCTCAGAGTCCTGAGTTAAGCCCGCGTTTGATGTGGAAACTACCTAAAAAAAAAATTAAAATTAAAAAAAAAAGTAAAACAGGACTATATGACAGAAGATGAAAAGGTAAGGTTTTTTTTTTTTTTTTCTTTTTTGAGAAGATAAGATCTTTAGTCTGGGTGACCAAGAAAGAGAGATCTCTCTAAACATGTGACATTTTATCTGAAACCTAGATTAATAACAAGACTGATTAAGGTCTGCAAATATCTGGGGGGATATTCTAGGTGTATGTAATAATAGTAAAAAAAGACAATAAGGAACAGGCAGACATGAGTGGCAGTGAAGAGTATCCAAAAATACATAACTAGTGTTTGCAAGGAAGAAATGAACAAATAAAACAGAAAATATGTTCCAAAAATATAATAGGAAAAACAACCCCAAAATAAATGTTTACATCTGCCAAAGGCTTAAATCTGAAAGAATAATGCTGTAATGAATACTTGATATTTGAAAGATCAACATCAGTGTGTAAGAGTAACATGGATAAACAGCCCCAAATCTCGGCTGGTCCTGGGACTTGCTTTGACCAATAGCATATTGTATCAGTTCTGAGCCTATTCCAAGAAGCCTTGTGTATTTCCAGTCTCTCTCTTGCAACTCTGCTACCATTATGGGAATAGGCTTGGGCTCTCATGAGGGAGGATGAGAGACCACACAACAAGGCCACCCCCTTGGCCTCTGCCAAGAGATGACCACATCTCACCACACACATGATGACGTAATCCCGGGGCAACCAGGCTCCACACTCATGTCCTGACCATAGACGCTTGGGCAATTCATCCAAGATCAGCCAACCCAGAGCAGCGGAACTGCCCCCAAAGACCGGCACATGTAGACCTGTGTGCTATGGTGAGTGGTGTTTGTTTTCAGCCACAAAGCTTTAGAGTGGTTCATTAGGCAAAAAAACTTAACTAATAAATATCTAAATGGTCTTCATAATCTTCTTCTTGACTTTGGAGAGATATTTTAGGACATGTCTTTTATAACAAAATGTTTACCTGAAATTCAGCATGTCTAGTTATATTTTAGTTTCTTCTTCCGTTAAATTTAAGTGGAATTATATTCAATGTTTTCTATTAATGGTTGTTATTAATACTTTTATTAAAAATGATTCCATTCCATCAAAATTCTGGGAATTTTTTCTAATTTCCCAGTTGTGTGTTCCGCCTCTCTAATATCTCTCCTTTTAACCATATCTGTGCAGAAAGAGATGCCAAGAATGATGCTTACCAAATGTTCATAGTTGTTCTTTCTGGTCACGTGCTTCTGTTGTAAAATTCTCTACAATTTTTACATTGTTCTTGGTAGTTTTGTGTATGCTTGCGTTTGTTGTTATGCATGGATATCAACTTTATAAAAAAACCAGTTGACCCATTCTTTTAAAAAGAGCTTGACAGGTAATAAGGAAGTGCTCACAAAAGGACAGAGACATATTGGGAGGCTGTAAGGGCAATGTGGGATCCTGGATTGACTCCTAGACCAGCAAATGCACATTAGTGGGAACACTGCTGAAATGTGGGAACACTACTGTAGAGTAGTTATTTGTGTTGTGTCAATGTTAATGTTAATCCTTCGGTGGGTTCATTGTGTTGTGGTTGTGTAAGACCCTACAATAGGGAAAGTTGGGTGAAGGGTCAAGGGAACTTTCTGTACTATTTGTGTACTAAAGTCTAAAGTTATTTCAAAATGTAGCCAGAAAGGAGCACAAAGATGTACTAAATCATGTCAAGAGAAAGTTAGATTTTGATCTTACTTTTGAAATGTAAAACTTTTCCTCTGTGAAATTAATGGCAGAACAGTTAAAAATGACTAATAACTAATGCATCTAGTAAATAAAATTTGCTATTAGGTATAAGCTCTTTCTAATTCATAGTTTTAGATTTCCAGGATATTCAGAGAAAGAAATCTGTTAATGTAAGTGTTTATTGTCTGCAAACTGTTATCTCTGTGGTTATTAATATATTGATAATGTTTGGTCTGCCCTCGATCGAATCAATTCTACATTCTGTACAAGCAGATGTTTGTATATTTCTTATACGTCTATCGTAATTATTAATATACTTCCAGCTTAATTTTAAAGATTACCTTTACTTTAATCAGAGGGATACTAAAGGAAATGGAACACTGGGTTACATCTCTGAGGTAGCGAAACAGGCCAAATACAAAAGAGACCTCAGAAGGGCGCCTGTGTACTATTTGTGACACATCAAGGAAACATCATTTGGTCCAGGTTGAAGGTTGAAACCGCACTTTCTTTAGAAGAGGAGCAATATACAATACACACTCACATGTACATATATGTTGTACATACATATACATAGATGTATGTTTGTATATGCAGAGATAGTATATATTTATAGTATCCTCTACATCCATTTTGACGCCACGACAAAATGATATCCATATCACACCCCATGTGTCACAACGCTCTTTAAATGTATCACTAAGCAACTCCAATATGCTCCAATTGTTTCTATTTTTAAAAAGAGCTGAATAATTCCATACCAGGCTCGTTGCAGAGGAATTCCCGGGTGGGTTCCGAGGCAAAGAGGAAACAACAGAAATGTTAGAAACTTGTAATGGACAAAGTAAACCGTAGTTTGGAAACGGGACTGACGCCAAGAAGATGATAGGCATTTAGAGCAGTTGTGTGTTCCGCCTCTCTAATACTACTGTCAAGTCAGATGTCAGGAATGTTAATTAGTGGAAGGAAGGGGAGGCAGTCGGTAAAATCTGTCAACAGACCGCTCGCTGTGACTCGAGTCCCGGGGCTGCTACACGGAGGTGTTCTCTGAATGCAGGAGACAGTATGTGATAAAGCACAGAGTAAAGAAGATACAAAAAATTGCTGTTCAAAAGCCATTGATCAAGCAAAGGTGCTCTTATTGCATGACCAAAAGCCAGTCCCAGGTTGTTTGGCTCACGGGTGTGTGGGTGTTTGGTCTCTGGGTTTTATTTCAGCTCTTGGTGCTGTGTTCCTTCCTTATTCGGTTCGGGCATGCCCTCTGTCAGAAGGTCTCTCCAAAGTAGATTACAGAATTCAGAGATATCTCTAAAATCCATTGATGATTTTCCAATTCTGGATATTCTATTTAGCCCTCAGCCTATTGGCCCAGGTATAAAACAGGGGAGAAAGGGATTCCCACATTAAACCCGACGTGGTTCCTTTTCTCAACGCTCCTGTGTCTTACCCTCAAGGAACCACGGTGTATACAAATGGCTGTGGATCGGTGTGACGATTCACTTTTTGTTAAACTTCTCTTAGCCCTAGAATCTAATCAAAGGCATTTCTTTTGTGCCACATCACTCTGAAGTCAACTGAGTGGGACGCATTGGTAACAGACCCTGCATCTGTCTTGTGTCCATCAACGTCTAGCTCAGAAGCTGGCAAAGCATTTTGCAGCATCACAAGTTGCTTCTCGATCCATTTAAAATGAAGCCCAGTTCCAATGAAAAATTACACAGACTGAACAGGTTTTTTTGAATATTAATTGTGTATGCACATTGTCGGAATTATAAGTGAGCTTTGCCTAAGGAGGAAAATAAAACACACTGAAATGCTTTAATTTGTGGAAAAGTATCCACAAATGACTACACATGATACGATGAATTTTTGTTAATCTTCTAATGTATTCAAAATAATTAAGAAGGGGACAAAAAACTCTCCCCGGCCACCGATGCAATTATTCATGTATCCATTAAGCAAATAGTCATGCCTCAAGCTCGGAGTCTGGGATACAGCCTCAAGTCAGTCCCTTCTCCGCTCCTTTCTGCCTTCTCCGAACTTTCTCCCACCACCTAAAGACTCACATCGGATACCAGATGGTTTCAATAGCTCACCTGGCCAAGCGATTATGTCCAGGCCAAAGTCTCTAATGTATTTTAGGCATCTGCTGATAAAGATGTATTAGGTGTTGTCTTGTTTTTTGTTTTTTGCTCTCTACGTGGGGAAGTTCCACCTATCCTGGCAAAGAAAGAATACGGCCCAGGGGGGCCCTCCGCAGCCAGCAGCATTACCATCCACTCTGCAGTTGTTGGTGGAGACTTGAGGAGCGTGAGGACTCGAGACAGGGAAGAGACCCAGTGGTCTCCTTTACCTTCTAATCTGAGGCCGGGTGTCTTATTTTCAAGTGCGAGATTTTTAAACAATCTCACAGATGTCGTGTGGCCAGCAGCTCGGTGCAAAGCTCGGGACTTGCCCCGAGGGACAGTTCTCTTGCCTCTGATACGACCGTGCCACCTGTGTGTTCAGATGTCACCCTTACCCTCTGGTGAGCCAGGCCAACTGCCGGACAGCTGCAGAACCGTTATCTGTATGCAATACTCTACATGGACAAAAGACATGGTACCTTTGGTGACAGGCAGGATGTCCATATAATTTAGCATCTGAACTAGACGCCTTGGAAAGAGGGCACTGTTAATAGTCTCACCAGGGCAACAGATATGAATGGAGGCTGTCCCAGGCAAATGGGGACACACTATGCTAGCAGGAGGAGACCTAGTCACGATGCCCGCATTTTCTCTTTAGTAGGTTTGCACTGAGGACATTTATAGCTTCCCCGAGGCCCCACCTCCAGAGTTATGCGGCCTAGAAATAATTCTGAGAATGTATTTTGGAGCAAAACAGATTTGTTTTGAAATTTGTTTTGAAGAAAATGTCCTCATAAGTGTGCAGCAGTAACTCCAGAAGTCCTCTTCCCACTTCGCCTTCCCAGTGTGGTTGGAGGAGATTCTAGAATTAGAAACAAAACCAAAAAATGAAAGACCTGATCTGAGGGCTTAATTTTGCCCTTCAGGAAACAAACACACAGAGTGGCCAGTGGGTTCTGTAAAAATGTTCCCCAGCTATCTTCCACCTTGTGCTCATTTGGTCTGCCTCTGACCAACTCTCGTTTCATTTTTTGAGAAAAGTTATTGTATCTACAGCCTAGAAACTTTGAGACACTGTGTCACTATCAAGGAAGTCCCTCACAGGGGGAGGGCACACAATCCCTGCCAGACCGTGGGGTGCGGGCCAGCGGACATCGTTTTATGAAAGCACAAGAGCTTTCGTCTTTCTCTATCTGAAATACGTTTGGGGTACCACCGCTGAGAAAAACGCAGCGGTTCAACAAGGAGAGAGACAGAGCCCAGGGAGCTGGCCAGGAAGAGGGCCAGGTCTGGGGCCGCGGAGTGGGGAGGAGTGTAAATAAAGTAAAGGTCTGCGCGGAGCTGCAAGAAATACTTGGCATTCCTGGCTTCCCACAAAGGGTAGGTCAAGGAGAGGGAACAAGCAGTTGGGACGGAGTGTACACCACAACTATTCTTCCCCAGGCCAAATCCAGTCCCCCGTGTCACAGAGCCGTCCCCGGTGGGAGGACCCCGAGTTTACTCCGCAGCGAGGCCAATGCTCCGGGAAATTACCCGCGATGCCTGTCTATCTGCAGCACAGGGTCAACATCTGTGGCCGAGACAGCTGCCGGCTTGGAGGTTGTGGGTTACACCCACTTGGGCGAACAACCGTGGATGCGCTCAAGGGACAGAGTCCTGGAAGTCCCCTCCCGCAGGCCCAGGTCAGCACGGACTCCACTTTCTGGGCCTGTAGGCCGGCTGTGTGAGAGCCTTGCTGTCAGCAGGGTTGGATTGGATGGGGATTTGGGAAGACAAGCCACACTCGCTCTTTCCTGGGTCGTGAATTAAAGACGTGTCTCTCTTTTCTCTGAAACGTCTGGGAGGAAAAAAAAAAAAAAAAAAACCCATCATCAATAACAACGTAACTGCACATACATCAAGACAAAACAACTGTTGAGTTGAAAAGAGATGTGGTCGTCAACAGGCTTTCTTTCTGCCCCCCTCTCTGGTCGAGGGGCTTTGATCCTGCATCACATCCGAGGAATGCTGGATTGAGACGACTTCACTAGGTCCCCCGCAGTGGGAATTTCCAGCTACTGGAAATACCCAAGGCCAGTGTAAGCTCATCTGTTTTTCTTCATTTGTGTCTCAGGTTATAGACTACATAGCAGATGCTTAATGTCCTCCTGTGATTCTGAGATACGCATCACGGGACAGAATAGGGATGAAAGTATGCTCAGGGATTGGGCCACTGTGACCCAGGGCCAGCAGGTGGACAGGCTGCCTGGCACTCTTCTCCTGGTGACAAATCTGAGAAGGTCTCTCCCATCGTGGGGCCCATGGCAGGAGGATGGACTCCTTGTCCCCTCGGACTCTTTGTCTCATGGCCCAAAGTGAAGTGGTGATTTGGAAATAACGTTTAGACCTTGATATGTGACATGAGTTGCTTTGGAGCATTTTTGTTTTTGTTTCATTCTCATGAATAAGGAGCCCTCATACAGTGGCCACACGTCTTGCATTTCCCGACATTGTCCTAATTTCTACTGTTTTTGTGTGCTCATCCCATATAAGTATGCTAGAATCACTTACCCTCCACTTCAGGTTCAGAAAACATGGTTGCAGAAATCTTGGAGTATTGGTGCGTTTTACAGGGAGAGCAGAGGAGGAGAGAAGGGAGGGACAGACGTAAAGCACCTACTTGGTGACATGGGACGCGCCAGGAATCTGCACAGTGGGTATGTTGGGTTCCCAGAGGGCTGGACCTTATTGCTCTGATTTCAGAAATGAGGAAACTAGCTCAGAGAAGCCCAGAAGCCTGCTGGAGGCGCTTGGCTCTGAAACCAGGCTTCGAATCCAGATCTGTCAGACTCTGACACCCGTTGTGCAAGTCACTCTTTCTGTTCTCGGGAAACTTGGGCATTCTTTTTTTTTTTTTTTTTTTCAAAGATTTTGTTTATTTGACAGAGAGAGAGAGATCACAAGTAGGCAGAGAGGCAGGCAGAGAAAGAGGGGGAAGCAGGCTCCCCGCTGACCAGAGAGCCCGATGCAGGCTCCATCCCAGGACCCTGAGATCATGATCTGAACCAAAGGCAGAGGCTTTAACCCACTGAGCCACCCAGGCACCCCAAACTTAGGCATTCTTAAGGAGATAAGATTTATAAACATGAAATTATCTAGAGTTAATTTTTCAATAAAAGAAAGAATACAGATGGGAAATAATGTGTTACATTATGACAAATGGTCAGTCCTATTAATCATGTAATTTACCCATCTGTTGCAAAATGTGATCCATGCAGATGCCCAGGTTTTATTCACAGGGGAATAAATTTCCATTTTTTCATCATTTCTTGAGGAGAATTCCAAATTCAAGGGAGACTGGAGTGTCTTTCAACCCCATGGGGGGAGCCTGGAACTCAAAGGAATCCAGACCCTCCAGTCAAGATGCTGGTTCTGCTCAAGAGGCACCCCCCCACCCCAGCCCCACAGTCAATGTCTCGCCACCTGCCTGATGATGGCACAAGGCTTCAGAGATGGAGGCGGGGCCAAGGGCTGTCCCCCAGCAGGTATCGAGGGCTGTGATGCTTTGCAAGTACTGTCAGCAAGGAAAATCCTTTCCATTCCATAAACATTCACTGGGTCCCTGCTACATAGAAAGCAAATTGTTGGAACATGCTGGGGCTAGGGGCTTCCAACAGAAGGGGCTAGAAAACACGACTGTGTAAGAAAAATGCCAGCTGATCAGCACAAACAATATACTCTACCGGTTCCAGAAGGCAGTGATTTCGCTGCCTCTTCTGGAGAGATCAGCGGAGGAGGCGTTGGACATAGGCCTTGAAGTATGCGTAGGAGTCCAACAGACAGGAGTGGAGAAGGAAAAACAGAAGCTAATGCTCAAGGAGGAGAACAGAATCTGTGTAAACAGCAGTGATTCATCCAGCTTGTCTGGACTGTAGAACACATGTGGGGGAGTAGTAATGAGACTTATTTTCTGGGCTTGCACTTCACCTTGAACTTCAGTCTGTGAAAGAGTCATCACTTCGGGCTTGTCCTCCTGAGAAGACCAGACTCAGTCAGCGGGCGGTACTTGCCCCGTGGGCAGGAGGCCAAGCCGCTCTCCCATGTGCGTGCATGTGAAGACCAGGATGTGCAAGCATCCGTGGTTTCCTCACTGAGGAACTCGGCCTGGCCTCGGAAGCTGATCTGTCCCTGTTCCTGACCTCCTGCTTTCTCCGTCTTGAAGCTCTAAGCCCTGGACAGAAGGCTGGGTCGGCTCTGCTTGTAGCCAGGGGATACTGAGAAGGCTGCATCTCCTGAGGGCCTTTCTCCTCTCAGGTCCCCCAAGCTCCTCGGGTGGGCAGCCAACATCCCCCTTCTTCCCTCTGGCCCCAGGCAATGGCTCCCTACCGATTAAGCCAGAAGATTTTTGCCCTTAAGATAGAGTCTGAGTGTCAATCTGAGGTTTAAAACAAAACAAAACAAATTCGGCCTCAGTGCATCAGAGGTTGTTTACTTCTAGTGAAGTATCTTCTCAAAACCACGCCAGGCACAATTAGCCTTCCTGTGAACGGAAGTGAGCAATTTGAAAACTTACTTTAGCTCTTCCCTCATTTCCTTGCCTGTGAAAGCGTCTGGCTCTAAACTGGGGGCCCCAATTATCAGTATGATGTCTGCTACCCATCACAGTGGACTGTGGAGTTATTAGAAATGCGGACACTGGGCTCAGCCCAGACCTGATGAATCATAACCCTGGGGCTGAGAGAGAGGTATATGGGTTTTATTTTTTTGTCTTGCCCCCCAAGTGATTATTATGTACAACAAGGTTGGAAACCAATGCTTCAGGCAAATGCCTTATAACTTTTGGTATTCATATCACCTAGTCATTGCATCCTAGAATTTCCAGCTGGGAAGAGTTCTGGATGTCAGCGAGCACAACACATTCTAAATTCATGGGAGCGAGATGTGAGTCTCGGAACTGGAAGTTCTCCTAATGGGTCTAACTGGAAAGCAACTTCTCTTGGAGCCTAGATTGGTATCTCGGTTCCTAAAACAGGGCATGAGAATGCCAGTGTAGTGCAACCTCCTCTTCATGCATTTGAAGAAAGAGAGCTGATGCGCCCTGCAGCACAGAGCTCTTAGACCTGCAGGCTTGTGTCCTGGGCCTGTGCTGCCGCGGGGCTGACCCCTTCCACCTGTCCAGCTCGGGGTGAGGATGGTAGGTGAGAACAGATGAGGCATTTGTGGGGATACGGTGTCCTAGAAGTATATGAGGTGATGTACGCTGTTTTGACTTGGGCTCTTCCTGAGCCTTGCTTCAAGGCTATGGCAACCCCAGAAATCACAGCACATCTTAGCATCATTGAGAAAAGGAGACTTCTTTCTCCCTGACAAGGAATTCCAGATTCGGGGACTTGGTAAGCAAAAATCCTCTACGTGCACCCCAGCTTGAGCACGGCTTCCATGTTGGATTCTGCGTGCCTAGAGCACAGATGGAGTGCCTCCATCCCCGGGGGCCGCTTGGGCTGCCCATGGTCACCAGGGGTGGAAGGTGAAGAGGGGAGGATGAACAGCGGGGGCACCAGAGGCCACAATGGGAGGCAAGATGAAGCTGGAAGGCAGGAGGACAGAATGAGATGGTTTTGCTCCCTCAGCAGGTCAGACTTCTGGCCCAGGCCCCTGGCCCCTGACACCCTGCCCGCCGTCAGTAAAACGGATCTTTCATCGGGTGACGCAAGGACCACGAAGTTATCTGCTTTCCACCATCAAGAAGTCTGAGCATGGTGCCTTGTTCCTACAAATTGTTCAGTGATTATATAAATGATGATGGGGTAATGATGTCCCAAGAGTAACACAGCAGGGACCCTTTCCATCTTCAGAGAACTGCTCTTACACACACTCTCCCAGGGAAACCGCCCTCTCTTCCAGAAGGCAAACCTCTCTGGTTATTTGGGGCTGCCTGTTGACCCCCATTCATCTTCAGCCCATTAGTCAGAGACAGAGTTGTTCCTGGATAACACCCTAATATAGGCATGTGCATGCGCGCGCGCACACACACACACACACACACACACACACACCCTTAATCTGTTTACTTTCGGATCTTTGCCCAGAAGCCTCCAGAAGCCCAGACCAAGTCCCGGGTTCCCAGGTCTGAAAGTTTTGTAGCAAGAAAAGTCATTCTAATCTGAAACTTTTAATAGCATATAAATAAAGTGACCCAGACTCCAAATGGCCCAGGCAAGGCCACCCCATACAGGGCTGTGACTATCACAATAGGTGATTGTTTTAAAGTGTTTTAATGAGTCTCAAAACATCCTACATAATATCAGCCTCCACTCAGTCCTCCGGACAGGCTCCAGTAAATAACACGAGTTGACAGGATTAAAACAGCTTGCTCAGGAGTAATTGAGTGGAATTAGAATGAACAGACAAGAAAGAAAAATTGGTGCTTGGGTCACAAGGAACTTTTTGTTAGGAACGCCCTGGGGGATTTGGTGGGATGTGGTCCCGCTGACTAATCACCAGTATAGAAAGTTTACAGTCTCCCCACCATGCCAACGTCTTTAATAACTTGAAAAGCACAAGAGGTGGCTGTTAATTTCAAAGACAGTTATATGAAGCTTTTATTGAGTGTGGCTCAGAGTATATAGTTAGCAGCCTGTGAGATAATGAACCCTTTAAATAGGGTTTTCAAAAAAAAAAAAAGAAAAAACAATCCTGTTTTATTTTGGCTCAAGCCAAAAGAACAGCAATTTTTCTCCTCTTATTTGAAAGGAGAAAAATGTATATAAAGTAGGGTCTCTCCACTGCACACAAGAAAGGCAGCTTTCTTCACGGAGGGCATCTGTCGCACCATAGAGCCATGAGCACGTAGGTGGACGGAGCTGACATGGTCCCGACCTGCCTGTGCCAGGAAGAGCGCAGATCAGGAAGGTGAAGTCGCATGTGTTGGATACCACTCTCGTTGTCCTGTGAGCACTGGCTCCCCGGCCTTCTCTCCCCACCCTTGACTGGCAAGCCTGAGGAGATGCGGGGCCCCCTCATGGCCCCAGATGTCAGGAAGTAGGCAAACCAGATACCAAACCAGTGGCTTCTTGAATTTAAAGAGAAAAAGAACCAACCTGGGAAAGAAGCAGGATTCACATGCCTCCCCATGACATGCTGGGAGCCAGAGATCACAGATGAGGAGCGAGGTGGGCAGACATTGCCTTTCCAGCCTAGAACCTTTTACGATGGCCTGCTCGGACCTCTCGGTGCTGTGTGTGAGGAACGGATGAAGAGAGCAGCTTGGGCAAGATGGGCTTGGCGTCTCTGAGCCACGGTGACAAGGCCCTCCCTTTACCCCCTGGCAATGTCTATGATTTGTGCTTTTCTCATTGTCTATCCCTCCCCCTGTCTCCTCCTCTTCTGCCTCTCTCATTTTCCCTGCCTCCCTCTTCCCCACCCCCCTACCCCTGCACTGTATGTATAAGTGTGTGAAGAGGTTGAAATAGAGAAATGTGTCCAGCCCACTTTGGAAATCATCTGTTGTGCCCTCACCCTATCGTTCTCTTATTCGGTATTCATTAACCCCTTGCCAAGAACAGGGTGTCCAAATGTGAGGAAGGCAGACAGGGCTCCCCCTCCCCATCCCTCCACCTCCAACACACAGTTCAGTCCCACCAGGCCCAGCTGGCAGTGGTCAGGGCCAGTGCTGGTGGACAGGGCAGGTGCAGACCAGATCTGCGCTGGCCTCAGCTGTCTTCCTCCTTCATTCCATGGTGGGATGGCTTTCACCATAGGGCTCCCTGGGCTGAGGAGCAACAGACCAAATCCTACTGACCAAAGACTAAAATCAAGACAAAACAAAGAAACAGACCTTCTCCAAGCCAGTCCTGTGGAGCAAAGGAAATACTGTAAACAGAAAGATTAGTTAAAGGAAAATGAATTATTTCCTGCCTCAGCACTGGCAATAAGCAGAATCTAAGAACTTAATTCAGTCTTGTTGTTAGCAACATACATTCTGGCTTCACTCTGATTTTTTTTTTTTTTTTTTCTTTTAAGCCTCGCATCTGTCCCTCACATGATCTGGAGAATTTAGCCATTTCCAGCAGTATATTCTGCAATATGCATCAAGCCTGACCTCTTCCTGAGCCGTAAGTGCTTGCTAACCCAGGAAAACCCCTTCTAGAAGCTTCTGGGATCCCGTGAGCCCTGAAGGAAAACTCCTCACTCATTTCCAGCAGTTTGAAAACGTGCTGGAAACTGCATCCGTGGGCGTCTGGAATGCTTAGGAAGGCGGTTTGCTGGCCACACTGTATTCGAGCCACTCACAGATTCCTGCTGGTCGAGGATGTATAAAGAAGCCGGGAACAGCCTTGTTTTTGGAAAAGAGACTGCTCCTTCTAAACCTGTCAGGGAACAAAACAGTCTCAGGGGAGGGGAGTGTCAAATTGACTTTTCCACGTGTCCTAACAGAGGCAGGGATGTTTGAATGCACTCTTAAAGTTTTTATGCTCTAATTGTTAGTGATTCCCAGCCCTACTAGTGTCCTAGAAGCACCTGAGAGAATCTGAACATGAATTGCTGTTCCCCATGTCCCACCTCCACCACAGGAAACATCTTGTGTGGGACCTGGGAATCCGGATTTTTAACAAACTCCCTAGGCGACCTTTATGCAACCAGTGCGGTGCCCCCACCCAGGAAAGGCCGGTGCGAGCTGCCACCCAGGGGCTGCCCACACGGCAGGGACGGCGGGAGGAGCCAAGATGGAGATGTTCTGGAGAAGCTTCTCCTCAGGAAAGGTGGATCTTGGGGTTTGGGTAAGGCAAGGGAGAGGGAATGCTGAGTCCCGGGCGCTCCCACGTCAGAACCAAACATCTCCTTCTTAAGGTTGCCAGCTTGCCCACTCGCCACCCGGCGTAGCTCCTGGGGCTCCGGGCGGCCCCCAAGAGGCAGTCAGGGGGAGGGGGCGTGCCGGAAGTGCCAGCGTGTGACAAATACCACCGCGGGAGGACTCTGGTGAGAGTCCCTGAAGATGCCCTGTGGGTCACGCCGAGCATTAGGCTGGGGTCAGGTGGGGGTTTCTGGCTAGCCCGAGGCCCCACAAAATCATCGCCTTCTGCCTTCCTCTCAGACCCCCTGTCATGGCGGCCACTGCCCGCCGCGCATGCGCTTCCCGCCCATGGCTCCTCCTGGGGCCCAGAGCTCCCGCGAGCTGGGGTGCTAGCAAGAACCCGGACTGAGGCCGGAGGCATTGCTGACCATTGGGAGTAATATAGTCTCCCCTAGAAGCATTTGACTACGAATCTTCCGGGCAAGGAAGGAGCTGCTTCCTGATGCGGAGCCCATTTTTCCACAGGGCAAGAGGTAAACTTCTGAGCTCTTATCCAGGGTTTGCTCTTTTTAATAGTAAAACACAGTTAAGTGACCATTCGGAGCTTCTCTTCTGGCCCAGGTGGGGCATGGTTGCCTGAAGTGGAGAGTCCACGACCGGGGTGGGTCAGGGCCGTGGCCGGGATCCGCCTTGGCCTCTGGGAAGAGGGCTCTGCATCCCCAGGCCCCCAAAGCTGGGGAGGAGGCAGTGCCAGTCCGTCAACAGCTGTTTACTGAGCCCCTGCCGTTGCCAGACACTCTTCTGGACTGTTGGTCTTACCAGTTAGCTTTTAGAAAAGTCAGGGACATGCGAGCTGTATTGCTGATTCTTTTTTAAAGATTTATTTATTTTAGAGAGAGAGAAATGAAGGAGGGGAAGAGAGAGAGAGAGAGAGAGAAGCAGACGCCCCGCTGAGTGAGGAGCGTGTCCACACGGGCCTCGATCCCACAACCCTGAGACCATGACCTGAGGCGAAATCAAGAGTTGGACACTCTGTCTACTGAGCCACCCAGGCGCCCCTGTGTTGCAGTTGTGTAAGTGACTGTGATGCCAACCAACCAACCCCTCCTTTTCATCTCTGGCACTTATCTGACTCCGAATGGTGAGTCTGGCTATTACATCCTTGGGAGGATTCACAAGACGACTGGTTTAACACATCACCTCTCCACACCCAGCTTCCATGAAGTTCTGTATTTAAGGCAGACTGAGCAGACTTAACTGTCAGGAGGCTGGGGCACTAGCAACCTTATCTTATGATGCTGTGAGTGTGACAGGCTAGTGCCCCTGATGGAGTCTGGGTGTGTGGAAACTCCCCTTCTTGGGAACCTAGGTGACAATTGTAGGATCTTGTAGTCAGGGAGACCACCCCAGTGCAGACAACCAGTGAGGGAGCTCTGAGAGCCAGGGAAACACTCATCACTTCTGTCCTGTGTGTCCTCGACACAATCCAGGCTCTAAAAGGGGAAATGCTGAGGTTGTCTGCACTTAGCCAGGGCTTCAAAGGAGATGCTTCTTCCTCCCTCATCCTGACGAGAGAGCCTTGCCCTGGCCCTACAGCGGCAGCCCTGGGGAAAGCATCCCAAGCAAGCAACCTCGTCTTGCTCCCTTGGTTCTAAGGCTCTCTTCCCAGTCTTCAGACCAGACTGGATGGTGGACAGCTCAGACCACTCCCCTCACCCTTGCAGTCTGACTTGGGAGGAAGCCGAGCTGGAATTCTACCACTCACTCATTCATTCATTCATTCATTCATCCATCCATCCACCAAATATTTACGGAGCTGCTACTGGGGGCCTCTGGAACCCACCTTGGACCACCTGGTGACCCGGCTGGTCCAAGTGCTGCATATACACTATGCAGAAGGTACTTTCAAGAGGACACCGGGCAGGCCAGGTCAGGCCCTGGGAGATCATGCAGCCGGGCAAGGGTGAGGCAGGCAGTGCTTGGCACCAGGTTGGGTGGTATCCAGGAAGCCCTGAGGTGGTGGTGGGTATGGGGAGAAAGCTGATACCATGGGACTCCTGGGGGGCTGTGGTCCTAGAGACCAAGAAAGCTGGTCTGCAGCCCTCTTCCACTGAGCTGCTGCCCCCCATGCTCAGCCCTGCCCTTGAGCCCAGGTCGCCTGAAGGTGAAGGGCAGGTACAGGCGCAGAATAGACATTTCTCCCCCGCGGGGGCAGCATAGAAAGAGACCCAAATGCTTTGATGGTGGTTGTAGTTCCTTCTCTGAGGATGTCAGCTGGGAGATCACAAGAGCCTTGATATTTGGGCCTTGCCTTGGAAGTTCCTCTGTCTGGGGGCATCCCATGGGTATCCTTCCTACAGCTAGGAGGGTGAGGCCAGGGACAGGGATGCATGCCCCAGAGCCCCCTCTCCTGAGAGCTGGTGCCAAAGGATCCCAGTCGTTCCCACTGTGCAGGTTGCATTTCATCCTGCCAGGCCCAGTGCTTCCTCCACCTCACCGTGTGCTTGTCTACCTATCCCCGGGACTAGATGGGGGCCCTTTGGATTTCCCAAATATCCCCTCCTTCTGGTTCATAGATTCACATGCAGAAGGCTTTTTTTTTTTTTTTTTTTTTAAATCACAGGGTTGTTTGCAAGGCATGTTAAGCCTAGACTCAAACGGTGAAACCATCAACTCTGCCAGAGTCTGGTACCGGATAGCTGAAGTAAAGAGTCCTTGTGCCCATCATGACATTTGGGTGCTGCATCACTCTGATCAGCAAAGGATGCAGGAAAAGCTGCCGAAAGCCTTTCTCCACAGGCTCGTGGCTTTGATCTTTGGCAAAGTGGCCATGAGTGCAGACAGCGAGTCATAGGTCTTGAGTCGTCCATTCAAGCTGGTGACTGCAATTTCCCCGGAGATAGAAGCCCAGAAAAGTCAGTAAGTGTCGGGCTGAGCTTTAAACAGCTGTCTTCTCAGAGAAAACCCAGCTGTGGGGGAAGATTGCCGGACTGGCCTCAAGACAGCCGTCGACATGGCCTGTGCTCTTCAGTCCAGGGGGAGAGCTTGTCAGCGTGTCAGCGGGCAGCCAATGACTCCAGTCGGTCATTAAGATCCTTTCAGTGAGCGGCAGCATCTCAGGATGAAGTTAACTACACGCTGGTCTGAGAGGAGTTCCTTTTCCGGCCCCCAGAACGCCACCAACCAGGCTGCAGTCAACTCTCTCCTAAACTGGGGCCCCTGGCTTCCGTGGTGTTTCAGTCAATGCGGTGGAAATTCAGACCTCTACAGCAAGCTTCCCTTCACAGCCCTGGGGAATTGGCTTATATTTCTGCGCAGACAGTTGAAATTTGGTCATGGTGTTATTTTGCAGCTTTTACCAGCAAATGTGAATGTGACACCAGGAAAGCGCTGAGGCCACAGAGTTGGGGGCCCAGCCACAGTGTGATGGGGAGCAAGAGTGACCACAGGTCCCAGCAACAGTCCCAGTTCCCCTGGGACAGTCCCAACTCACGCCAGCTGTGCCATCCAGTTCACATTTGCTTCTCTCCAGCCCCTCTTGGCTTGGCGATCAATTAGAAAGCCACTGAAGGGGAGATCGCTTCCGCAGTCCCGGGCTTTTTGGGAAGGAAATGGCGGGCACAGGGCCCCTTGGCTTTGGGTGAAAGAAGCTTCTGGGCTCAGGTGGGTGGGGTTGAGTCAAGACAAAGGCAGAGTCGGGGGGCCTAGTCTTGGGGCTTCTCTTCCCTCAGGTACTACAGGCTGAGCCCGAGACCGGGTGAGTCAGACTCAGAGGCTCCACTGGTGAGACATCTTGTGAAATTTGGGGGCGCAGGGCAGTCTTCACACTTTTGCGCTGAAACAGAGGCGACATCTGACAGGACCTGGGAGGTGCTGCAGCCCAAGGGTTCCAGCTCCCTCTGTCCCAGGCGGTGAGCACGGGCTCCTCGGGAAGTCCCCAGGAGAGGCTCTGAGAGGAGAGCAAGGGTCCTGTGAGAATGCAGGCAAGGGCCAAGGGGCGCCGAAACGGAGGCGTTCGTGTTAACGGGCCTCACTGATAACACCAAACTGGGGGTGCCTGAGAACACTGCCTTACCCGTGAAATAGATACTTTGTTAGGACCTGATGCCACGGCTGTGGTCTTGGTCCACCCCAGAGTCCCCTTCACTTCTGGACAGCTAGGACTTTGTGATAGGCCCTCCCTTTCTAGGGCCTCCCTGCCTCCTCCAGGCGGCAAGCTCTCTTGGGGCGGGAAATTCATCCTTGCCTCCCTCCCAGAACATGGCCACACTCTGTTTTGGGGGTGCTCAAGCCATTCTGGTTGAACCCGTGAATGCAAGGCCATGAAATGCGTGCATCTCATTCTCCAGCTTGGCAGCAGCTAGCGAAACTTGAAGCCTGAACTTATTAAGGAAATTCATAAAACAAAATCAGCCCCTTACGCTCCCCTTTCGTCCAGGAAATGCTGGTGATCTTTCTGTGCATTGTTAATTGACTGGTTTCCCAAAAATGAAAATCCCCTCCTAACCATGATTTTTCTAAAGGAGGATCACTTTATGGTGTAATGAAGGTGTGAGAAGGTAAGAGGTCCGAGAGAGTGTTTACCTTACTGGAAAAGCTTTCGACTCTTGTTGAAAGACTGGTTTAGAGTCCCAAATCAGCATGCTCCTTCTGGGGACCCACTGGGCCCCAGAACAAGGAGAACTGGTCCTCAGCTGACATGTTGGGTCTGCATGGCTTCCGGGGGGGTTGGATACTTTTTAATGAGACATATTTCCCCTATTTAACCACACATTCCCCGCACAGATGGTATTTACGCCCAGGAGATGGCTCACACTCTTTGTCAGCATACCTTTCTATATTAAATACCCCATCAAGTTTATACTCACTGGGCTTTGGAGTGGGCTGGGGGTATTAAAAGATCCTCTCTTTCTCTCTAGGAGGCATGTGGCTTTTGGAATTTACCCCCAAGTGCCCCTCTCTGTAGACTATGACTTTGTGGGACTTCTCTATTTCACACCTGGCTTTAGAGTCTAACTCTACCACTTAACTAGCTATGTGGTCCTGAGATTCTTACTGTCTCTGTGCCTCAACTTAATTACTTATAAAATGAGAACAGTATTACTGATCCTCCCCTAATGTCGCCAGGAGAATTAAATGGGGTTGTGGCACAGGAAAAAGATTGAAGCAAATATTTTTTGAATGAATAAGTGACTAAAGCAATAATAGAACTATAAAAAAAATGATCAACCAACCCATCGTATATGACCAATGTTTATGTATCCGAAACAGTTCTAAGTTCTTGAACACATGCTGTCTTAGGGTAAGTGAAGGGATGGGGATGCAAACATCTGTCTTGTGGGTGCCCAAGATCATGCCGTTAGCTCCTGCCTGCATTGCCTCTGCCATGCTTGTAATAAACTTCTTTGTCACTAGAGACTCCCTGGGAAAGAATGACGAAGTTCTTTCACTGTGACTCCCTTTACTCGAATGTAACTGAGAGACTCATGCTTTTATAATTTACTGAGTTTAAGAGGAAAATATTCCCATGACATGTATCGACAAGAACAAAGATCTTGGTGCCTACATTAAATAATCAATACCAAATACTGGAATCAAGCACCCAGCATCTGTTATGTGTTACTTGGAGTAAAGAGGGCATTAGGCTTATGCCCCACAGATAACTTCACGGGAGTTGGGATAAGAACCAGTTGTTCACTACTTGCTGATTGGTGAAAACTGAAGTATATAATGACAACTCTACACTTTGGGCAGATAGTGGTCTTCCCTTTCCAGCTGCTGGAAAGAGTTTCGTTTTTCCTTGGCACAGTGTTTTCCTGGGTTCTGGTAGCTTTCGATGACTTTGCATTCATCCAGCATCACTATGAAAGAGCATACAAGTGTTTGCTCAGAACTATGCTACATTCTGGTTGCTTCAAACAATAGTGGTCCTGGCCTTTGTCATAGAATCCACATAGGGCCTATCATTTATTGTTAGCCTACTGTGTTCTAGGGGCTATGCTAGGCACTTCATGTATATCACTAAAGTCAGGGTGGGCCAGTTGATGTTGCAATAACAAAGAACACCGAAGTCTTAGTAGCTAATAATAACTTTACTTCTTGATCTCATCAAATATCTGCTGCAGGTTGGCTAGGGGGCTCCACTCTGCATTTCTTCACATCTCAACCTGGAATAAAAGGGCTTCTAGCTACTCCATCTGTTGCCTTGCTTGTTGCCGTGGTCGGAGGCTCACGACAGTGTCTCATACTGGCTATTAAATGCTTCTGCACAGAGCATCACCAAGCCCTTCTACTCTCATTTCACTGGCCAAAGCAAGTCACATGGCTAAGTACAACTTCAAGGGGCTAGGGAAATACAGTCTCATGATGTGCCTAAAAGGAGGAAAGTAAGATTTTCTAGGGAGCTGTGTAAATAACCAGCATACTTACACTATCTATCTTAAACCTCCGAGGCAGGGCTCTTTTCCATGTTACGAATGGGAAGCTAAGAGAGGTTAAGGAACTTTGCCAAGGTCAGAAAGCTAATGAGTAGGGGGACAAGGTTTGAACAGAGAGACCTGAAGCACAGGGGGACCTTTCTGCAGGGCTCTAGAGGGTACAGGCCAGTATCCTCATGGACACATTTTTCTCTACCGCCACGAGTTTCCCCACCTCTGAGTTCTCCTTCTGTATTATCTTCATCCTAAGACGTAGCTAAAATGTCCAACTCTCGGACATCTTTATATCATCTGGACTTGTACGACCTATGCAGGCCTCACAATACCTACTGCTCAGTTCAGCTCTGGTGAGACAAGCCCATGAGTGGAGTCCAAGAGGCAGAGGTAACCTTAGAAGGTCATCTCCAGATGCCTCACTTTATAGAGAAGAAGGGTCTTGCCTTTTATCCAAAGCCCATGACCTGACTTGCAATTCGGAGTCTTTGATTGGTGGGATTTGGCCCAGCTACTTCTATGCATGATATCATGTTTTAAAAAGAAGGAAAAGGCATAGAGTGTAGCCCTGGTGGGCAGGCTATGATGTGCTTGAACTTGAATGCAGCTGTAACTGGGGATTAGGCCAGAGTGGAGGGTTTAGTATCCTCAGAGTCTGAAATCTCACAGAATCCCACCACTAGAATTCTTGCACACATTATCAGAAAATCTCCCTGAACTTTCTTAACTTTGCCATCCTGAGATCTTAAAGAAAACACTAATTGTATGTTTGGAAATCCAGAAAAGGAAAGGGGGTGAAGGACATTGAGACCAGCCACTCTAGCCCTGCCTAAGCCTCCCCTGGCATAGGCCCCAGGCATGAGCTTGCCTCTGTGGATTCCCAGCCGGGAAGCACCACCCTGGTTTATTTTCAGAGGTGGAAACTCAAGCAACAATTATCTCCTGTCACAGCAAATTAAAAGCCCAGGCTCACCCATCCCAGGAGCAGGGCGAGCGCAGCCCGCGGCCAGCAAAGGGCCATAATGACAGGCCAAGGCTGGTGTATTTCCTTTAAAGGCATGAGCCACTCAAGAAACACACAAAATAAACAGAGACATAAAAGTCCAGAGCAAAGGCCCACAAGTGAGAGCAAGAGTCTGTGCCAAGATCAGAGAGTGTACTTTGATTCTGTGGGGGATCAAGGATTGTGGCAGCAAGAAGTGCTCAGTGGAAGATGAGTTATTGGTCTGTGTTTGAGATAATGGGGAAAGCTATTGTGCGTGACACTGCAGAGGGCGGGGGCGGGAGCAGTGACCCTGCCTGTCTCACACCACACACATGCACTCACACACACAGGAATGTGTGTTCTCACACACACACATGCTCAACATGCTCACACACACATGCACACATACTCATCACTATGGCCACAAGCATGCTTCTGGTCACTTCTCTTAGAATCTCCATCCCTGCCTGGATTCCTGCCTGTCTTCCCCTAGACAGGGCAGCCTGGCCCCGCTGCCCAAAGTTTCTGCTTGGAATGCTTCTCCTCTCTTATGTTCGGTGCTCTACCTTATTGCCAGCCACCTAAGCAAAACTCCCCTCTCTGAAGTCACTTCCAGGACTGGGACTTCCGACTTCCATCACCCTCCCCTTGCAGCAACTTTCTGGAACTGCGTCTGCTGCTTTATGTCAGTGAGGACTTGTTATGTCAGGTTGTTGGAAGTGAGTTTGGGCTTTGTTATGGTATGAAGTCCACAGAAGTGGAGATTCTTTAATTTTTCCTTCTATTTGTGCCCTGTATGTTTAACTTTCAAAAAGTGTTTTCACATCCGTCATCTAATTTCGTCTTCAGTATTGCCTGGTGAGGTCAGTGGGTGGGGAAGATCGTTCCAGCCACCAGTGGGAACGTATATGGCAAGGTAGCTAAGAACACGGGCTTTGGCTGGGCAGGGTGCTGATCTCTGTAAGCCCCAGCTCTCTCACCCTAAAACAGGGATAAAAATAGTTTCTGCCCATAGGTTATTTTAAGGATTAAGTGAGCTAACAGGGCTAACATGCTTACCTCACGCAGAGAAAATGCCCAGTAAAGTTGTCATTATTTCAATGCTGATGGAGCTTGGGCTCAGAGAAGTTAATACCCAGGGGCGGTGAAGCCTGGTGGGAGAAGCAGAGGGGTTGGAGGTGGTGGATCCTGCTTCTTTTTCCATGTGCCTTTGGGCAAAAGGCTTTGCTTCTCTGATTCCCAGCTTCTTCATCTCTTAAGTAGGAGTAATACATCGTCTATCACACATGGCACATCATTATGAAGCAAAAGTACTTTTGAAAGCATCTTGTAAAGTGTGCCCCAAAATGTTCATTTATTAGTCCGTGTAAATTCAGGCAGCGGGTCAGTACCGGAGCCGGGTTTCCTTATCCCTGGTGTCCTTTCAAGTGGTCTGTGCTTTCTTCCGGAGCCCCTCGGAGCCTCCATACATGCTACTGAGCCCCCGTGGGCTGGATGAACAGGCTGCATACCTCAGCTCTGGGCAACAGGAGTCCCCAGCCTGCCACCCACCCCCATCTCCTGCCCGCTCTCCACGGACAGCGGGAGGGCGCAGAGAAAGCAGAGCTCAGAAACCACTCATTTCAGCTATCCCTGTCCTTTGCCTCATTGCTGCTGTTGGCAAAGAGGACAGGAGTATGAGAGAGATTGAGGGCAATAGATCCTAGTACCCTGGGGACAGGGCCACCAGGACTCAGCCTACAGCCTAGACTCCAAGGGAGGAACCTTAGAGTCTACATAGCCGCCTGCACCCCAGATTGCAAAGTAGGCTTCACAGGTAGTTTGTGACTCATATTATCCATCTCGTTGTACTTAAAAATGAGCTGATGAGCAGGTGAATGTTTTACTAGCGTTGTTCCCATTGGGCCGCAGATTAATTTCTCTGAAGGCAGCCTCTTTTCTGGCTTGCAGGGAGAATGTGGTGGGCTCTCCGCTGCATGAAGTCACTTCAGTCTTCCCCCTTGTTCTGGGGCAAATTCAGGCCGGGAACTGCCAGGTGACCTGAAAAGAACACCATGGCTCTTCTTGTTCAGAGAACAGCTTGTACTGGATGTTTCATTTTGGCTGTGAAGTTGTTCTGGAATCATCTCAAACCCTTCAGCACAAAGTTCCTTGGAACCATTCAGGTTGATCCAGGCAGGGTCAGGGCCGGAGTCATCAGTTAAGCCTATCCTGAAATACCTTGTTTACATCCTCCCTGTGTCTGCACCCCTTTTCGATGCATTATTTGTTCCAGAACAATCGGGAGGTCTCTGAGATGCTGATTGGATGATGAAGAGGCAAGCATGCTCTCACGATGTGTCCAAACGGACCGGAGGGGGTCGAGGATGCAGAGATTTGGTCCCAAGCTTTACCGCAGACTCACAGCTTCACATTAGGAATATTCCCAAGACTCTCTATCAGGCATACATGTTCTGGTCCTTTATTGGTTAGAAAGATGAGGTGGGAACCAATGAGAGTCTAAACCTGAGCTCTGGATATAAGATCACACCATGTCCATTTTTCCCAAGAATTACATGTATCAGAACAGGTCTTCATGAATTCATCAGGTTCATAGTTCCAACTTTAGTCAAAAGGACCACAAGATAGTGGAGGATCAAACATAATTTAAAGGAGAAAGATGATGTCAAGAGTACCTTTTGTACCTGATTTCTTTCCTTTTTTTTTTTTTTTTTTTTTTTGAGAGAAAGAACAAACAAGTTGGGAGGAGGGTCAGAGAGAGAAGGAGAAGCAGACCCTCTGCTGAGCACGGAGTCTGATGTGGGTCTGGATCTCAGGACCCTGAGATCACGACCTGAGCTGAAGGTAGACGCTTAACTGACTGAGCCACCCAGGTGCCCCCTGATTTCAGTATCTATGTAATTTTACTGATACTTTCTTAGTGTCTTATCTAAGGAATCAGTCATCTATTTCTGCACAACAATCTACCTCCAAATTTAGTGGCTTAAAACAAAGATCATGTATTTGTTCAGGAGTCTGTAATTGGGCCAGCCTCAATCAGGCAGTCCCTCTGCTGGTCTCACTGGGGTCCTGTGTGCTGCATTGAGCTACAAGTAAGGGGTTGGGGAGCAAAGAAATGACAATGAAGGGGCTGCCTGGTCCTGCTGGTCCAGTCCCACATTTGGTGCCTCAGTGGTGATGGCTTGAACCGCCGGGATGACTGGATTTCTCTCTCTGTGTGGGTTGCTCATTCTCAAGGAGACAAGCCTGGGCCTTCCTTACACGGGAATCACAGAGCACCAAGAAGGGGAGAGCAGGCACTCAAGGTCTAAGGTTCCCTCTGCCATGTGCTCTTGATCAAAACAAATCACACAGCCAGCCCAGATTCAAGGGGGAGGAGAAATAGGGTCAACCTTTTATTGGAAGGGAGAAGTTCACATTGCAAAGAAGCATGAACCTAGGGTTGGGAGAAATTGCTAAGGCCATCCTTAGAATCTGTCACAGTCACTGAAGATATATTTCTAAATTATTCCTCTCACCCTTTAGGAATGGCCTGCCCCTCAATGGCAAGGACAAGTGGGGACCCTAACTCTGCCTTTCTCTGAGTGAGTGAACTGGGGTAAATCATGTAGGTGGGAATATAGAATGATCATTTCTGGGATCCCAGCTCTGTATGAGCCCTGTGTATACATCATCCTATCTAACACTCAAAACAACTTCTCCAGAAGTCTTGTTTGGATTTGATTACTAAGAAAGCCGGGGTTTAGAGTTGATGACTTACTCAGTGTCACTTGGTTATAAGGGCTGGAGCTGGAGGTTCCCTCATCTGTACAATGGGAATCATGAAACTTGCCACCAGCACGGTTGGGAGGATAAAATGAGACCCCGTATGTGGAAGTGCCTGTGAAATCCCAAAGCACTGCACACATGTCAGTTGTAGTTTTCATCGAGCTGGGCAGACTTCTTCGGATGAAAGGGGGTGGTCTAGGAAGGCGCCAGAACCATCGGAGCCAGACGCCAACTGTTGTGTGTCTCTCAGCTGCTATTTGCTTTGGCTTCAGACCAAATCCTCTATCCAGGGCCTTTAGCAGCAATGGACAAAAAAGAACCCCGTGGGCCAGGTGGCGAGCCCGGGCATGCCACAGGTGAGGACGCAGGCTTCCCACCCAGTCTGTGCTTCCATTAGAAGGAGGCAGAGCCTGGAGCAAGGCTCCCGCTGCCTTGGGGCTTTCCTCAACTGCCTGGGGTCAGGGGTGGAGGAATTGCTGGTGTTTTCATTGACTCAAGGTCACACATACCCCCTTGAATTGTTTTGAGCTTACTTTTCCCCAACTCTGCCTTTCACCAACTCTCTTCTCAATTCTTTTCACTTCACCTTTTTGAACCTTATTCGTTTATAATGAACTCTTCCCCATCTTCAACCTCTATAACCGCTCTTTCCGCCACCTCCCTATCTTCTCTGACACGTAAATTTTTTACGACCTAATGCTTTGGCCAGAAGGCGGGGCAGCTGCTCCACACTTCTCACGGCTCATGTGCCATCCACCCATAGGCCAGATCTGCTCCTTTGAGCTTCCTGCCACTGAGATGCATCGCGTCCGCTCTGTCCTCCTCCCTGCTGGGATCTGCCCACCATCCTTCTTGGAGGATTCCGGGAGCTCGCTCACACCTCCCTGCCATGACCAAGGATGGCTTCAGCACCCATCTTATCTTCAGAGTTCATTAATTTTTACAACCCCTCTGCCCTTCACCTATACCCCATGACAGCTGAAGACAAATAGTGAAAGGCCTCTCATGGGGATGACAAACCAAAGCCACTATGTAGCCGAAGGTGGCAGCCCCAGGATCCCTGGGAAGATGTTAAAGAGAGAGGTTTCAGCGGTTTACTCAGGAGGAACTTCCTACCATAGCCGTCCCCTGCTGAGAGAGGGTGCTTTGCCTACTGACTACAGAAAGTGTTTGCCAGAAAAGCCTGACGCAGGTAATAAAAGAAAAGTCAGATTTGGACCAGGAAATCTGGTTTTGAGTCTTGTCTCAGAACTAATAGACTGATAGCTACCTTACTAGGTCATGGTGAAAACCAAATAAGTTTGAGAGTGAGAAAAATGACTATTAATTAACTAGAGGATACTCAACAAATATCACTATGATCCCTGGGGAGACAGAATATATGAGCCTATAATTTAAGCAAATCCAATTTTTCTGTTGTTGTGACTAAGCCAAAAATGAAGAGAGAAGACAATAGTAGATTCCAACTAATTAAGATGATCAGTTGAATCCATACATCTATTTTCACTACCTCTCAAAAATCTTAAAAAAATTTTAAGGGCCTAAGCCAATGAGAGTGGAAAAATGGGGAAATAGACCGTGGTAGCAACATGGTGGACAGAATGACGGGAAGCCTGAGAAAGCTGACTCCTTGGGCGGCTGTGAGAAAGTGGAAAGGGAGACCAATTTATCCCACCAACTTTCTGAAGCAATCAGCTGACAGGACGCCAGCAGCCAGATCTTCACTCTCCAGGTGAAAGAATAGATGTATCTAATCTGAGAAACCTGACCAATTCAAGAAGAAACACCCCAAGATATTAGGGTTCCAGCCAGATCACCCTACAAGGAAGCTAACATTCAACCAAGGCCACTCATGTTTTAAAGCTTCCAACCAGTTTTGTAAAGATAACCAAGGACCATCACACAGATGAGGAAAGGCTCATATGAAAGAGAAAGCAAAGCAAGTACTGTATGGTGACTAACATAACATAATAAAAAAATTATATTAAAAGAAGATTAAAAAAAGCAATTTCGAGGAAGTGGAGACTTTGTAAAGAAGAGAACAGGTGTGTGGGTGTGTATGTGTATCTCCTAACTCTATGTGTTTTTATCTTTAGGGAGATATGACATTGCAATCATGAAACAGATGAAAAAGAAACATTAAAATTAAACATTCATAGAGAAGAAAAGGAGCTGTTAGAAATTACAAATATGAGGGCAAAAATGAAAAACTCAGCAGAGGTGGTAAAAGAAAAATTTAAAGGACCTTACACCAAATAGAGCAAAAAGATAAGAAATAGGAGAGAAGATTTAAGAAAAGTAGAAAATGACTCGAAGAAGTCCAATATGCAAACTGTTAAGAATCCTGGGAAAAGGGGCGCCTGGGTGGCTCAGTGGGTTAAAGCCTCTGCCTTCGGCTCAGGTCATGATCTCAGAGTCCTGGGATCGAGCCCCACATTGGGCTCTCTGCTCGGCAGGGAGCCTGCTTCCCTCTCTCTCTGCCTGCCTCTCTGCCTGCTTGTCATCTCTCTCCCTCTGTCAAATAAATAAATAAATAAAATCTTTAAAAAAGAAAAAAAAGAATCCTGGAAAAAGAGGAGACAAAATGAGGGGAAGAAATCAAGAAAAAAAATCTTTTTCTAGAACTGAAAGACGGACAAATATGTACATGCATAAATACAAATTTTCCAGAACTGAAAGATATCAGTGTCCATATTGAAAGGACACAGCAAGTGCCCAGCCCAGTGAATAAAAATAGACCCATATCAATGCAAATCATTGTGAAATTTCAGAGCACATGGGACAAAGTTAAGATCCTACTGGATTTCAGAGAGAAAACACACTTACAAAGAAACAATTATCAGAATGACATCATGCTTTTCAGCGACCATGTTGGAAGTTAGAACTGTGGAGCCATGCCTTCATAATTTTGAAAGCAGAGGATTTGCACCCGAAAATTCTACAGGCAGACAAATCATCGATAAAGGTGAGGATAGAAGGGGGACATTTTCAAACATCCAAGATTTTAAAAAATGAATTTCCTCCTCACCCTTTCTCAGAATTTTTGTAGGATATATTCTATTCCAATGGAAGACTAAGCCAAAAAGGCAAGGGGTACAAGAAAGAGGAGATCCAACTCAAGAAAGACGTCATTATATTCCTGGGATGATGTGGAAGCATGACCCAGGACAACTACTGTGATTCAGCTTTGAGGGACAACCAGACCCTATAAACCAAGTTAGAGGGCTCCAGGATATTTCTCCAAGCCAACACTGACCATGTCATGTGTTTGAGTGGACTGGCAGGGGATTTGGACAACTGGTAGAGAGTTTGAGGTTTCATTAGCATAAGTGCATAGGAAACCAAGCAAACAAATATATACACACACACATATATATAATATTTAGAAATATATATATTTATAGATCTATCTACACCCACACAATAATTATTAGCTCCGTGGAAAATAAGAAGTTGTTCATGAAAGGAAACTAAAAACTTTACCAAATAGCTCAGCTGTGAATATTATTTACATAGTCATAAAAATGTAAACACTGAATATTGATCTCACCAAAACTATAATAGAACTACAGTGGGCGAACGGGGGAACTGGAAGGGTATGTGTTGGGAGGAAGGGCATGAAAGAGAACCAAATTCTCTATCTTCTATGGCAAAAGTCAACCAGCAAGGCCTAAAAAATGAAAAACCAAGAAGTAGCAACACAAGTGTGCTATGCAGAGTTGTATGGAGAGCCAGTCATTTGAATGGAAAATCATTGCCTCCAGGGAAGGGACAGTGAAGGTGGATACTGATGATCTTTATAACCAATCTGGTAGAATAGTTTGATTCAATAAAATACTACACTTGATAAAAATACAAATTAAAAATGATGACGTAGTTTAGATGATTCTCCTTGCCATTCCATTTATAAGGTTGTTTGTGCCGTGGGCTAAGAGTGAGACCAGAGACAGGGGTCTGCCTATTGCCCCACTTCCCAAATGCCTGCCATATTAGAACTTCCAAAGGTGATATTAACTGTACTTCATTTCACCCTCCATGCTGACTTTGGAACCTTATGCCTGCTTAGGATATGTCTACTCTTGATGAGAAGGGCTTCCTGGCGTCAGTTATAGGTTGTTCTATATGACTTCTCCAGTTCTTTTCAACTCCCGGACAGGGCATAAAAATAAATAAAATGACTTAAAGTTACACAGGCCCTAAAAGTTGGTGAACAACTAAACTGGCTGGAGGCAAGGAGAGGTTAGGGAAGGCACCCCGGAGGAGGCATTCTGCTCCTTGAAACGGTACACCAGCCCACCTTATTGATGCATTAAATTAAAGCATGTCTGAATGGATGCTTTTTAATGTTTTCCTTTTTTCCATGTAATTAAGTGCCCAAAGTCAGAGCTGAAGGAGTTGGTATTTTCAGTGCCCAGCATGAAGGCATGTGTAATGGAAGAAGTACGAGTCTGCTGTCTAGCTGGTATACCTTACGATAAGACGAGGGGTTCCAATAGAGTCAGCAAGAATTCAGATTGCAAGCAGCAAGGGCATAGGTAATAGGACGCAGGCCTTTTGATTTTCTTGGCTATATCTTTCACTCAACCTCCACCTGTCTCTGTTGGCTACCCGTGGGGCTACCAGAAGCCACATGGGAGCAATCTCCCTGGCAAGGCAGAAACAAACAGGAGATGAGGGAACATAGGACTTGAAGCAATAGTTGGTTCTTTGGCAAAACAAATAGCTTGTGAGATCCCAAGCTTTAACATATCTTGTGCCAAAAATGCAAAATGCCAAGGGGAAGAAAAGCACTAGACTTCTCGAGGGCCCCATTGGAAAGCCCTCATAAACCCCACTCAAACATGATTGCTCTCATTATCGCCTCCCCACATGTCCGGAACCCTTCCCCGCCCTCAGGGGAGCACTCAGGTTTCCTCCGGGCTATGATCCAAGCTTGGGGAGGCTTGCAGAACAGCTAGTGTGGGGGCACTGACTTAGAATGCCCTAGTCTCTGGTTGAGCCACCCCCACGAGAGGGCATTTTTGCATGAGGCCCCAAAACACAATTTGCAATAGGCTTTGTTGTCATGATTTTCTTTGGGACGCATTTCCACAAGGCTGTGGGATGCATTTCCACAAGGCTGCAGTTAGAGTGGGGAGACACTAAACATTCAAGTTAATAAAAGTTAATAAAATCTCCCCATCATATTTAAGGAAGAAAAGAAATCTAATGAGTTGTGCGTGTGTTTGTGTGCACGCATGCATGTGCGGTGGGTGCGGGGTTCAGTTTAAATTCTCCAGGAAGCAGACTCTGAGCTAAGAGATAGCAGATAAGGGATTTACCAGAAGATAAGTCTGGGAAAGGTAAAGGGGGTATTGGGCGGGGAAGGTCTTCAGCTGGTGATTCAGATCTGCTATCTGAAATGAAAGGAGGAAGGTAGGAAGTAAAATTGGGTGAGGAAAACCTCAGGCAAACCCAATGAAAATTCCAGAACAAAGATTGTCCATTAGGGGAGTCCCACAATTGACAGAAATGGCTGTGCCCTAGTGCTCCCCCATTCCCCCCCAGCCAAAAAAGGCTCACTCATGGCCCAGGGGCTACAGCAGAGCATGAAATCAACTCTAACGCTGTGGATTGAACCCAAAGGCACTGAGAAGGAGGTTGCCTGCTACCTGCACTTCGCACAGCTGGATGTCACATTCTTTCTCGAAGTTGTGAGTAACTTGGCTGTCACAGTAGGGGTGACCATTAAGTAATAAAATACCAAGTCATTCTGAATTTATGCATTTATGCTAAGGTTTAACGGATGTGGAAAAAGTATTGCAAAACCTTGTCTATCTAGAAGAGAATATACTGAGCTGATTGAAATCAGAATGATCTAGCTTTCTATCCAGTGTCATATGATAATCACATTGATTTATTATTTTTTGATTCATCATCAGCAACTGTTTATGGATATCCTATTACGTGCCAAGCACTACGCTTTGTCTGTATCCACCAAGAGTTCACATGAATAGAATCAAATAATTAATACAACACATGGTAAGGACTGACGGAAATGCATGTAAATTATTGAAGGAGCTTGGGAAAAAGAAGGGCAAGATTACAAAATATCTTAGGCAGTTTTTTTTTTTAACCCTCAGATAGAGATCCTGCCATTCTACTCTATATCATGTGTGCTGCTTAGACATGCTTCCAAAATGGATTGGAATAGATTAAGCAAGTGTTAACCATCTCTAGAGCAGAAAGTTCTCTGTTGAAAAGAGATCAGGGTTTCAGTTACTAAATTTAGACCATACCAATCCAGTTTTAGAAATTGGAGCACCTACCCCATCCCAACCAAACTTGACCTTAACCCAGGTGGTGAAAGCCATGCTGATTTCAGCCATGGACAGAGAAGGGTTATGGGCTCAGGGACAATTTTGCCACCTGAAAAGGCCCTGAGACCACTTTCTTTCATTGGGATTTCTTTTCCTTTTGGTCACATGTAGGTATAAATATTGACCAAAGGGTTCACATGTTCAACCAACCCTTGAGGTGCATTGTTCCAGAGTGGGGATCTATAGTAGATATCAGGGGAATGGAATGGGGTATAACACATGCCTTCTGCTCTTAAGGGACACATAGTACCAGGTCCTAAAAAAACCACCAATTCTATGGAGCTTTTCTTGTTTCCTGTAGGACCCCTTCCAGGATTCTCTGCTGGCTCTGATCACATGATCCTGGACTATCTGAGTCTATTCCTTTCCTGGGCTGAGGCTACTACCCTGAGCTTTAAGCCTCCCAAGTGACTAAACTCTCAGTCTATAGTCTTGCTACTGCTATTTCGCCCTGACTTCACACTGTCAGGGCCTTAATAATGCCTGAAGCCATTACACCTACCTGGCCGGTGGACTGGACTTATCCTTATCCTGATGGCACAGACTGCGGTCAAAGCAAGTCGTTGTGCAATCCATATTAGTGTGCGGTTCTCTTCAGTGGTTCAGTGGTCGGTGGCATTCTCTGAAGACCTGTCATGCATTTCCTGAGAGGTTGTTATAACAACAAGGAAAAAGAGACCCGCCCTCCGGCACTGATACAAAACCAACTTGCATCTTAATGCAGAAAAAATATACAAAACTGTATCATATTCTCTTCCTAAAGCTTACCCTTTGTCTCCTTGTTCTGAAAGGGTTTAACAGGAATTCTGCTGTGTTTTCTTTATTCTTTTCCTTTTAGCCCATGGCCTTCATATTTTAGGCACAAATCAGCCCGTCGGTAATAGAGGCTCTATTATGAGCCACATGCTTCGTCAAAAGTAAACCTCACATTCTTCTTCTAATTGTTGCCCCCTGACAGGTCGAGGAAAATAGTGTTGTTTTCATAGTGAAGTCACAGTCATAAATCTCCCAGGATTAAGACTCTCGAAGCCATCCAGCATGCTCCTATCATCATGAGGACTCCTTCAGGGCCACTCGCTGGGGAGGAGACAGAGAGAGATACTGAGAGAGAAATTCTTTTTAGAAATGGCAAATTTTGGAGGAGAGTGGCACATTCACCAGCCTCCGCTCCCTAGTCTCGTGGGGTCATGAATGGCTGGTCCAAATCTAGTTTTGCATCCAAACAAGACGAACCTCTGAGATTTCTTTTTTCACTCCCCTGAGAATCCCCATCCTGGTATTTCCTCCCTCCTCCTCCCTGGCTCCTCTGCTTGATTTGTTCATTTTTAACCCCCAGCCCACAGTAATGGGGGAGACGGAGCACTGGGCTTGAAGGGGAGAGAGAAGCAGGCGCACATCCCTCCTTCTCTGCTTTCTGGCTGTGTGACCTGCAGTGAGTGCTCTCAGCCTGTGGCCGCAGCTGTAACTGAGAAATGATAACTTCACAGGGTTATTGGGGGAACCGAACGGCATAACATATATAAAAACGCCTGGCACAGAAGCCCTTAATACCATCCATCTGTCTTCACTCTCCTGACGAAATGTTCTTCTGAAACAGGTTCACTCGAGGTGTTCGCCTCCCCCCGAGGTGGGTTAGCTGATTGTGAACCAAAGCCAGCTGCAATGACCAGCTAGTAAGCTCCAAGCCTAGGAGGGAAACAACTCAGCTCGACTGCGTAATGGCTGCCATATACCTCCCCAAGGAGCCCATGCTAAAGGTTTCCACAAAAGTAAGAGAACTCTTTGCCCTTTTCTTTTTCACTTTTCCTGCATTTAGAGGGCCCGACATTGTCCCAGGGGAATCACGCTAGATTAAACTCGCTTATGTGAGTAAGTTTGTAAATTTGTCAAGATATTTTTCTTTAGCCTTAGAAATATTGTCTCCTGAACCACCACACCCTCTCGATTACCTCTTTCCTCTTCTCTCTCCCTCCACATCCATGCCTCCTTACGTCCTGCCAACGTCATTGTTGCCAAAAATGTTCACTTATAAAATGACCTAAAGGATTCTTAAATGAGATGAACAAGTTGTGTCACTTAGACTAAGCCTAGAACACTCAAGAACTCCCTCTTGTGATGGCTCATGGGGAAAGTCCTCAGTCTGGATTTCAACGGCTTCCCTGTTTGGCCCCATCTGGCTACCCTTAGCTCTTGCTGGGTCCCAATATGGACCTTTCAGTCTTCCCCACTCTCCACCTGTGTTCTTACCCTTCTGTCCCCTGAGAGAGGGGAGAGGTTCCGATCCCCTCCATGGAGAAAAGGTGAGGGGGTTTCCACTCTGAGCTGAGACTGTTCCCCCCAAATTTCTGAAATTAAACACACCTCACTGCATTCATTTCTCTGCGGAGTTTCTCAACTGGGGTCCATTGCAGGCCTTTTAGTAACTCAGTGTGACTCTTGTGTATGAGAACCTAGAGCCCTGACCTTATTTGCCATTATAAAGTTTTCTTATATTAGGTAAATATAGAGGTGCCTTTTTAAAATTGCTTTTCCCTAAGCATTGGGTTGTTTTTGTGTTTTGTTTGTTTTTCCCCATAACTGCACAGTTAGGGAAAGAGGGCAAGGGGAGAAAAAGCTTCAGTTTACCCTGCTCTGGTTACAACCTTCACAAACCTAAATACTACATCATACATCATCAATTGGAAGTTAAGGTTTAGAACTGCCAGAAAAGAACATGGAAGTAAACTCATGTAAACGAGAATTTCTCATTAGGGGAGAGAAAAGAATATTGCTAATATAATATTCTCTGATTTTACTTATTTAACAAAGAAGACATTATTACATTGGGCTGTTGAATGTAATGCTTTCTTGTCACTAATGGGTGTGTGTGTGTGTGTGTGTGTGTGTGTGTGTGTGTGTACACACATACTTTTTTTTCCTTTTACTCCTAGGTGACAGTCCTTATGGGCAGGGACTGTGTTTTACTTTTCTGTAGTTTTTCTCTTGTGAAAGTTTTTAATGACATTCTTCTAATCCTTGTGACTCCTCTCCTTCTACTTTCTGGAATCAGAGGTTCCAGCCCATGACACATTATCCATGCTTCCCCTCCATCCATCCACCCGTCCAGGCTTTGAATCCCGATGTACTCAGTAATATACCCTCTGCTTCTGATCTTTCGTTGGGAACACACACACAAACACACACATACACTCACACACAAGGTTTATTTTGCAATGAATAAGTAAAAGCCTAATAATGAAAATCAACCTTCTCTGTAAGTGTCAATAAAGTATTTTTATACCAGAGAAACATTCAATGATAAGGACATCACCATCTCCACTAAACACCCAACTTATAAATATCCTTACTTCTTAATTAACCTCCCTATCCTGCAATAAATAAAGCCTCCCTTCCTAACAGAACCACTGACAGCAAATTTTTGTTTGTTTGTTTGGAATAATTTGTAATTTCTATCTAGTTATTCTCTCCAAAATCCCTCTCCTAAATCTAGGAGGTAAATGCCATACAGTCTTCCTTTAATACACACCAACTATAACTCAGCTCACTGTCCTTCACTCAAGGTCACGAACCCATCAGGGTGTTTCTTTGCTGCTCCTCCCACCTTCCGCAGCCATCTTTGGCTATCAATCCCTGCTTCCCCAGATTGTCTATTTACATTTATGTTTAATCACATATTCTTGATACATCTGCAGGTCCTTATTCACAGACAGCACCTCCCTTCATCGGGCATATACAGGGAAGTGTTTAGATTAAAAAAAATGGACTGAGAGGAACCCATTCCTTATGAATTCATGGCATGATAAATGTAAAGAAAATAAAAGACCTCAAGACTGTAAAAATGTTTCTCTTAATTGAGTAGAAGTATAGTGTCCTTGCCCCCCAAAAAATATTTAAAGCAAACTTTGTGTCCTAAAAAAAAAAAAATGGACTGAGAAATTCCTCTGCAATTTTGAGCTGAATTGAGAAGATTCGGCCACCCAGTCACTCCTTCTTGGTCCTTCTCCTCAATTCAGCTGAGGCAAGCAAGTTAGGTTGGCCATTGATGGCCAGCTGACAAGAAAGTCCATCAATTCAACTTTCATAGTTTGGATTAAGGAAAGTTCAATGAATAGAATGTAGTCTGTTTTTTGGGGTTTTTTATAATTTTTTTTTTTTTTTTAAGATTTCATTTATTTGACAGAGAGAAACACAGCGAGAGAGGGAACACAAGCAGAGGGAATGGTAGCAGGAAAAGCAGGCTTCCTGCCGAGCAGAGAGCCCTATGCGGGACTCGATCCCAGAACCCTGGGATCATGACCTGAGCTGAAGGCAGACGCTTAACGACTGAGCCACCCAGGCGCCCCAGAATGTAGTCTGTTTTTAAGCAGCTTTATTTTCTTTTTGAAGATGGAGAGGTTCTTCCTCAGGCTGAAGTGCGTGGAAGATACAGAATAATTAACCCCTAAGTCCATAAACTGTCACTGAAACTTCAAATAAATTCATAGGGAGAAAAAGTAAGTGCCACAAGCCACAATTAGCAAGTGACTAGAGTCTGAGTAAGGTTACAGTGATGAAAGTAAAAAGTTCAGTAAAGCAAGAGGGTCAAATAAGGATTAAGGGATAATATTATAAATAGTCAAAATACGTAACCAGAGCCGGTTCTGTTGAATCTTACAGAGATAATTTTCTAAGTTCAACACTGTGTATGTATGTATTTGATAAGTGTATTCTTTAATCCCCATCCCCTATTTCCACCCTTCTACGTCCTCCTCTCTGGTGACCATCAGCTTATTCTCTAGAGTTGAGTCTGTTTCTTCGTTTCTCCCTCTCTCTTTTTTTCCCTTAGCTCATTTGCTTTGTTCCTTAAATTCCACCTATGAGTGCGATCATATGGTATTTGTCTTTCCCTGACTGACTTATTTCATCTAGCATTGTACTCTCTAGCTTCGTCCATGTTGTTGCAAATGGCAAGATTTCATTCTTTTTATGCCTGAATATTATTCCATTGTATACCTACAACACCTCTTCTTTATCCATTCATCTATGGATAGACATATAGGGGTGCATGTATCTCTCTGAATGAGTGTTCTTATACTCTGGGGTAAATATCCAGTATTGTGATTCTTGGATCATAGGGTAATTCTATTTTAAACTTTTTGAGGAACCTCCATACTGTTTTCTAGAGTGGCTGCACAATTTTCCATTCCCATCAACAGTGCAAGAAGTTTCCCTTTCCTCCACATATTTGCCAACACCTGTTGTTTCTTGACTTGAGCCATTCTGACAGGTGCGAGGTGATATCTCACTGTAGTTTTGATTTGCCTTTCCCTGATGATGATTGATGATGACCACCTTTTCATGTGTCTGTTGGAAATCTGTATGTCTTCTTTGAAGAAATGTCTGATCATATCTTCTGCTAATTTTTTAATTGGATCATTTGGGGGGATATTGAATTATTTCAGTTCTTTGTATATTTGGGATAATAACCCGTTATCAGAAATATAATTTGCAAATATCTCCTCTCCTTCCATAGGTTCCTTTTAGTTTTGTTGATCATTTCCTTCGCTGTGTAGAAACTTTTTGTTTTGATGTAGTCCCAATGGCTTGTTATTGCATTTATTTCCTTTGCCTTAGGAGACATATCTGGAAAAATGTTGCTACAGCTGATACCTGAGACATTACTGCCTACGCTCTCTTCAAGGATTTTAATGATTTCAGGTCACACATTAGGTCTTTAATCCATTCTGAGTTTAATTTTGTGTATGGTAAAAAGAAAGTGTTTCAGTTTCATTCTTTTGCAAGTGGCTGTCCAGTTTTACCAACACCATATGTCGAAGAGACTGTCTTTTTCCCATTGGATATTTGTTCCTCCTTTGTCGAAGATTAATTGACCGTATACTTGTGAGGCTAAGTTAAACACTTTTGAAAATCTCTCAGCTGGGAAATAAAAATATTCCAGGCTGAAAAAAACTGTATCCCTGAGATGATTATCCTCCTTTATAATATATAGATTCCCAGGGAAGTGCTCAGAGCTTTGGCCAAGGAGAGGGCAGCCATATTTACCCAAGATGCCAGGGGGATAACAGCAGTCACAGACAGGTCACTCTTGTTCCCAAAGACTCCAGAAGGACATTGGCCTCATGGGAAAAGAGCAGCAGTGTCAGTGCTCCTGTTGGGCATGTCAGGTTGATTGAGACTGAGGCTGAGGAGAGAGAACACTTCAGCCTAATCCTTGGAGACCATGAATTGTTATCATTGACTTCTTTTTTTTTTTTTAATATTTTATTTATTTATTTGACAGAGAGAGAAAGAGATCACAAGTAGTCAGAGAGGCAGGCAGAGAGAGAAGAGGAAGCAGGCTCCCTGCTCAGCAGAGAGCCCGATGTGGGGCTCGATCCCAGGACCCTGAGATCATGACCTGAGCTGAAGGCAGAGGCTTTAACCCACTGAGCCACCCAGGCACCCCTCGTTGGCTTATTCTTAATTTCTCAGCTGAGGGTAGCATCAAGATCCTGTGATAGACGTTCTTCATTTGTGACCACCTAATATCTCCTTATCTTTTTTTTTCTTTTTTTCATAATAGGGTTGAGATCTAATTCACAAATCGTAAAATTCACTCATTCAAAGCATACAATTCTGCAGTTTTTAGTATCTTCACAAAGTTTTGCAACTATTACCACAATCAATTTGAGAACATTTTCATCATACCCAAAAGAAACCTTTCACCCCTCTGAGCCAGCATCCCCCAAATCTCCCACCACCCTTGAGCCCCAAGAAGCCATTAGTCTAGTCATTTCCTGTCTCAATAATAGATTTGTCTACTAGGGACTGTCATGGCTCCCCCAAATTTGTTTGTTGAAGTCTGAACTCCCAGTATCTCAGAATGTGAAGGTAGTTAGAGGTAGTCTTTTAAAAGGTAATTCAGTTAGCATGAGGTCACTGGGATGGGCTCTATTCCAATATGACTGGTATCCTCAAAAGATTAGGACACGCACACAAAGGGAAGATCATGTGAATTCAGGGAAAAGACGGTCATCTTCTCCAAAGTGGGAGGCCTCTGGTTGAAACCAACCCTGCTGACACCTTGATCTTGGACTTCTAGCTTCCAGAACTGTGAGCAAAAGTAAATTTCTGCTGGTGAAACCACCAATATGCAATACTTGGTTATGGCAGCCCTTGCAAACTAGCTCAGGGATATTTCATCTTAATGGAATCAGACAATATATGGTCCCTTGTGCCTAAATTCCTTCACCTAGCCCAATGCTATCAATATTCACCAATGTTGTAGCATGTATCAGTGCTTCATTCCTTTTTATGGCCAAAAAATAAACCATTAAAATACCATACTTTTTAATCCATTCATTAGCTGATGAGCATGTGTGTTGTCTCTACTTTTGACTATTTTGAAAGATGTTGCCGTGAACATCCACGTAAAGAGTTTTGTGTGGACTTATATTTTCAAGTCTCTTGAGTATACACCTATGAGCAAAATTCCTGAGCCATATGGTAACTCTATGCTTCACTTTTGCAGAACTACCAGATTGTTTTCCAAGGTGGGTACAATGTGTTGCATTTCCAACAGCAATGTGCTAAGGTTCTTTTTTCTCCACATCCTCACCAGCACTTGCTATCATCTGAATTTTTTATCATAGTTATCCTAGTGGGTATATGGTAGTATCTCTCTGTGGTTTTGATTTTCATTTCCTTGATGGCTAATGATGCTGAGGATACAGCTTTCGCATATGGCCATTCATCTATCCTCCTTGGAGAAATGTCTCTTCTGATCCTTTTCCCATTTTTTATCCAATATATGATTTGCAAAACTTTTCTTCCATTCTGCAGGTCGTCTTTTCACTCTTTCTGTGGTGTTTTTGGCAGACAAAAGGCTCTCATTCTGATGCTGTCCTCTTTACCTTTGGTAATATCTGACATTATAAGTTGTATCTTCCCAAAATAGAAGCTAGAAATCTTGGGTATCCAGATTCCCTTGTAGCTGGGGTAACTTGGATTTTATAGATCAGCTACACCCATGAGAGCCTTGTATTTGGAGGGATTGGCTGAATGGAGAGAGATTGGCGTGATGATGGAGGCACCTGGATTCAGGATCAGTAATGGCGGTGCTACTGGTATCCATCCCAATTTTGTCACTGGGCAAAACAGTGATGGCAAAGGCAACTTTGTTCCATAAGTCCCACGCTGTGGCCGGACATTGTTCTCAAAGGTCTCAGAGCCTACTCTCTGACGCACCTGGGGTTCCTGTGATATCCTAGAACAAACCCCTTTCCTGCTAAAGCTAACCAGAATGGATTCTGTTGTTGGCAGCTCAGACCCCTGACCAATAAACACCAGCTTTATCAGAATAAGGGGATTTAGAGGTTTCAGGAACCGAAGGCCTTGCAACTTCAGCAAAAGTAAACCACTTTTTGTCTTTTAAAAAAATGACCTGGGGCGCCTGGGTGGCTCAGTGCGTTAAAGCCTCTGCCTTCAGCTCAGGTCATGGTCTCAGGGTCCTGGGATCAAGCCCCGCATTGGGCTCTCTGCTCAGCGGGGAGCCTGCTTCCCCCTCTCTCTCTGCCTGCCTCTCTGCCTACTTGTGATCTTTCTCCTCTCTATCAAGTAAATAAATAAAAATTTAAAAAAATTATAAAAATGACCTAACTCAGAGAGATTATCAGATAGGTCCTGGTTTTTCATAATTCTTAATACAAACTCAAAATAGTCTAGTAAAGACTGTCAAACAGCATGATTTCCCCTGACGGTAGGTTTACAGAAGTGGAATGAATTTGCTCAATTTATCCACACACTTAGCTCAGCTCTCATAATCAGGGTCTGAGCTGGCGGGGTGTTGCCAGGACGAGGCCAGGTGCTGGGACAGGACACAGGTGTTGGCCACATGGAGCTCGGCCATGAGCACTGGTCTTACTGGTTTTATGCTTCACATGCCACACAATAATCAGGAAATTAGACCTCCCTTTTCTCTAAAGAAGGATAAACACTTGATTGGGAGAAAAGAAAGATTATAGTGGTTCCTTAAGAAGTTGCTGGGCTAATATCATTGAGAATTAAGGATGACAGTCTTTCTCTGCTTCAGGGCCCCATCTAGATTGCCAAGCTGGGGCTCCGGGAATAACACTAAGTAGAGGTCTGAGAATCGTATATGGGGAATTCATGACTTCTCAAAAAGCTTATTTCAGCCTACCTATACTTTAAAAAATTCATCCGATAATTGCCCAACACTGTTTTGAATTGATTAATCGGATCTTACATAAGGGAAGCCACTTACTGAGCAATGACAAGTTCCAAAGAGGAAGACATTAAGGAAATTAAGAAGGCTTTCTTTTTCTTTTTCTTTTCCTTTTTTTTTTTCAAACTCAAGGGCACCAAAGCTTATTCCAAACTTTAAATCTATAAAGATCAAAAGTCCTGCTAGAGGATAAAGCATACCAAAGCCATAGAGAAACGTTAGTCTTGGCAAGATGAGCAAAGAAAAGTGGGAAGAAAGGAAGCAAACAAAATACAGAGAGGAAATTCTACCTTGACTCTCCTCACAGAAGTTCCACGAAAAAACAACAAACAATCAGCCAGAAGTCTTTTTATATCATTGAAAAAATAATTAGAAGAAAAAGATTTAAAATGAGCGACCTCTACAGGCTCTGCTCTTTTCAACGTGTAAGATTCTGAGGTTAACAAGTTTTATGGAATTTAGTCTCTTTGGAAATTCTTCGGAAGGTCCGAATGCTCACAGCCTAGAGGGTGGGCATGGCTGGTTCCCTCTTTCTAGTGAGAAATGCACTCACCCTGCATAAATACGGAGGTGCCGTCACAAGAAACCCCACCCCTGAAACAGAACGATGCGCCACCATGAGCACTAATCAGGGTCCCATGTCTAATATTCCAGCAAGAGAGTTAAGAAGTCATTCAGTTGAGTTGGCCTAACAGAAACAGCAGAAATGCAGCTCAAATTCCTCCCCAAAGTTGCTGATGTCCATTGATTTTGGAACATAAAACCATATCAAATACATAATAACACCACCTACAAAGCTGAATAAGGACTTTTCTCTTTTCCCTGACACAGATATGCCCAGTGATGTTAAGCACACAGAGGAAAAGCAGAAAACGGGCTCCCGTCCCATATTTCCTCCCACCTCCAAGTTACCTGGCCTCAAGGACATTTCCCAGGTAAGCTGATTTGTACGCATTCTGTAGGAGTAGCTCCTTTTGTTAGTAGAACTCACAGGAGTAGGATGAAAAATGGAAGTTACGTTTCCTAGTGCAAGTTCCAAGAATCTGCCCTGGGCAACCAGTTTAAGCTTAACTGCAACACTTGGCCTGCACTCAAAGCAAGAATTAATCTAACTGTATCCTCTACTTGGGTACACCTGAATTTATGGCTCATTTCTCTGCTTGCTCCATGCTCCATGAGACAAATCTGAGTATATTTCATTTCACTGAGAGCAACCCAACTCCAGGCCACAAGATCAATAGGAGCCCTGTACTCAGTTTGGCTGCAAAGCTAAAAAACAAGGTGAGAAATGGTCCCTAAGTCTAATAAAAGGAAACAGAGTACACGTACACATGCTCACCTGCAGACAGGAGACTGAATTCACTTCCAGATGGGCTGCTGGAGGAAGCTTATTGTAAACCAAGCTGGCAGAGTGCAGAAAGTGACCAGCTTTCTGGTCACTTTCTGGTCGTGACCAGCTTTTATTATGTCATGAACATAATAAAGATGAACCCTTTCCCTCAGAAAAGATGTGAAAACCAACAAAATTAATATAAATGAGATCTAAGCATATCATTGAAGGCAGCAATTTCCATTTATGGCTGAGATTGAGTGACTTAGTAAGTCATTCAAAAATGTAGTTCTAGAAATATCTTATGGCACTTTGGGGAGAGGGTAGGAGAACTCATACAAAAGTGAACTTGTTTAAGTGAAGGGAGCATTCCTGCCCTGAAGCCTCAGGTCTGGGTCTTTCATCTAGAGAATATCTCAATTATCGTATAGCAGGTTGAGGTAGCATGTATGTGCGTGTGTGTATATGCATGTGGTATGGGGTATACGGAGGTCTAGTATTAATATCTCAGGGAGTTAGTGATGCAATGGAGAAATGTTTTACTTTCAGAAACAAAGTACAAAGAGTACAGATGCAAACTCCTTTATGTACAATTGGCCTTGCGGATTCTCCATGTTAATAGAGTAATCTCTATTTACACAGGCTAAGAAAGACCTTCTCTGGATACAATATTAACAACCTTATAAAGAAAATTTCTAGAAGCCAGACTGATGATGCTTCCTATCTGCCCCCATAGATTCAGGGAAATAATCTTTATCCACACACAGAAATATCTCTGTGGTGCTGTTCTGATTTCCAGTTGTTCACCTCCTCTGGGAAAATGCTAGTGACCCACAGAGGAGATTCATTTCAACCCTCTGTGTGCCCTTGAATGTTGCTGGGAGTGTCTGCTTGGTCTTAAGGGTTATATCAAGAGGAATGGCCCATTGGAGTAAGAGTCAGTCCAGCTACAGCACAATGGACATGTGTTCAACCTTACGGTACATCATCCCAGTAAAGCCTTGCAATAAAACCTCAGAGAAGAACTAAGTTATTTTCCATATTTTCTTGATGAGAACACTGAGACACAAAGATGACACTGACTTGCCCAAGGCTGTGTGGTCCAGGCTGAGCCCCTATTCCTAAGAAAAAAGTTCTCTGCACTGGGGAAGGTTTCCATGGCCAACCTTGCTTTTGGCAGCTCTTGAACTCAGTAACCAAAGTCCCTAGGAAGGACCAATCCCACATAGCACACACCCCAGCAAGAAGCAAGAGGTAACTTGCTTAGAACAGCAGAGGCCCTTCCTTCCGTGACATCTATACTTCCTTCCATATGTCCTTCAGACATATATCTTCCCAACAAACATGTTCCTCACAGTATGTTCCTGACACATCCAGCGTAGACACATATATTCTACTACTGTCTTCTCCTTTTTTTTTTTTTTAAAGATTTTATTTATTTATTTGACAGAGAGAGAGATCACAAGCAGGCAGAGAGAGGGGGGGAAGCAGGCTCTCTGCTGAGCAGAGAGCCCGATGCGGGGCTCAATCCCAGGACCCTGAGATCATGACCTGAGCCGAAGGCAGAAGCTTTAACCCACTGAGCCACCCAGGTGCCCCTACTGTCTTCTCCTTAACTTAGTTTTTGATTGCCAGTTTCTGTAGTCAATCATGGCCTGAGGCAGGTCAGTAGATTCTCCTACTGACTTATCATCAGACCATCAAGTGGAACCTAAGACTAAGTCACATTGCCTACATCATGCACCTCCCTTCATCTCATCACGTAGGTGTTTTATCATCTTATACCATTAAGAGAAGAGGAAGGGTGAGTAGGGTATAATGAAATGTTTTGAGAGAGGGAGACCACATTCACATAATTATTTATTATGGCATAGTTATATATAATAAATAAACTTTTAGTATAGTTAAAATTCTTCAATTTTATCTTTTGTTATTGTTAACCTCTTATCTCACTGTACCTAATCTATAAATTAAACTTTATTATAGGTGTGTAAGTATAGGAAAAAACATAGTATATGCAGGGTTTGGTTCTATCCTCAGTTTCAGGCATTCCCTGGAAGTCTTAGAATATATTCCCTGGTCACTTTTACATATTTTGAAGTATACTAGTTCCTACACTTTTGACTAGCAGAACTATCTCTCCTGCTTGGCTGACTACTTGATACTCAAGGGTCATTTATAGAGAAATTTATTTCTACCCCTGCTATGTGGTGTTAAGAACACAGATTTCTAAACCAGTTATGGGCTGCTGGTATAGTTTTCTTGAGCTCAAGATGTAATAGGACCTGAGGGCTAGCCCAGCACTGAGGCACAGTGGGGGGAAGGTATGGTTCTCGATCCTGACAATGAGTTCTCATGCAGAGCTAGTTCACTCTGAGGTGTGACTAAGTGATAAACTGAAAACCACAAGCTGATAATTGTGGCTCAGGTGACTGAGGTTACAAAATCACCCAAGCTGAGTATGGGAAAGGTCCCCTTCCCTTGAAAAGTACTATGGGAGCACACATGGGAGCTGCCAGAGAAGAAACATCTGCCAGCAGTGGTCCCCAAATCGAGCTTGGTCTTCTGTGGCCTTCACCTTCCACAGGCATTATTCCTCCATTGTTCATGCCCATAAGGGGACTGACTTCACAACCTTTTCTATTCCCACCTCCCTGGGGCAGCCTAATACCACGTGCTGGGGGCTGAATGGGAGAATCAGAAGAGCTTTAATGGGAAGGAACCTAGCCAGCCAGACTGGGAGCCACAGTCACTGAATGCATGGAAGTCAATCAGGCTGGTCCTAAAGAATTCCAGATGCTGAATCAAAATGGCGCCCTCATGCCTAGCTTGCTGGGGAAGCAGGAAACTGGAGCTCTGCCCCATTTCAGTGCCCTGGACCAGCACTGTTAACTCAGCTCTGTCAGCAACCCTTTGTTGTGAGGAGTACTCTGAGATAGGACTGAGCTGGATACTTGTAATTATTTGGAAACCTGTATTTATTTTTTTTTAAGATTTATTTATTTATTTGAGAGGTCAGAGGAGCATCAGAAGAAGGGGGAGAAAGAGAAATCTCCAGCAGACTCCCCACTGAGTGCAAAACCTGATACAGGCTTTGTCCCACAATCCCATGACCCTGCGATCATGATCAGAGCCTAAATCAAGAGTCAGGCACTAAACCAACTGAGGCACTAGGCACCCCTGAATATCTGGACTCTTAATGGAAAGAGATTGTTCTCTTCAAGGAAGTTAGACTAAACTTTTGGACTTCTGGCTCTTACAAAAGTGATTTTCTGGCTCTTCTCTCTAGGAACTGATGGTAACAAGTGACCTCCATTATAAACCCTGCCTCACCCTGTGCTCTAAAACTAGAAACGATCCAAATGTTCATCAGTAGGTGACTGGATAAACAAGTTAAGGTGAAGCCATATAAATGGAATACAACTCAAAAGTAGAAAATGAACTATATTATTAAATAGAATAGATGAATCTCAAAATAATTATGCTGAGTAAAGAATCAGACAAATAAAAGGCCATACTGAATGATTCCAATTATATACAATTCTAGAAAACACAAACTAATCTATAGTGACAGAAAGTGAAAGAGTAGTTTAGTTGGTTATCTGAGGATGGGGTTGTGGGTCAGGCAGGGTAGAAGCAAGAGATTAAAAAGGGGCATCAAGAAACTTTGGGGGTGATTAATATGTTCATTATTGATTGTGGTGATAATTTCATGGCTGTACACATAGGTCAAAACCTAGAAAATTATACACATTGAATATTTGTAGCCTATTGTACACTAGTACACATCAATAAAGCCATTTTAAAAAATAAAATAATATATGTAAGGAGCATAGCATTGTGCCTGGCATATAGTCTATGCTTGGTAAATAGAGGCTATTTTTTTTTTAAATCATTTTCACACTGAGTCTTGCACTCACCTGCATTAGTGATACAGGAGCAAAGGACAAGAAGATCCTATTTCTGTGGTGTGTTTCAAGTGGACCTTGCCCAAAGGCTGAGGGAGCCTCGGGTGTGTAGCAGAACTAGAGACAGCCAAGAAAGACATTCAGAAATTGGTTTGAGAACCCTTTCCAATGAAATGACACTTCCTAGAAAACAGAGTCTCAGTGATGGGGAAAAAAAAGTTGTTGAAATATATTTCTGATAATGCCTGTCATTCTAATGGCACATTTTGATCTGTTTCCTTGCCTTGTCTGGACTGAAGGATCATTCCAGATCAGTCATTTCGGTTCCTTTCAACAAAACCAGCCCCTTGATATCTCAGTGCCACTCCACAGTTATAGACGGCCCACCTCGCAGCGTTGGAGTCCTTTGGCTGGATTCCTACAGCCCTTCTTGTCCTTGTACCACCCAGCCTCTGGTTCCACATTAAGAGCAGATACGCCACCTCATTTCTTTCTTTAGAGACAGTATCCAGGGATGCCTGGGTGGCTCAGTCAGCTAAGTGTCTGCCTTTGGCTCAGGTCATGATCCCAAGGTCCTGGGACTGAGCCCTGCATCGGGCTTCTTGCTCAGTGGGGAGTCTGCTGCTTCACCTCCCTCTGCCCCTGCTCCTGCTCTCTCTCTCCCTCAAATAAATAAAATCTTCCAAAAACAAAATAAAATAAAGACAATATCCATGCTTCCCCAAATCCCTGTTCCCTCACACCCTCATTCCTTCAGTACCTTAAAATACCTATTTGCTGGGGAAACAAAATTTATTGATAATCACTCACAGATTCTGTGTTGCCTTAAAAAAAAAAAAATCGCTTTTAAAAGAGGGTACCAGAAGAACAGTGCCTTATCGGAAAGTCATATCTTTAATGGCAGAATTTCTGTCACAGGGCCAGAATGATTAAAAAAAGATATTCTTAATAGTGACATTACTTTAATATTCCCTTCTATGGCTATGACCTCATTGAATTTCGTAACAATCGTATGAAGTAGTTAATGATACATAGATAAGAATATGAAACTCAGAAAGTGCCAGTGTTTTCCACAAGGTTACATAGCCAGGAAATAAGAAAAGTGAAACATGGAAGCAGTTTCTCTAACTCCAGAGCAGAGGTCTTTCCATCCGACTACAAGTGTTTCCCTTGGCAATTCCTCTGTGCAGGTCTTCAGGCCATCAGCTGGCTTGAATTAGGGATGGAGAGGGGCTCCATTGGGATAGCAATATTTATGTGACTTTCCATAACTCAAACAGGTACCCTGGGAATTACTTTTCATTTTGCTAGGTGATCTGCCAAAAGTATGTCCCCTTCTATTTGGTTCTGAAGCTAATTTAAGCTCCCTTCTAAAATTTTGAGGTGTTGGGGAGGAAGGAAATAGCGACTTCTGGAATGATGCCAATGTCCCCAAAGTCCCTGGGCACCGCTTATGAACAAGCCCGTCCTTCTCCCACTTCCCATGAACCGATGGATCAGTCTTAGCTGTGAAGAACGTCTCCTAGTGGTCCAGCAGCATGGGAAAAATATGGCCTGTCTGGTGGCCTTGGCCCAGCCCTGGCCATAAAAAGGGATTTCATATCATTAGTGACTTCCCTTTCACAGTTCATTAACATGAAATGTCTTGGCAGCTGAAATGACAATGGGGACTCCTTCCTCACCAGTGATTTCACAGGGAGAGCTGGAAAACACCCCATCCTAAGAGCAGCCATGGCACAGCTGTACTTGCTGCTTTAATGTGTGGCTCTGACTCAAGAGCAAGTTGAGATGCTGGAAAATGCTGTCGCGGTGGTCAGCTGACAAACAGATGGCAAGTCGAAATTAACTTTAGATGGCAGGTCTAGTGGCTCAGCTAGTTGTATCTGGATGCCTAGCTTTGTCCACGTTACTAGAAGGCTCTGCTACCAAGGCTGACCTGGAGAGAGCGGGGTAAACTGAGTTGCCCCAGATGGTCGCAATGAAGTATGTGTGTGTGAGGGGGTGTACATATGCAATATGAATAAAATATAGATGAACATATTTATTTTTACTCAATATTTGTTGTCTAGCTTCCAAAGAGGTTGGAAGATGTAGCTATATTAGCCCCTGAGAAAGTTGCATTTGAGGTCAGGACAAGAAGTTCCAGTCCTATATTTTCTAGGAATATCGAGTATTGTTGCACAAGTCAGAACCAAAAATGATGGGAGTTAAACACGATAGTTCCCAAGGTCATTTGAAATGTACTTTCCTTTAAAAAGCAAAAACAGAGTGCATGACCTGGTTCACTAATGGAGTCTCTCTAGTGATACCTAGGGTGGATCCACAGCTCATGCCGAATGTGTGAAAATTCAGGCATTGGCCTACACTAAACTCAAAGGTTTATTCTCTTTCTGCTTTGGGTCCACTGGTTGAATTGTCATCAATAGTCAGAGTTCACGTCAATCCCACCTCTGCCTACCTACCAACTATAGACACTGAAGAATAAAGGTTAAGGTGGCTTGGTATAGAATTTTGACTTTGCTGTTTGCCTAGGAGCAATGTGGTGAGTATCCTCCAAGATGGCCCCCATCAGCCCCGACATCCGGGTATTCATATCCTTGGGTCATCCCCTCCCCTTGACTGTGTGCTGAACTTACTGCCTTATATCCAACAAATACCCAACAGCCATGGGATGTCACTTCTGAGAGTAGATCATAAAAAGACTGCGTTTCTGGCTTGCATGAACACTCCCTCTCTCTCATTCTCTCTCTCTCTTACCCTCTCTGAGCATTCTTCCTATGGAGTCAGCTGCCATGTTGTGACTGAGGCTGTCAGAGAAGAACAGAGACCTGCCAGTAACTACATTAAGTGGGCATGGAGGCAGATTCCCTCCTCCTCTTGTCCCCTCTCTAGCATTCAGATGAGACCACGGTCCTGGCAAGAGCTTGCCTGCAACCTCAGAGAGCCCTTCGCCCAGAGTCACTCACCTAAGCCATGCCCAGATTCCTAATCGACAGAAACTATGAGATAATACATGTTTTTGTTTAAAGATGATAAGTTTTGGGTGTCATTTGCTTAGTGACAATAGATAGAGTACATGCAGTAAGGGGAGACAAGATGACTCTCCACTGACCATTGAGTGGATGAGCCAGGTGTTTACAGGACTCAGTGGCCAGTATACTCAAGATCTAAGTGAATCCTCATTTTGAGGAAGATTTTTTTTTTTTTTTAACTTAAATGGTGAATCACCACCTGAGGCTCACTGTGCATACAGGGGTCTCTTCAGAAACATTTCTGCCACTGGCTAGAATTGTTCAAAGATGGTCCTGTCCAGGGTGCTTTTAAAAATACAGAGGCCAATTATGCAGCCATCAAAAAAGAAAAGAAAGAAATCTTACCATTTGCAATGACGTGGATGGAACTAGAGGGTATTGTGCTAAGCAAAATAAGTTAATCAGAGAAGGACAATTATCGTATGATCTCACTGATGTGAAATTTGAGAAACAAGCCGGAGGATCATAGGAGAAGAGAGGAAAAAATAAAACAAGGAGAAACCAGAGAGGGTGACAAAGCATGAGACTCTTAATCTCAGGAAACAAAATGAGGGTTGCTGGGAGGTGGGGGGTAGGGATGGGGTGGCTGGGTGATGGACACTGGGGAGGGTATGTGTTGTGGTGAGTGCTGTGAATTGTGTAAGACTGATGAATCACAGACCTGTGCCCCTGAAACAAATAATACATTATATGTTAATAATTTTTTTAAAAGTTAATTACATGCTGTAATGGAGGTATTAATTAACATTATGGTAGTAATCATTTTTAATGTGTAAGTGTACTAAATCAACCTATAGTATATGTTAGACATCCACAATGTTATATGTCAGTTATATCTCAATAAACTCAGAAAAAATAAAATAAAATTTATACTTAGAGAAGATAAAACAAAAAAAAAAGCCAAAACTGTTCCCAGCTATGTTTCTTAATAATTGTTCTCAGAAATGTGATTATTTTGTGTAAACACACACACACACACACACAGAAAGCCATTTGCAATGAAATAAAATTGAAGTCTTTGTAAGAAAAAAAAATACAGGGGCGCCTGGGTGGCTCAGTCGTTAAGCGTCTGCCTTCGGCCCAGGTCAGATCCCAGGGTCCTGGGATCGAGCCCCGCATCGGGCTCTCTGCTCTGCAGGAAGCCTGCTTCTCCCGCTACCAGTCCCTCTGCTTGTGTTCCCTCTCTCGCTGTGTTTCTCTCTGTCAAATAAATAAAATCTTTAAAAAAAAAAAATTTAAAAAAAAAAAAAAAGAAAAGAAAAAAAAAGAAAAAAAAATACAGAGGCCAAGGCCCCATCCCAGACTTACAAAAATAGAATCTCTAGGGTGGGACCTGGATCTGTATTTTTAGAAAATCGTCCCAGTAACTTTACTGTGTAGTCCAATTTGGAAGTGGCTGGAATAAATAAGCTTTCCAGGTCATCTTCTGTGTTGGAGTTCCCTGGCTCTCTATCTTAAGAGAGTTTCACATCTGGTACAGGCAATACATTTTGGAGACTGGGTCCCGGCAGTGAGTTTAACATATTTGAGTATTTTAAATGTGGATGTCAGCAACTTGCAAGACTTGGAAAGCTGAGCAAGGCCACAAAGCTTGCCTGTATTCCTGAGCCTAATCAAAGTAATAATGGACTTGAGCATGATTCCGCGAAGAGCTTGTGTTCTAATGACTCTAACATCAATGAGGCATTGCTCAAGCTGTGTTCAGGAACACCATGGTATGGGTAAGGAGACATTGGGATTAGTCAGAAGAGCTGAATTCAGGTGCTGGCTCCTGGGCTTGGCAGCTGTGGGAACTTGGGCAAGTCAACTAATCTCTCTGAGCATATTTCGTTTACATTTTAATTTGTTTTTAAGATCTTTTGCTGTGGTTATCCTCTGACTATAAAAATAATACGGCCTCCTTCTAAAAATATGGAACACACAGAAAAGTATTTTTAAAATCCAAAATTACACTTAACCCAGAAACCTGAGATAACTACACTTCTATTTCTTCCAGTTCAGTCTGAATAGATTTACATGCATGTTTTTATAAACTGTGATTGTGCTTTATTATGTATTTTTTCTGGCTCTTTCACTTAATATTATACGGTAAACATTTTCTCATGTCATTAAAGTTCTTCCAATCATTACTTTTAGGGACTCCCCAGAATTCCATTATATAGGCATATCAGAACTATTTCTGTATGGCTAAATATTCAGGTTGTTTTTAAGCTTTCACCTTTATAAAGAGTATTGTGAAAAATATTTCTGTAGACAAAATTTGTTCACATTCCCTCTTACTTCCTTAGAAGGAAATCTTAGAAATAAAATTACTGCATTCAGAGGTATGAACTTGTAAAGATTCTGATGCATGTTGCCAAAAAGCTTATCCAACATGTACTTCCCCCAGTAGAAAGAGAATTTCCATCTCAATGCAATGTTGCCAGCAGAAGACAAAACCTTGTTTAAATATTTCTGATTTGATGGTCTACATATCTTTGTTAGTTCAATAGTTAAAATATGCTGTCTTGTTTTAATATACACTTCTTATATTGCTAGCAAGATTAAGCCCTTTTCCAACGTTGAGTACTGAGATTCTCTCCTCATTGGTAAACTGAGAATAATAATACCTATGCACATCACAGGGTTATTGAGAAGATTTATGAAATGATGATCGTGAATTCTTTTCACCAATGCAGTGATATGGTACCTTTATGTAACTCCTGCGGTCTCAGTTTATTTGACAGCTATTTTGTATGTAGACAAGTCAATCTATCCTGGGGCTGTAGGATTGAGGGTAGATCCTCCCCAGTCATCCTTCATCCCACACATTTCCATGTCATGTAATCTGAATTTGGGAGCACTAAGAACTGTAATAAAGGAATACTCCTAGATGGCAAATGGATCCATGCATCCAGCATGGCTATCCCCTGTTATTATTCTTGTTGATGGCGGGTATTAGGGGAGTGATGACTTGGTTGATAGATGTTTGTTTGTTTGTGGCCCCCAACTATTTAACAATGGCTCTAGATAGCCACTGCCTCTTTCTCCAGCCATGTCCTGGAGTTAGTGCTCACATGTGGGTCTCAGCAGCAGTGAGCTCTCCTATAGCAAGGACTAAGACATTGCCCCTTTGACATGACCTAGGACTGGTCTGCCTGGACGTAGAAACTGCTTGATGGCAACACTCATAGTGATGGCGAGCACCAAGAGAAAATTACAATTCGCAGAATTTCTGTATCAAATGGATGACATATATTATTGCTTATTCAACTTGATTCTCTCAATTAATTAAAAAGGAAAATTAAGAAATAAAAACTATTATGATAAAGGCTTAAGAGTTCTGGGAGAATTTTTCTACAAATTAAACAGAAGCATCCAAGATGTTGAATAATATGTGGATTTCAAAGGAAAAATGTAGTGGATTCAAAATGTAATTAATGTTCAGTTAGACTATAACTTTGCTGTCAGAGGCCTGGAATTCAGCTTTCTTTTTCCCAAGAACTCTGTCCTTCGTGCCTGGAGGCTGTAAGCACTGGGGTGGAAGTTGTAAGGATAGAATCTGTTCTTTCTTATTTATAATTAAAAAAATTAAAAAGAGTGTTTAGGGACCACTTGTACTAGTGCCTATAAATCCGCAGTAAGGAATTTTGCTTTAGTAGCTCTAAATAGACTATTACTTTTCCTTAAATTTATGGAAGAACTTTAAAGGCATTTTGTGTACATAGTTATGCAGTCTGTGCTTTAATTCAATGGGACTCTTGGCTGAATAGGAACTGCAATTTAGACATTTGGGGTTCAATTTTCTTTGGTATATCTGTCCCAAATATGACTTCATTTTATTTACACAATCTCATGGTGTCTCCATAAACTTGCTATATCTTCTGAAATCTCATGCAATAAACAGTGGTTGCAAAGGGGGAAAAAAAATCAGTCTCCTGACATCTTTTAATGAGAGAGCCGCCATTTTGTCCAGAACAGTGGCTCCATTAGTACAGCCTTCATTCTGGTGGCCAGAGTGGTGTCTGCAGCCCCCCTGAAGGGGAGAGTCTACAATGGCCAGCAAGCATTTGCCAGGGAAGCCTGCATCAACTGTCCTACTCCCCACTAGGGTTTGTGGAATTGGAGAAGCTTGGATCAGGGGGGCACTGAGTTTACTATAGGACAATGGTCCCCCAGCTCCTGACTGCTTTGGAATGATCTTGGTGACTCAAAACTGAGGGCACAACCATATGAACAGCAATGGAGAAAAAGTCCCTAAGGCATTCACCAGTTTGGAAACATCCATTCCCGGTCTTCATGTCTTCATGTCCCATATATGACAACACCAAATTCTTTGGAGTGGGATAAACTCAAGGAAAAGCCTGTTTGACTACCCAGTGTTCTTCTTGTCTTTCTTGCACTTCCGGAAAGTACAAAACTTGCTCCCACCTTAATATCAGAAATATTATTACTATATTAGATAACAATGATAACTAATGTGCATGGGAGTTTACCAAGTGGCAGACCGTCACAATGCTTCAGTGAGGTAGGTGCTCTCATTATTCCACTTAGTAAGCTAGGAGCTGAGGAGTTAGCTAACTTGTCCATGAACTTGCTTAGGAATGGGCTCTGTCAGAATCCAAGTAGGTAGACGGGTCCCAGAGTCAGTCTTCTCACATCTATGGGTTGCAAGTAGTACAAACAGTGCTCTGGGCACAGACATTAAATGGTCACAAGAGTGCACTCAGTATCCCTGACTTCCCATCTCATCCTGTAGGAAATATCCTATAGGTATCAAGGTCAGCACTTTGTCTAATCTTTCAGAGCATCAGCAGGCAAGTAAATTCTCCCTTTCTAATGGTGTGACTGAGATGGAAGGCAAACAGAAAGAAATTAAAAATACAGTATTTCTTTCCCTACTTGTCACAAAGGAAAGGTTCCATACAAAGCTGAGAAACAGATGGTCCGAGGCAAAAATCAACAAGCTTGATGTCCAGGATTAAAGACCAGATGCCACTAACAATCTTTAGAAGCCTCTAGAGGGACTTCAAAGAAATCGCCCAAAGCCCCATGTCTCTCCCCCTGAGGGGAGTAGACTTAGTCATCCGTGCCCCTTTGCAGCCAGGTTGTCCCTGGCCAGGCTGTTCCTTGGGATCAAACTGAGCAGATGAAAGTAACTTTTAGTTTGCTGGGAATAGAAAACTCTAACATCTTATAGCTTTGGTCAATTTAGTTGTTTCACTGAGTTGACTGATCAGATGCGGTTCCTTCAGGTTACAAATTCCTCTCCTGACTTTTGTAGCTTGTAGCTCAGTCCACTTCTTCTTCTGGAGATTTCTCTCTCACACATAAACAGCATGAGTTTCCTCTTAGCTCTTCTTGAAATCAGCTGTCAGTTTCGACATCTCTCTCCCTTTGTCATCTCTTCTTGCTCCGTTTATAAGCCTAAGAGGGACACAAGTGATTCCTAATGCCAAACCACCTGAGTGGTGCTGGAGACAACCTGGGGCAAGGAAACAGAAAGATGTTGATGAGGAAGTACAGTTTGAATAGCATGAAATGGAGACTGTCAACCTCCGGAGTTCTAGAACCTTCCATTTGAATCTCTTCAGAGTCTCCCTATACAAAGAACCTAGGATCACCTCACAGAGTCTCCAGTTTGGGGAAGAGCATAGATACAATCTGACCTGTCAATCAGAGGCCATTTGCAAGCCCTCATTCACATATTCACTTAAAAACAAGGTCAAGTTATTATTGGGCCCCAGCACTGGGTCAGGTGATGGAAATTTGGGAGAAGGAAGACCCAGAACTGTCCTTAAAAAGCTTAGTGCCCTAAGGGGTCTAGGGAGTGCCATGGGGAGGGAGGTGCAGGATGCTGGAGCTCAGACTAGGCTTAGTGGGAGAGGGAGTCAAAAAAATTTTTGGAGAACTAGAGCTACTTGGGCTGGTTCTAGGAGGAAGAGGAAGATTTTCCTGGTTGCAAGCAGCAGAAATACCACTTAGGCCAAACAAGGATTGTATTGGAAGGATATAGGCTCTCTCACATTACTTGGGAAGAACAAAGATACAATGAAGTCCCATGGCTTCAAATGTTCTTAGGGCCCTCCCTATATTTTCACTGTTTCTTCCTGCATCTCAGTCTCTTTCTCTCCTACTGCTAACTGGGCAGGAAACTTGGCAGCTGAAGACCCCCCACCTCACATTGCACAACTATGCCACCGGAAATGGACTGATCCTATTTCCTCAGATCCAGGACTGGGGAGAGGGTTGGGGCCCACCATAGAGTGGGTCAGCAACAGCCAGGGGATAGGGCCATGTTAGACAGATCCATGGCCCCTGGGTCACAAACACTGTACATTGAGCCCACTCCCAATAAAGAGGAAACCCTGGGGACCACAGAGCCATTCCACTTAGGGTCTTCCATAGATGTGTCCTTCCAGGGACTAGTGTCACCTTGAATGATTCACCAGCAACAGGGTAGAAGCTGCCTAAGAAAACTCCTACCTTCCAGCTCAGTATTATTCTAAGTAAACAAACTTTGCACACAGCTTTCCACAAATGCAGCACTAATGCATTTCACTAAACATTAGCTGTTAAACAAATAAAAGGGCAGACCATGGCGGGGGAGAGGTTCAGTCGTCTGATGATGAGGATGATGATGATAGTGATGGTTAACAACTGAATATGCTAGAGGCTTCTAAATATGGATCTTGTTTGAGTCTCACCACCATCCTGGGGCATAAGTCAAAGCCATATAGTAAACACTTAATTGAGCACATACTACGTGCCAAGCACCCTTTTAAGAACTTTACATGTATTCATTCAATCACTCCTTGCTACTCCATATGCCACATACTATTGTTATCTTGCTATTTTTTTCTTTATGGATGAAGAAACTGAGGCACAGGGAAATAAAATAATGTATCTAAAGTCATACGGCTTAGAAGGACACCGTTGGGATTTGAACCCAGACAGTCTGGTTCCTGAGTTCATGCTCGTAACTTCTATTCCGGTAGACCATTTTCATGACCTTCACTTTATAGTGCCGAGTTCGATCAAAGCCAAGCCATAGTGAGTAGAAATAAAAAGAACAATAGCTAATGTGTGTCTCCCACCCACTATGCATCGGGCGCTGTCCTAGGCGTAGGTCCTCTACTTTCCCCCAATTATCCTGAAGGGGAAGTAGTGTTGCTGTTGCTTTTGGAAAACATGCTCGAAGGTACAAACCCCGGGGGCCGAATTTCACATGCCTACTTCCACAGACCCACACTGTGTTCTGGAGACCCTAACGGGTCAGGGAGATGCTGGAAGAGCTGAGAGTTGGCCCACTCTGTAACAGAATCAAATGCGTGTTTGCGCCCTGCTCAGACTAAGCCGTAGGCCAGCAGAAATAAATACCCAAGTCCTAATGTTTGCTCTGGTCCCTCACGGCTTTCCCACCCAGGTCTGCTTCCTAGAACAAGCATCCCTAGAGTGGGGGGTCTGACAGAGAGCCGGCTTCTGCCGCCAGAGCCTGTGTCCCTTGGGGTCCACTGCTGTGCAGGCTGAGAGTCACTCTCCTCATCTGGGAATGTTGTTCAAAATGATCTGAACATGACGGACATCTGAGCAATGATCTTCTGAGCTCTAAAACCTCCTGAGTCTCCCCTGACACGAGGTTTTATATCTAGGATTTCTTCTCAGAAGATGCTCTCATTTTAGAACCGTGCCTTCCTGGGTGCTTTGGTTTGAATGATTGCGGTTCCCCCAGATTCGTGTTTTGAAGTATCCGCCAAGGGGATGGTATTAGAAGGTGGGGCCTGTGGAAGGTGATTAGGCCTGGGGGTGGAGCCCTCATGGCTGGGATTAGGGCCCTTATAAAAGAGGCCTGGAAAGCTAGCTCGGCTTTCTGCCAGGTGAGGTTAGAGTAAGAAGGCAATGGCCTGGGAAAGGGACAGTCACCGGACATCAAATCTGCCAGCGCCCTGATCTTGGACTTCCCACCCTCTAGAACTGTAAGAAGTAAGTTTCTGTTGTGTGTAAGCGAGCCCGTTTGTGCTGTTTTGTTACAGTGGCCCGAACGGACTAAGACACCACAATTCATAGCAAAATAGAACTGCAATGCTGGGATTCAGATGGGGATTCGAGACAGGAAGTGCACCCTCCGACGCCCGGTCCGCCCCCTGGGACCCTCACAAATCCCCACCTCGGCTCCAGGGAAAGGGGCAGCAACCACCCCTCGCCTCTGGGCTGGAGTCCTCACAGCCACCAAGGCAGGAGGCTCAAACCTGGTGGAGAGCAGGAGGTTGGAGGAATCCTACACACGGCCTATAAAAGGTGTGCTTGTAAAGTCTTAGCACTAACCTTCCCGAAGTCCCACTTCTCTCGGACCCCTCAGATTTAGAGGCATTTAAATCATGACTCTTTTAGGGCTCCTTGCGCCTTTTGTATATTCTTTGGGAGCTATTGCAGAGGCACTGAGATCAGCGGAAGCGGCTTCTTCTGGAAGTTTTTTATTTCTCCCACGGTGATTCTTTCAACCAGCACTTATTGAATCCTACTGGGCAGAAATAACACTCGTCTAGAGCTAGGTACGGCACTGTTCTAAGGCAGTCAGCTAGGTAAAAGCATTTTATCCTTACAACAGGCCTGGGACAAGAGTTTTCGTTAGAAGGAACTGATTTGTGGAGGTCAAATAACTGATCCAAGGTCGCTCAGCTGACATGAAGTGATGTATTCATTTCCTAGGGCTGCTGTAACAAACGACCACAAACTGAATGGCTTCAGACAACAGAAAATTATTCTGGGGTCAGAAATCCAAAGGGAAGGTATCACCAGAGTCACACTTGCCCCAAAGACTCTCACAGAGATTATCGGCCTTGCCTCTTCCAGCTTCTGACGCTCTGGGCGTTCCTTGGCTTGTGGATGCATTGTTCCAATGTCTGCCTGAGGCTTTACATGGCCTTCTCCTCCTCGGAGTCTGGCTTTTCTGTCGGTCTCTCACGAGGACACTTGTCATCAGATGTATGTAGGACACCTCCCCCTCATGTGGAGCTCCTTCTTGGTTTACATCAGCAAAAACCCTTTTCCCAAGGAAGGTCACATTCACAGTTTCCAGGGCATTAAGCAGCCCACAGATCTGTCAGGGTCACCGTTCAACCCACCACAGCTAAGCAGCTGGGATTCGATCAGGCAGCCTTGCCCCCGACGGCGGCCTCATCTCCACTCTGCCGCACACGCAGACTTTCCACAGGTGTCAGGAAAATGCCTACTAAATTAATCTGAGCTTTTCACAAATCATCACGAGGCTGAAGGGATGATTTTTCCGTGCTGATAGTCTGTGCACGTTCCAGAAGGGCAGTGCACCAACTCTACTATCCCACACAGGCCCGGACAGAGAGGGAGGAATAACAGCAAATTAGGCTACTTTGTAAAGAGAACCAAACTAAACTTTGCCCATGTTAAAAGCTTGTATATTTTTAAAACTTCAAGCACAGGCATAAAACCCCATCGCCTCCAAAACCACAGTTGACAAAACCGCCATTGACAAGGAATGACTCCACATGGGGTGAAAATCTGACATAACGCAGCGATAGGCCAAAATACCGTGTTAGGTCATTACCCAGACGCCAGCAGAGTGAGGAGTTCCGTCACAACTCCTTTTGGATGAGGGAAAACAGATTTTTAAATGAAGCCTGCAGCTCAAGTGTAGAAAAGTCAAAGCTGTAGACAATCAGTACTCATTTAAAAGAGTGAACTCTATTTCTTCTGAGGTGAAGCGATGAGCCCAGACAAAGCCCTCGTGCCATCAGATATGATTTGAAACAGCTGAAAAAGAAACTTCTTACAATAAGATTTTAGGACAGAAACACTGCCAGAGCTCTAAGTGCTCTTCAGAATAATAAAAAGAAAGTAAACAATGCCAGAAGAACAAAAGGAAAACGCTCGGCTTCGTTTGTGCTCCTCAAAGACCATAGAAAAATAATCCGTGCTTAGGCAGTTCTTTTGGAGTCCAAATTCCTGTCTTGTGCTCATCTTTCTGTTTAAGTTCAGGGCTCTTCAAGCTGTCAGTAAACCGCTTACCCCAGTGGACGGAGCCAAGATGGTTTCCAGTCTAGAGGCGGCGAGAGCCTCAAGGCAGATTCTGAGGGCCTTCTACCCCCTGAACTTGGCCATCTGAGCCCTTCCTTTCACTGTGGTGACATTGCCTTGGGTGTCTTGACCCCTGGGGGAGAGCCGAGTCCGTAGGCAGGATCCTCGTGTCTGCGGCGACTTCGGAGCCCAGAGAACAGCATGAAGAGGAAGGACAGGTAACAGAAAGCAAGAGATCATGAGAAAATCCTCTGGATTAGGCATTTCAAGCAAAAGGCTCATTTTGTCAGACCCTCAGAGGTGCCATGTGGGCTGGAAGCTCACTGGGCAACAGAGGAATGAGGGACAGGGGAGTGACAGGCTGGGTCCTTGTGACTGAGGCTGGACTCATGAACAGACATGAGGTGATTAACTGACTAGCACCAGAATTTTCCCGGCTACCCTGAAGCTTGCCGACTAACACTGCCCCTGGGGCCCGTGTTAGAACGAGGTCCTTCTGATAACTTACTCCTTTGGAAGGAGTCCAAGAGGGCCACGTGCCCTATGGAATTCCTCATTGTGACCGGGCATGCTTCGGAGAGATTCCAGAGCAGTGATGGGATAACTTATTTAGGCTGAAGGTTATCTGCTCATCCTCCTCCAGATCCCTTTAAGCCGAGGGAAGGGCACCTCATTAGTGTCAGATGACAGGGGTCTGGTTCCCTTTACTAGAATGAGCTCTTCATGTCATACATACCCTGGAAGATCCGAAAAGCCTTTTCTCTTGGCCTCTAGTTGGGAAAGAAGGCGTCAGAACCGGACACAGCAGTGGGAAGCATGGAAGCTTGTCGTGATGGCTCTCAGGGGGATGCGTCCAAGGTTTCTTCATAGCTCTCGCCATTAATCCTCAAGTTCTGGTTGCCAGTCCTGGGTAGAAGCATATGGATTACGAATGGTTTGGTAATTACTGCTTCAACAAAAAGCTAATGCATTATAATGAGGGTTGTAGTAGAACATTGGGTATGGGTAGGGAGAGAATTGGTAGTATTTTCTTGTTTCTTTTGCTTTGTGCAGACCCAACTAGGGGGAAATGCCATTTTTAAAGAAAACTGATGGGATTTTTTTTAAGATTTCATTTATTTATTTGAGATATAGAGTGAGAGAGAAAGAGAGAGAGAGCATGAGTTGGGGGAGAAGCAGAAGAAGGAGAAGCAGGTTCTCCACTGAGCAGGGAGCCCGATGTGGCGCTCGATCCCAGGACCCTGAGATCATGACCTGAACCGAAGGCAGAGGCTTAACCTTTTGAGCCACCCAGGCACCCCTAAAGAGAACAGATGGGATTTATTTAAGAAATCAATGTATACCTCTTTCCCCCCACCCAAGTTCTGAACTATTTGAGAGATGGGCAAGAAATAAGGCAAAAGGGGTGTCAAAATATCGTATCTTGGCTAATGAGAACAGCTAGGATGTGTGCCCTGGAGTTAGGAAGCATTGCCACATACATGGCAGTCTCAGAAAATATAAACCTCCCCACCAAGGGATGCCCAGGGCTTATCAAATTCTTAACACAGTAGTCTCCCCTTATCTGTGGGCAGAGGTTTCCAGATCCCCAGTGGATGCCTGAAACCCAGATAGTGCCGAATCTTATATATTCTGTTTTCCTCTACATGCATACCTGTGATAAAGTTTAATTTATAAATTAGACATAGAGATTAATGACAATAATAAAATAGAACAATTTTTTTTAAATAGAACAATTTTTACAATATACTTTAATAAAAGTTATGCAAATGTGATCTCTCTCTCCCAAATATCTTACTCTAGTGTATTCAGTCTTCCCCTTCTTGTGAGGATGTGAGATGAGAAAGCGCCTACGTGATGACATGACACGAGGTGAATGATTCAGGCTTTGTGATGTTGCGTTAGGCTACTCCTGACTTACACGTACATCAAAAGGAGGACCCATCTGCTTCCGGACCACACGGTTGACCACAGGAAGCTAGAATGACACAAAGCAAAACTGTGAATAAGCCAGGGAGGGGGTGGGGATATTATATCAATGTTATTAACTCATATTATGAACTAGTTGAATTCTTAGACTCTCACATGCTTAGTTGTTGGTCTGTGGCACAGTTACCTAGCCTGTTCTGATAACTTATCTTATCTCCAGAAAATCACACACTAATTACTTAGTAAATAGTTCCTGATTATGGGAATAATTATGGTCTTGGAAGAATTCTCTTTCTATAACCAAGAACCCTTAGGTCTCAGTCTTACAGCAGAAAGGGACCTTAGAGACCCAGGTCCGGGAGCTGAAAGGCAAGTTGCTTAAGGCCTCCCGGGCTCAGAGATGAGAGCCAAATCTGAGTTTTCTTGCTCCAAGGCTATTTTTCTTTTTATTTTATCACATTGTCTCTCTATACAACTCTCTAACTGGCTTCTCTCTCTTTTCTAAATCCATCTCATTCCATTTTTTTTCCTCTTTTTCTTTGGCAAATGCCCTAAATTCCCAAAGAAGGAAAATGGAGGAAAAGTTTGAATCTAGATTTCTGGCTTCTGTGTTTGGATTATTTGCAAGGAAGGATTAGTTTTCTTGCTCCACAGCTCCTCTCTCCATCAGCTTAAGGGGTGAAAGAAACCCTAAACATTTGAATCAGCAACAGGTTGGTCCTCTGCCATCCTTCCCCCAGCTAGGCAGTGCCCACTGCTGCCCATGGGCACTGGTTCCACCACCTTCCTTCCTGGAAAGGAGCCAGACGAAGCAAGCGGACCTCCAGGGGGTGACCTTACAGCCCAGGAAGACCAAGGCAATACCTGTCCCGGCTTTCACTGGCTTAGAGCCCGATGCCCCTCGCTGCCTGCCTTAATGGCTGGCTGTGAACACTCTCCTTACAAAGGAACCTCTCACGGGCTCCAGCAGCTGAGGTAGGTGGGCACTGAGGTGAAATGGGCAGAACAAGAGTTTGTCCAAAGACCGAACAGGACAGGAGGTTCCCACTGCTTGGAAATCTATCTGTGTGTTCCAGAGACTTGCCGAACAAAGACCTACACATGGTTATCTTGGCAAGAACAGAAAGGTTTAGATTATCCTTTTCCACCCCGTGGAAGGGGCCACCTAAGATGTGCATGCCGAAGGAGCATCTGTTGTAGCGAAAACAGAGCCTTGGCGAGGCCTCCCCGAGGTCTTCCTGGCGGATGCAGCTCTGGTGACCGGAGTCTGACAGCTGTCCATGCACACGAGTCAAGGGCTCGGACTCTCCCTTTCATCTCAGCATTTCCAAAATGACAGTGGCCACCAAGGGAGCTCTGATGGGTGCCACTCCCTTCAGCTCTTGCCAGAGGCTCTGAAATATCCTCTGAGACCACATTTTGCCTCCTCGAGGTGTTATTTTTGGAGAGGGCATTTGGGAAATGATAAAGTAAAAATATGCAGCATGAGCGCGCCGGGGCCCTGAAGCCATAGGATCAGGTCTGGTGGCCTAGGCTGTCACTCATCTGGGACCCAGGTGTGCGGCTCGCCCCGGAGTCCAAGACACAGATACTGGTGACTCCCCCGAGCAAGGCAGAACCACCTACCTTTGTTCCACAGAAAGGATTTTACTCTTTGGCGTGCAATGTCCAGATCTAATTTCATTCCCGTAGATCAAGTGCAGCTACAATCGAGCGGACGAGTGCATGAAGGAAAAAGGGATTCTGTTAACTCCTTGTTGGAAGTCAGTGTGGATAGAGGCTAAAGGTGTACATTCTGGAGTCTGAGCTCAAATGCCAATTCTGTTACTGGTTCTCTCTCTAACCTTAGAAAAGTAAAGCTATTTGTCCAAGCTTCATTTCTTTCATTATAAAATAAAGATCATGGTAGTTCCTGCCTAAGAGCAGCGTCGTGATGAAGAAGGAGAACATTTGTGAAAAAAAGTCAAAGGCCACAAGTCCATCTGAGTCATTAAAGCCCAGTGAACTGATTGCTGCCATTACTATCAATCTTACACGCCAGGGCTCCCCTCTGCAAGACCCCTTCTCAAATGCTTCTGTCCAGAGCTGGCATTCTGTCTTTTCCCACCGTTAGAATGTCTTCATCCTAAACCAGAGTTTCACTCCCCTTGTCTTCAGGTCTTTGTATTTTCAGCTACCGTTTTGGAGCCACAGGTTAAAAAATGGTATCCCTTTCTATAATGGCAGTGACCGGGCCACGACTTGGCATGGCTCTGAGGGACTCCCTTGATGTTGTAATCTGTGGAAATGGCACCCCCTGGTGCTAGCCCTCCAGGAGAGGTGACCGGCAAGGATGGAGTGGAAGAGTAGTTGTAGAGAGATTGTCTAGAGATTGACTATATCTATCTATCTATCTATCTATCTATCTATCTATCTATCTATCTATCGTCTATATAGTCTATATAATATATATATTATATATATTATTATATCTATATTATATCTATATAGACTATAGATAGATAGATAGACTAAATATATATATATATATATATTTTTTTTTTTTTCCACAAAAACCCCTAGTGAAGTAAAAGATATACTGATGCCCTACCTTCTCCAGGTGAAGCAGCTCAATTCTAACAACACTTCTTCACAGAACAGGAACTCACCTCAGAGCCCGTTCATTACCCTTGGACCATGCTCCTCTGAAAGCAAGATACCCAGAAATAAGTCAATGTTCCAGATGAGACGTGACCAGAGCCAAATAGACTGGAAGCTGACCTTTTTGTTTTCCTGGATACTGTATTCAGGATGCCACTGTGATCCAAGGTAGTTTGAGCACTGAGTACGTACAGTGGTTATTTCCTGGACCACGGCTTTGGCTTTTACTCGTATGTTGTCCTACAATAGCTCTTCACTTATCTTGAATCATTAATTCTTTCATTGTTATTACACTTCATATTGATTGGTGTTTTTTCAAACTGTCTATATCGAGAGTTGCCTGAGACACATCCATGTTTAAACAATTTAATGATTCCTGTTGAGTCTACCACAGAGTCTGGGTCAATGGAAATGTGCCTAATTTGCATATTTAAGCAGAACCAAATCAAAGGGGCAGTATTTACTAACATATAAAATGGCCGCCATGGCAATGTGGTACATCTATTCTGTGTACCTGGTGTTCCTGGGATAAAGTACCCTTGGGAAAATGGCAGTAAGTTCTTATTTGGTTAATGAATCACAATTCCCCACAGTAAACGCATGACGCTTATGGGAACTCTCAGTAATAATTCTTCACGTGCGGTTTTCTCACTCACATTTTTTATATATGCAGTGATTTCCAAACTATGCTCTGTGGAGCATGTGGGGTTGAGAAGGAATGTCTCGGGGATGTATGGGAAGAGCAGAAAGAGTGAGAACAGAGGGTGGGGCTCCTGTCAGCCCTTTGTTTGACCCAGAGTTGTTGACCGATTTGTATACTGTATATTTAACTGTCATATGTGTTGAACTTCCCTGTAATATTTCCTTTGGGGGAAAAGGAAGTTTAGACACCCTAAGCCATTCTCTGCTTACTTCAGAGTGGTAGGGAATACAATCACTTCCATCTTTCGTCTTATGAAATGGATTTCTGGGTGAAGTGGATTGAAGATGAGCCAATATTAGATTTTTAATTGCTAAATTTGTCACTAATATGTCTAAAACTCTCAACAGCCCTGGTGTGAAGGGACAGTAACCGCACCATCACCACCACGATCCCTGTCAAGCCTTCTGACACAGCTGGAGATGGAGCTCAGATCTGGAGGGACACTGAGGATTTGAAGGACACCTTCTAAGCAGTGTTGAAGGATTGTGATTTGCCTCAGGCTTTGGGGAAGTTCCTTGAGAACTTTAATCCTCACCTTCTGCTGTGATTATGGGGAGGGGGGGACAGCTATTCTGCTTCTTGAAAAAGACCCCATCTGTGGTTTTCTTTCTCAGAGATGAAAGTCTGTTACCTAAAAATGGGTCACTGACTGGCCTTGGATGGTGATCTTCTTTGGGGACATTTCTGAAAGAGCGAGTGCAGGATGGGTAAACAAATTTCCTGTCTCTGCCACACCTCAACCCGATTCCTAGAGCTCTGTGGCAGGAGAAGCCTGGATAGGGCTCGCTGACATCTACCTTAGCCTCCCAGGTTGTAGTTGTGGCTGTTAGGTCTCCTTTAAGAATCATATTTCCGCAAGATTTGGGGGTTCATACCAAACTTCTCATCCGATGTACTATAAATATTTAAGAATATCTCAACTCTATTGGTTCATTGTTTCCTTATCTGCAAGAGAGAGATAATACTATCTTTCACAGAGGACATTTGGACTAACTCAGTGAAGACAGATAACAAAATAATAGGAAGAAGTCTGCAATAAAGGTAGAAAGAGACAGTAGCAAAAATTACAGGCATTTGGCTGAGGTCAATGCTCCCAAATCTGAGGCATTAGGAAGGAGAGAGGAGAGGAACACCGCATGGTGAAAATCTCACTGTGCTGGAAAAGGGGACATTACTATGATGTCTTTGCCCCCTTCACACTTAGGGAGGAGCAGAAAAAAATCTGAACCATGTTCAGTCTAAAAACTAAATTAACCGACAGGCTTCTGGGTGGCTCATTTGGTCGAACATCTGACCCTTGATTTCGGCTCAGGTCAGGATCTCAAGCCCTGCCTCCACACCCAGTGCCGAGCCCACTTAAGATGCTCTTCCTCTGTCCCTCACCACTCCCTCAAAAAATAATGAAATAAAATAAAACAAAATAAAAAAACATTAGGAAGAGTATTTCCATTTTTCTTTTCTTTCAGTGTTACAATAAATTAAATCATCTGTTGACCAACAAAAACGCACAAACTTTCTTCCTAGTGGTATCAGGTGTACTTATCTCACCAGCAATGATGAGCTTCTTTGAAAGTAACTTCAGTTAAAAAATATATCTTTTCAGTTTGAGGTATTCTACCCAATTTTATATTCTCAGTTATATTTAAGGGAACTTACATGCATTGAATGTCACCTATCTGTGATGTTATTAAATCAGAAGGGTTTAAATATACAGCATACAAATCTATTAGGTCTGTTCATTTCTCTATAACAAATCTCTGCAACAAATCCTCATAAGTTCCCAACCTACTGGGCCCATGGGTGGGAATGGACCAACAGGGGATAGAAATTTTCCCATTTTCAGGAATCTCTGGGTTCATAACAGTGTCTTAAAAGTTAAAGAGATTCTTCAAAGCTCATGCCCATCTTTGGAAAAATATTTTACCACCGAGTTTTCCTACCTCCCTCAACCAAAATGGCATCTGGCTGAAGAGGGATGCCCAGTGTCCTCAAGGTGATGAGGAAGACGGTGTACCTGCTGGGTCTCTGACCCAGTGTGGTTGGCCAGGGCTGTTCCCTGGGCACTTGTGTGATGTCTGTGACTAAAGTCCATGGCTGGTGAAATTCTTGGTCTGTACTCGCTCCAGCTCTGGGCCCCTCAAGTGGTCTGGTTTTGGGTGTTGGTGGAATCTAACTACTGGCTCTCTCATGTACTATGTCCACTTGTGTTTGAACAACTAGCTAGGTGTCTACGACATAGCTTCCTGGCACTACAGAGGCATGACCTCCTCTCTCCCCCACACCTAGACTGAGTCTACTCCACAGCCATTGTGTGGGGTTCTTTTTCCCCATGGGATATCTTCATTTAGGGCACGTACAATCTTCTCCACGCTCGAGGAAATCTGGGAGTTCACACATGTTGGCCTCATTTCTGGAGAAAAATTTATGCCTCATTCCAGATCATTATGCTAGCACGTTACCTTTTCCAGTCCTTCACTTGAGAGATGTCGTGTTTGATCGAGGAATTCTTGAAAGAGACTCAGTCTTTCCAGGGAAACCTCTCTTCACTAGGATTCCCTTAAAGTTATTTTATTTCTTAGACTCCTTTCAGGAGTTCCAATTCCCCTTCCTCTCTGATGGGATTCTCCCACATAACGTCCTCCTCCTTCCTGAGGCAGCATCCACTCTCTCTCTTCCTTCCCCGGAGTCATCTTGAGGCAAGGAACCTGTCAAAGGAAAACACAACAGGAAGTATTTTTATTTTTATTATTATTCTCTTTACAGATACTTTATTTTATCTAATCTTTGCAATAGCCCTGAGGAGTACCTATTATTACCCTCATTTGCAGATGAGGTGTTCAGAGTGGGTACATCACTTTCCCAAGTGACTGACCCGGGATTAGCAACAAATCCTGTGCCTTTCCGTCATGCCAACCCGCCTCCCAAGGGCCTGCGGGAGGGAGACACTGTTGAGTTGTTTTCCACTCTCCGGGAGCTGTTCTTCCATATCCCCAGCACTTCAGTGTGATTAGTGTTTCAGATTTGCCCCCCTACCCCCACCCCCATTGCACCCCCACCACCAGTGCGATGCAGGAGAGGAGAGCTGCATGGCCTTTTAAGGCACCTGGTCAAGAAGGCACTTAGTACAAAATTAATACACCATCACCGCAATTGCAATTTGTTTCTCTGGGAGAGCCAGTGAGATGCTCACTTCCTTGTGACTGCTCCCTTCAGAAAGAGCCAGCAACTATGGTGAAGTAGTGAGTTTACAATAAACAATAAAAGGTGAGCGCGGAGGTTTTTTCCAAGTCCAAATGTTTGGCAGGAGCCCAGAAGACATTACTCTTTATCCATTAGGGTTCTCTCCTACACAGTTTTCCAGAGGAGGATGAAATTCCTTGGGTCATGTTATAAACATTCATCTTCTAAATCACGCCCCTAATAGAAAGAACAGAAGACGAAGCATGTGCTGTAAGTCATTCGCCCACAGAATGTTCTCCGCACACGGTAATATAACATGTGGGGTCAGCCCCTGCGTCAAAGACCAAATACACAAGTGTAAAGAGATGGGAGGAAAAAGACAGACTCCACATGGCCGTCCAGGGGAGGGTGGGGCGTCACTGGGGAAAGGAGGCTTGAAAAAGCCTTGCAGGGGAGGAGCGAAGGGAAACATGGAATCACTGGGGTTTGCAGCCAGCGGGGACAGAGATGGGGATAAGCTGGAGGGCGTGGGGGCAGTGCGCATCAGAGCAGGGAGGAGGGCATGGTTGAGGGAAGTGGGACGACTTCTTGGCCAGTATACAATGAGGTAGAGTCCAGAAGCAGTCCAGAGCTGAGGAAGGCAACCTTTCCTTTCCTCCGGCCTCCAATCCCTTCCAGACTCCCCAGATCTTCCTTTCTTACCATGTCCTCCTTTCACTCTGCACCCAAAGGGTAAAAGGTTTGCACCTGGCAGAGCAGACAGCACAAGGGATAATTTCTGCCCCAACTCATCAATCCTTTCCTCTCCAGCTAAATAAACCCTTTAGCTTTTCCAGTCCTGTCGTGGAGCCGAGCAATACATACATCTCACTTGAGCCGTGCATTCCCCAGCACCCAATACAGGAACCCTCCCTAGATGTCCTGCCCCAAGTAGCTGATAAACTGTCATTGCCTCATTTGTTAGTCTCATAGACCCCTCCTCCGAGTTCACAACCTCTCTCTTACCCCTGCCTAGTTCAAGCGTCACAACCTAGGGAAGCAACTCTAAGAGAGCACTTTGCAAGGAGTCTGAAGACCAGGTATGCTTCTAATTGATGAATGGCTAAGAGTAATTAGAATAAGGAGGAGGATATCTACCATTGACTGAGCATCTAGAAGGTCAGGCCCTATGCTAAGCCCTTGGGGTAATTATCCTGGGAAAATGATTACCATTATTTTAAAATTTTCTAGCAATGGGAAGCTTTTGGTACCTCATTAACTTGTCTTACTTTTCTGCATGGTTATTAAATTTGAAAAGCAAACAAAACTCGCCAAACCAAAAGGGTTTCCTGATTCTCAGAGTAAGAGGAGGGAGGGATTGTGTGTACATCAAGGTTCTGTGGCATTTTCTTCATCAGACTTCAAGTGGGAAGACAGGTGATAGGAGTAGAAAAGGCAAGTGGGCAAATCTCTGAGACATTTAAGGGACAAGAAAGAAGGAAGAAGGATGCTGTCCTGGGAGACATGTGTCCATGCGATGGACAATGACTGCTCACCTCAGTGTTACTCAATAATCGGAAGCCTGCTCTTGACACTGGTGCTCATTCCCCAGGTGATCGTGGGAAGTTCCCTTATCTTGATGAGCTTCATTCAGGCTCATTGGTTTGTAAGGTGAGCAATGGCCAGTTACCAAACTCGGAGGATACAGCTCTAGTTCAGGCACCTTCTCGCCGACAAACTAGCTATGCATGACCTTGGGTGAGTCATTGAACCTTCTCTGAGTTCATTTTCTCATCTAAAATGGAAATACCGCCGCCTACGCTACCTCCAGATGAATGTGATAATGCTGGGCCAGTGCTTTTTAAGCTGGAGAACATATTTATGAAGTGAAGGAGTCCACAGGTGGTGATACAGGTCCCTTTTAGCTAAGACCTATTTGGAGGCAGTGACCTCATTTCCTGGAGACCGAACTTGCAAAGCCTCCAGCAGCCCAGCTCCTCCACGTGGCTACTCCCAATTTCCCACAGCTAGAGATGAGGGAAGGCTCCTTGGGGGTGCTCACTCAACAGGCATTATTATCTTATTTCTCTGCTGATCAGAGTCTGGCCAAAAAATCAAAGGATTCCTCTTTCAATCTGGCAGTCATTTTCTTCTTCACTCTAAAGTCACTATGTAAGGTCAATTTCAAGGAACTGAATTCCTTAGAAAAGTGTTCTCTGATTGTCTGGGGGAAATTCATACATAGTTAGGATGGGTGTGTCAAGACCCCTGTGGCTTTCTTTCTCATAGTTTTTGTAAATTAAACCAAAGGTGGACTGTGTTGACCCAGGCATTAACTATGACTTTTTTTATGGGCTGTTTCAGGTGTCTTTTGTGAATTTCATGATCTTCTCTTCTGGGATGGGTGGAGTGGTGGTGGGCTTGTTTTTCAGCTATTGATTTAAATTAATCATAGCTCATCCTGTCCAAACACTGGACTGTGTACACAGGTGACAGGCTAGTCATCTTTAGGCATTTAAATCCTGCCTACTCTTACGTATTAGTAGAGATAGACTATCAAGCTGCAAAAATATAAGGATCTTCTCCCAAAGAGACCTCTCATACTGCTTCTTAAAGTTTATCAAAATAGAAAAGAAGCATTCAGCTTTGGACTCTATATTCTGATATTTTTAAGTGGCTAATAATTGAGGAATAAACTGAATTCTGGAATTAACAAACTTGATGCTCTCTTTGGAAAGTCCCAATCCTATACTTATTAACTGTGTATTCTTGACTTCCTTGAACATCAGTTCAGTTTCTTCATCTAAAGATGAGGGTAGGGAGGTTGCCTGGGTAGCTCAGTCGGTTAAGTCCCCAACTCCTAGTTTTGGCTCAGGTCATGATCTCAGGGTCATGGGATTGAGCCCCATGTTGGGCTCTGTACTCAGCTGGGAGTCTGCTTAAAATTCTCTCTCTTCCTCTACCTCTCCCCCTCACCCCGCTCACTCTCTCTCTCAAATACATAAATGAAGATAGGGCACAAAACCTTGCTACATCATTTTTTAATAATATATTTATTTCAATTCTAATATTCAAGGTCTTCAGTTCATTATGGGTTATGATATAAGGGTAAAGGGTACCTTTTTTTCTCATTGTCATTAACATAATTCCTTGTTAGGGCATGGTAGATATTTGACATACATTTATGGGATGGAATGGAACTGAATTAATTGTAAATGGTACTTACTCAGAACATCAGGTTGATTTCCCAGTGGCAGTGCGACTACACATCCTCATTTTACAGAGGAAAGAACCAGGAGGGGAGAAGTCAGTGGACTAGAGAGGCCCATAAGCACACAGTCTTGAGTGGTAGACCTCAGACTAGAATCCGGACCACCTAAGTCTCAGTCCAATTGCCCTTCTACCACACACAACAGCCCCTCACATCTTGTTTACATTTATTTAGAGGAAAAAATATAAAAAGAAGTGATGCAAATATATAAAATTTTAACTCCAACTATCAGAGTCCCAAGTCAATGAAGCTTAAACTGTTCTTAAATTTTTAATTAATTGAGAGTAGAGGCTATCTTGAAATTCATAGAAAATTTTGTATCCTCAAGACATTCCAGTATAGCAAGGTAAGTGATAGAGAGTGACAGAGAGTGGGTGCCATTTACACAGGATGGTCTGCAAAGGCCTCTTGGGTGGGGGTGACATTTAAGTAGAGACCTGAAGGAAAAGAGGGGTTATCTATGCAAGTATCCAGGAAACAGCATCCAGGCAGAGAGAACAGTGAAGGTAAAGGCAAAGCTAGGGGTGTGCTCAGGCCATCCTGGCTGCCATGTAGTGAAAGAAGAGAAAAGAAGGAGGAGATGAGGTCAGAGTCGTAACATCCTCTTACATACCAGGAGAAGCAGGATCTCGGTAAGGATTAAATATTTTACCTAGGTGACCTAAAAGTCATGTAGGATTTTGAGCAAAAGAGGATAGTGATCTGATTTACATTTTAGAAAAATCATTGATGGCTCTATGGGGTATAATCTATATGGGAGAAAGTGTACAGAGAGGACCAGTTAGAAGTCAAGGGTTGATGGTAATTCTGATAGGGTAGTAGTAGTGGAGGTGATTAGAAGTTTCAGATTTAGGATATATTTAGAAGGAAAACCAATAGAATTTGCCACAAACTGGAAGTGGATTGAGAGGTGGGAAGGAGTCAAAGATGGCTTCAAGACTTTTGACCAAAGCAGCAAGTAGAAAGGAACCACTGCTAAATGAATTGGGGAGACCTGAGAGAGAAGCTGATTGGAGGTAGGTGGGGGAATAAAAAGTTGGTATTTGGAAATGTAGTTCGACATTCATATTGGATATTTATGTGGAGATGTCAAGTGGGAAACTGGATGAAGTCTGGGGTTCAAGAGGAAGGTCAGGTTGGATTTATAAATTTGGAAGTTGTCAGTGAAGAGATGGTATTTATAGCCATGGGATATAAGATAACCTTGAAGGGATCATTCTTTCAGAAGAGTTCCCAGGACTGAGTCCTGGGCATTCTAACAGCTAGAGATCAGGAATATGAAGAACCTTATAAAGCAAAGGACACTGAGAAAGTGCATTCACTGAAATAGGAAGAAGAACCAAGAGAAGTGGTGAACTAGGAGCTAAGTGAAAAACTGTTTTAAAAAGAAAAGAGCGATCAACTGGGTCAAATGAGGAGGACTGAGATTTGACCATAGACTTGGCAGCATGAAAGTCATCAGTGTATCTGGCAGGAGCTGTCCTGGTAGAGTTGTGAGGATGAAAGCCTGATTGAAAGGTTTCAAGGAAGAATGGGAGAAGAGGAAGTGTATCTGTATACATACAGATAATTCTTGAACAAGAAGAAGGATAAAGATAAGGATGATGATGAGGAGGAGGAGAAGGAGAAGAAGATGATTATAGAAGACCAGAGAAATTGGAACTGGAAGTACACACAGAATCAAGGGAGATACTTGGCTATGTCGGAAATGGTCCCTATAAGGAAAATGCAGGAGAGAGGACAGTGGCTGGACACATGTCCTTGAGTTTAAGAGAGGAGAAGGAATCCAGTGATCCTGTGGAGGGTTTGGCTCCACATGGGGGCCCAGACAGTTAATTCATTGTAACCAGAAGTAGGCTGAGCATGGTTGTGTAGATAGAGTTGGCAGAAACGGTGAAAGTTCTTTACTCTCCTGCTTTCTCCGTGAAATGAGGAGAAAGGGCATTAGCTGTGAAAGAACAGGATGGATAAAGTGTTGGAAGATAGTAGAGTGAGAAGAGTTGTGAAATGATAGCTAAGGAGAATCATGGCCCAGAGCAATGAAGTAGGACCACTGGCCACCTCGCACACTGCTTGGCCCAGAATCAGACTTAATAAATCTTCCCTGGATGAAAGATGACCCAAGAACCTAAGGAAGGAGCCAACTTGAGGATCCAAGTCCCAATATAGTGCAAGACTCAGCCCATCAGATTTGAATCCATATTCAATCATGCATATTTGGCTATTTTCCTGAAGTTCCATTGAAGGAAACTATAAAAATCGTGATTTAAGCATCTTTCCTGGCAACCCAAAAGAGGGCTCCAACCCTTGCCAAATGATAGAATTACAGACTCCTTGGAAAGCTCCTTTCCCGAATAGAGATTTTCATTGCCACATTTTATCTCCCAGTATGGTACTCTTCTCTTTATTGGTACCTTTATAGACCTTACAGGTTTTTAAACATCAGTTTCCCAGCATCCATCATTTTTACAGACCCTCTTCCCATTTTCCACACACAAAAATGTTCTCTTACACTTTCCTTAGGAATGTCCCATGAATTTCACATGTTTACAAACTTTTGCTGTCCCAGAAAGGCACCTCCCTCTACCCCCAGAGAAGTATCTAGTCAGAGAAATAAAATATGTGAACCAAAGGCTTAGCATTCTTTTCAACTCATTCATCTGCATTAGCCAGGTCTCCTGAGCCTTTGGCTGCCTTCTAAATGAATGATTCACCTGCTCGTGGACAATTTCAGTAATTTTTTGGTGATAGTCTTTGGTTTTCAGCCAAAGGTTGCCTCTGAAATCACATCTTTCAAAAGTTTTGAGACTCACAAATTTTGACCAGAGTAATTCTCCAGGGACTGATTCCTAGGTTCTGCTTTTCCTCTTTCTTTCCTTTTTCTTAAAAAAAGAACAGTCTCCGTGAAGTAATAAAACTATCTTCAGAATTAACCAAAGTCTAGGACCTAATTTTTTGAAGATCTATGAAAGCAGTAGCCAGAGGCTATATTGCTATAGATAGATACAGATACCTAAATAGATACAGGATTTTTATTTCGTTTTGGAAACATAACAGAAATATCCCAAAACTAATAAAACAGACAGCATTGCTTTTACACCTTACCTTCCTTCTGGAGCATATCCTTTAGTAGTTCTTTCAGCAATACCTACAAAGAATAAACTCTTCCAGTTTTTGCCCAAAAATGTCAAAATTTTACCCTCCCTCTTGCGTGGCAATTTAGCTGGCTGTAGAATTCTAGTAAGGCTTTTGTTTCTGCTCAGTACAGTGATGTATGACTCCACTGTCATCTGATCTCTATTGTGGCTTGTAAGACATCTCTTATAAGTCTAAATATTCCTTTTTTTATATATAAATGTCTCTTATATTGAATTTCTTTCAAGAGCTTCTTTTTCTTATTGATATTCCCCAAGGCATCTAGATGTGAATCTGACTTTATTTATTCTCTTTGGGACTCCCTGTACTTCTTATGCCCTGTCCTCAATTATGGAAATTCTCACTCATTAGTGTATTTTTGGTTTTAACTAAAGTGTCCCTTCCTCTTCTTAAACTCCTATTAGGTACAAGTTAGGCATCTTATTTTCTCCCCCATGCTTCTCATGTCTGTTTCATAATTCGAGTTTCTTTATTTTTCTATGGTAGTTCTCCTCAAACAGATCTTTTCATTTGTTGATTTCTCTTCATCCAGATCTAATCTGCTGTTTCATTTCTTCACTGAGTTTTTAATATTAATGATTTTTTTTTTGCTTTTGGAAATTCTATTTTCATTGTTTTGTTCTTTTCTCATACTTCTGATTTTTTTTTCTTTTATGCCCTTAATCATTTAAATTCACTTATTTTGAAGTCTCTAGGCAATTGTTCTATTATCTGAAGTATTTGAGCCTACAGTCCTATGAACTGGGTCTTCTTGTCCTCACTCATGTTGGATTTTTTTTTTTTAACCTCCTGTGTTTTATAGCTTTCCACTTTTATAGCTTTCCACAGAGTTCATCCTTAGTGGGAATTGTTTTCTGTGAGAATCCCCTACAGCCTTGACTGTGGGATCAATCCTCCAGGGGGGGTGTGAAGGTGAATAGGGATAATTTGATTTACTTTTGCTTCTGCAGGTGCCTCATAGGCATCCCTGGCTCTGGCTTTGGGGCATCTGTACCATGATGTCTGCACATTTGAACCACTAATTTGCCAGGAGCTCAATCCAGGGATTTCCATTTTCCAGAGTGCTTTTATTCACTCAGAACCTCAACAGAGCTAGATGAGCTTCCCTGTGATCTCTCTGCCCCACAGAGCAGAATGTTTTCTAGTCCAAACTTTCACTGATGTCCTTTAAGAGTCTGGGTGTTAAACAGACATGCCCTTTCTGTGCCAGCCCATAATCTCATCTCTGTCCCTGCGTGGTTATTAAAATCCAACCCAAGGCAGAACCTGGCCGACTCCCATTACCTCCCCACACTGGCTGCAGCATTAACATACAAGCATGAACATACAAGCTTAGGTTTAAATCTTCTCCTTATTTTTGGCACCCAGGTAATTCTCATTCCTTCTTGAAAGTTAAATTGGACAAACTTCCATTGCACATCTACTTACCTACGAGCAACTCCCCTCCACCTTTCCTCCCATTATGGATAAACCATCTGTGTCTGTAAGACCAGTCCCTCCACCTTGTCACCAGCTCCCATTCCCTTTCAGTTATTCAATGACATCACTCCAGTAATTCTCCTCTCTCTCTCCTGTATTAACTGTCCTCTTCTTTCTGGACTACTCCTATTGGTATAAATATAGTTATTTCCCCTATCTTAAAAAAGCCTCAATTCCTCTTCTATTCATCTACTGCTTCACTTTTCTGTTTTCTTTACAGAAAACTTCTGAAAGTTTCTGCCTCCCAGTCCCCTTTTCCATTTCTTTCTTATGCACAGTCTAATCAAGCCTTTGTCCTCACCAGTCTTTAAAAATCACTTTTCAAGGTCACCAATGACCTCCACATTGCTAACTCAACTCCAGTCAACATCTTGGCATTTTAGCAGAATGTGGTGTAGTAGATCGTTCCCTTCTCCAGGAAATCCTTTTAACCCTTGGCATTCAAGACTCCACATTTTCCTTGTTTTTCTTCTTTCTCATCCGTGATTTCCCAGTCTCCTTTGCTGATTCTTCCTTTTATCCCCAAACTCTAGAGTACCCCAGAGCTCAGTCCTTGGGTGTTTTCCCTTTTCTAGCCACATGCGGTCCACTGATGATTGCATCTAGTTTCAAGACTTTAAATGCTATTTATGAGCTGACAACTCCCAAATGTATGCCTCTAGCTTGTAACTCTTTTCTCTGTTCTAAATTCTTATGTCAAACTACCCTCTCAACATCTCTAATCAGTTGTCTAATAGAAATTCCAAACATATCTTGTCCAAAAATCTTGATCTTTCCTACCAATCATGCTGTATCCTTAGTTTTCCCCATCTCAGTTAATGGCAACTCTGTCTTTGTGATTGTTCAGGCAAAACCTGGGAGTCATTCTTGACTTCTTCCTCTCTTCTCTGGATCTAAAGGTAAAGCTCTGGAATCAGGGCATTTGTTCCACTCAAATGAAGAAATTTGCATGAGCACAGAAAAAAGGAGTATATGTTCTGTTAAAGAGAGGTAAGAAAAGCAGTAAGTATAATACAAAACTGAATGTGCCAAATGAGAAATGCAGAATGCTATAAGCATTGAAGGAGGGAATGATCATACCTAGAGACAGAGAAGCTTTTGGGTATATAGGAGAACAGAGGTTTTTGAGATGATCCTGAAGGATAGCAATGATTTGAGGGCTTAGGGAGAGTGGGGGGAATTTTAGGTGAAGGAAGCTACTGAGCAAGACATCCCTCTTCTTGGTTAGTGTCCTGTCCTCCTTAAGTAGGATTCTTTTTGCCTATCTTGGCAATATATCCTCTGGGAGCCTTTGATAATCCCTTGACTTATCCTCTCTCTATCCCAGCCCCATATTGTTCAAATCAAAGTTGCTATATCTTGCCAACATTGATTTCCAAAATGCCTCAAACATTATAGGCTTCCCTCTCTTGATTCATGTTACATGAATCCCAGTCCACTCTTCTTTGTCCATGTTGTGTCTTGTTGGACTCTTTGCCTTTGGTCTGTTTCCTCCTCTGTTCATTCTATTCACTGTAGCCAGAGTTGGCTTAATAGTATGTTAACTCCCTCAGCCAACACATTTTGCACCAGGCACTGCTCTCAAGGAAGATTCTAACTAAGCAAAGGAGCATACCTGGAAACATACAAAAACTACCGATGCTTCCACGAACTGTACAAGGTACAATGGCACAAGGGAAGAAAATGCAAATTCTATGAGCTGATGAGGGGCAATCATAGAAATCACTCAAAATCCATAGCTAATCATCACCTATAGAAGAAAGATCTTCCACATTCCAGCTACATTGTCTGCCTTGTTACCCCCGTTCCCCTTCACATATGCCAGAAGCTGGCCACACTGCTCTGTTTGTACATGTGACCCGAGCCTTCTCTTCTCCAAACCTTTGTTTATGTTGGTCCTTCTGCCTGGAATGCTATTGCCCCACCTCACAAGTTTAAATCCTACTCAACATGTAAAATACTTATCACAGTGTCCTGCATATAACAAACACTAATGTCAATAGTCTTAACCATTATCATCATCATCTTACCCTAGAAATTTTAGCTAAATTCTCACAACTCTTTTTTCTTAAGGCACCATCATCTTGTGTTAAAACATATGTACAATCTGCTCTGCCTCATTGTCCTTCCCCTTGGCAGTAGGAAATCACCTAGCTACACACTGTCATCACTAAGTAGTCCTAAGAACTAAGCAGAAAATGGACAGAAATAAAATAAATAAAATATCTGGGAAAGGACACTTTTAACTAATTGAGTGAAGTGGCCATAGATTTAAAGACCCAATCTGATTAAAATAGGATGGGGTGGGCCTCTGCCCTTCCTGGTGATGTACAGCCAGATTGCCTTAACGTGTGACCCCAGTGAGTCAACCTCGGCTCCCACCCTGACTCAAGATATCTTTACTCAGATCACATAACTTACCCTCATCAGTTGACTGGCTTAGTCAGAGGAAACCACTCAGCCTCTAAGAAGAATTGGTAAAGAATCTGAGCATCAGTCAGATGCAGATCAGATCAGATGCAGATCAGCCAGATGTATCAGGTAATAGAGAACTGGGTGTCTCAGATGGGGCAACATTTAATAACAAGGATGAGAAGAATCTAATGGATCCCTGAATAGAAAGAGAAATGTGCTCTCACTTCTGTCAGTGGTGGCTCCTCTATCTAGTCACTGTCTCCTTCCCCCATCACGAACACCGCTCTGCCCTCATGTCTGCTCTCAGAATCAAAACCTCATCCTTGGTTCTCCTGTGTTACCAGTGTGGTGGTTTGAGATCTGTGCCTTGAACACTGTCAGTTCAACATGGCTTCAAGTTCTGGCAGTGACATTCCTTCTGCAATCTTGCACAGATGTCTGCCTTCTCCCTGCAATCCCGTACTTTATAGGCACGCTTGTTCAAGAAGCAAACACACCCTGGAGCCATCTACCATAAGTGGAAGTAAGATGGAGCTAGAGTTTTTATTCCACTTATGTGTGGTCAGCACAAGGCCCGTGGGCAAAGCACCTAGTGCTCATATCAGCAATTCAACTATTTTAACTTCAGCTCCTTCAAATTCACGCCATTTGGTTTCTTCTACCTAGATTTTGTGCAAGGACTTAAAAAATATGAACCCCAGGCACCTGGGTAGCTCAGTGGATTAAAGCTTCTGCCTTCGGCTTGGGTCATGATCTCAGGGTCCTGGGATCGAGCCCCATATCGGGCTCTCTGCTCTGCAGGGAGCCTGCTTCCCCCTCTCTTTCTCTGCCTGCCTCTCTGCCTACTTGTGATCTCTCTCTCTCTCTGTCAAATAAATAAATAAAATCTTTAAAAAAAATATGAACTCATCTCCACTCCTTATCCCACAACACACATACTTGTGTTCTTTTTCTTGGTTTGGGATTTTTTTTTTTTTCAAAGCACATTCCAACTCTAAAATATGGTACACAGTGGAGGTAGCATCATGTAGAGAATAGAAATGGGCTTTGGAGCCACATAAGCCTGGATTTGAATTCTGGCTTTTCCATATGGATTGGGCCCCCTGCCCCCAATGCAACCCATTGCAAGGCTGAACAGATAGCTTACAGCTAAGAACAGAAGGGTCTAAATCCCACTGTAGGGTTTCTAAGAGGAACCAAACCAACAAAACCTTTATAATAACTTTCCACTCATCTTCATTAAGAAGGCAAGAGGGAAAAATGGAGAGTTCACTTTGGGGGGCTTCTTCCCTTTCTATGCAATCAAGAGCTTCTAACATGTCCCCCCCCTCATCCTCCCACTGAACTGGCAGGTGTGTCTGGTGATGCCAGGGTGTGGGAGAAGGTGGACTAGAAAGAGAACAACATGGAAAGAGGGTGGGTTGGGGGGCAGGGAAGGGATAGAGAGAGACAGCCTGATTTTCTCCCACTCTGTTCGGAAACAAAGATAGTAACTTCCCGAGTATGGGTCAGTCAGATGGTGAGCTGGGACTTGGCCATCCTGATATGGCCCCTTCTAAGTCCATACATCAAGGATAAGAGACCAGGAGCACCTGGGTGGCTCAGTCAGTTAAGCATCTGCTTTCGGCTCAGGTCATGATCCCAGGGTCCTGGGATTGAGCCCTGCATTGGGTTCCCTGCTCGGCAGGGAGCTTGCTTCTCCCTCTCCTTCTGCCTGCTTCTCCCCCTGCTTGTGCTCTCTCCCTCTCTCTCTTTCTGTGTCAAATAATAAATAAATAAAATCTTTTAAAAATAAAGAAATAAAAATATCTCTCCTTTAAAAAAGGGGGGGGAGGGGGGATGAGAAGCCAGAGTGGCAAAAGGCTGAGGAGTGGACCCACGCTGTGCAGTGAGAAAAGGTAATTTAGACTCATCCTCCCTCTACCTCCGCCAGCCAAAATATCAATCCAGGATCCCAAAGGAGATCTTCCTGTGGGTCAATCAACAGAGGACCTCGGAAAGTCAAACTGGAGGCTGCTGAAAGCAGGTAAGGACTTCCCCCAGGCTCTGCCCCCAGCACCAATATCAGCCCTGGAAGGGGGACTAGGATTACAGAGGTGGAGGGAGCTGCCACAGCTTCAGTACCCAGGTCAGACTACCAATGGCTGAGTCAAATGTATGCATTTGGATGCACTTAGATATCTCTACAACTGTTTCACACTTTCCCACAGCTAGCGTGTGCAAAGTGTGCGCTGGTCAAAAAAAAAAAAAAATGTTGACATCGGTTATTTGGAAAACTCAAGTGGTCAATGCGTGTGTTTTTCTGACGTGGGACTCTTCAATCAAGGCTGTTATGCTCTCTAAAGCCCTGGCCGAGTTTCTTAACCTCTGAAATGGTTTGCTGCTTCTGAACGTGGGAACCCACCCCATCTCATAGGGCTTGGGAAAGCTCCTTGCACAGAGCCTTTGCCGTGCGGTTCCCAAAAACTGAGAAGCAGGGAAATTCTGTTCCATCCTTTTCATTAACATTCACTCAATTGCCAGAGAAAGAGAACATGCCCTTGTTTCTTCTCATTCCACAGATCTCAGCTTAAATGTTTGTTCTCAGGAAGGTCCGTCTCAGCCACCCCATCCAGAGTAGGGGTTGCCCCGGGTTATTCTTCAGTACATTTCCTGTTATTCCTTTACAGTCCTAACCAGGATGTGAAGTTATTTAATTAACTTATTTGCTGAATTGTTCCTTATCTGTGTCTGGACCCGACAACACTGCCCGAGGTCAGAGCCTACTCGTGCTTCTTAAATTGGCAAAATCTTGCTTCTTGAGGTTCTGCACCATGAATTTGAAAGTTCTTTTCCCTTATTTAAAGTTCCTGAAGTAAGTAAATTATCTTCTTAGTTTGGTCTCCCCATTGCTGTTTGCTTGTTGTGGCAGAGGGAAAATCAAATGCACTTTTTTTTTTTAGCTTACAGAAGCCATTAATATAAAGCACAGAAATGGTGAATTTCAGTACGTGAAACTCCGTGAGTAATTACTGGGTGGAGCTATCTTCACAAGGCAATTTTCTACTTTCCCCATGAAATAAAACCCCAAAAATGTGTTACTAGGGCAGCCTATTTCCTGCCTGAGACAAAAGCAGAAGCGACCTGTGCATTAACATTAATGACACCCCTTGTATCATTGAGTCCTCCCTGAGATGAGCCCCAATGTGTTTGGAGAGACACCAGCTGTTAGGCTAGTAAGTAACATGTTTGACACCGACACATGTGGGGGAAACGTGCACACACACAAGCTGTAATTTAGCAGCAGCAGCAACTGTGTATTGAAAGAAAGAAAAACCCCAAAAATTGCATGTAACCATAGTAGGGGGCGGTCACATCAGCAGCCTCTGGAAGGAGCTGGGCACTAATTTGGGAGCAATTGTTCATTTTCCCACAGACCTTGGCCCAGCAAAAAGAATGGATTCCACTGGGATGCTCTCTGGTGCCAATCTTGCCATCTCAAGGCACATTGGGTGGGCAGCTCATGGTCTGGTGCCTGTCATCAGTCAGGATCCACATGAAAAGTATGGTTTTCCAGAAGAGACACAGAACCATTGCCCCCTCTCCTGACAGTCAGAGTGAGGGCAGTGGCATCTACCGTCCCTGTGGGAACTATAGAAAGGGCTCAGGAAGCCCCCTACTCTTTCCAGGTTGGGCACCCAAGGGGCGCTGCCTGTTGCCAGAAAGTTACTCAGAAGTATCGACAATGGAAGTCATTCATTAAATGTCATTTCGTATGGCATTGGTCCCTCTTACAGAAGCATCTACCAGACACCAGACGAGGAAACCAGGCAGCATTTGGGGCCCTCTGCAAGAGCCAGGGGCAAGACTATCAAGGACCTTTTCTCTACTACCGTGCCCTGTAATGATTTCTAATCCCTCCAGGAATGAAAATCAGTTTTTAGCTGTGGAAAGACCCATCGGCTTAGGATCTAAATCTTAGCAGGCAGCCACAAAAGATTGGCATTTTATTATTCGTAAGAATTTACAGGGTGCTCAGTATGCATGAGGAACCCTGATAAACACCATCCCTGCACTTACACATCCAATCTCCACAACAATCCCTAAGGTAGGTAGCAGACGGTAACTAATGTCTTCATTCCCATCTCAGATGAAAAGCCCAAAGCTTAGCAAGCTTAAGGAAATTGTCCAAATTCTATGTATGAGGTGATGCCGGCATTCAAGGCTAAGCCAACTTGACACCCAAGCCAATACTTTAAGCCACGGTGCTCTACTATCAGTGGGTGGATTCCTCGTGATACACAGCAACCCAACTAACATTTCAGCCCAGGGGAGATTAAATGGGGAGACTGAGCTAGGGAAACCAAAGTAGAAATGGCTTCTGAAGAGTAGACCTTCGCTATTCACAGTGGCCTAAGGACCAAGAGTATCACAACATGATGCAGAACTCAGCCCCCCCAGACCTGCTGACTGAGTCAGCATGCTGACAAGATCTGGGGAGAGCCACGAGCATATGGAAGGTTAGGATGAACTCGATGATATCAGAGACGCTCTAAATGAACTTTCTAGGAAAATAAGTCTGTAGCTGTAACAAAGAGGGGAAAATGTGAGAGTGTAGAGGATAAGATGGTGGCTTATTCATTTTTTAGCCACCAGTGCCTATAGAAAATGAAGCATATGACCTATTTATTGAATAAATGGGTGGCTAAAACAAGGGAGTTTTGCTGTAGGCAAAACAGTAAGGCACTTTGCTGTAGACACATCCCATGACATGCGTAGTAGGTCTAGGTTTGAGTCCTGGCCCTACCTCTTCTAATATTGGGCAGGTCACCATTACTCTATGCCTTACGTTCTTCAATTAGCGGCAAAATATAACAAAAGCAAAATAAAACAATAGATTGGTGCAGGCCTACGAGGACCTGGCCATGTAGCACAACGTGGGATAATCCGAAGGCCATTCTCACTGCAGAGCCTGTGTGGCCTGCTGAGGTCATCATGGGCCCACATTGCAAGATGACTTCCCCTCTGGCCACTCCTGCTTCCTTCCCCTCCCTTCAACAGGTGTTTTTTCCAAAAACAAACTCCCAAATAAACATCCGGCATGTTGAATCTCATTGCAGCGTCTGCTTCACTGGGAACCTGAGCCATGACGCCCATTAAAGGAAAGCCAGTCATCATCCAAACATCCAAGGTGGTTTCGCATGAATTTATGGAGCACCTGCTGGGTTGGTGAAGATTAGAAGCTAATATCCTCCAGCATCTATGCCATAGCTTGGAACTGTGAGCCACAACTGGTTCATGCTGTAGCAATGTAATAAGCTTATACCTTCTCCCATATTGTGATACTATTAGTACTTAGTAGCTTGCTGTGGTGGTATTTTTTTTT
>CM053610.1:91907019-91928446 GCA_028646535.1 Procyon lotor | reverse complement strand
TCCCGGGAACACCCGGGAGGTGGGCTGCACGCAAGCCGCAGGGGGAGGGGTGAGCACCATGGCCGCTGCCTGGAGGCCAGCTTCTCCCCGCCATGCTGTCTTCTAGGATCGCCGCACGTTCCTCCTATCGGGTCTGCAGGTCACCACTCCCACCTCCTCCAACCCCACCTCCACGCCAGCCAGGAGGAGCGTTTCCAGCTGCAAGTCCAACATTACTACTCAGTTGAAACCTATGGTGGGTTCCCAGGGTCCTCTGACTCAACCCGAACCTCAGCCCGACTGTGAAACCCCAATCCTCTGGCTCTCTCGTGTGCTCCTGTCCACGGCTGCCCCTCTCGCTCCAGGCTCACCCAGCTCACTTCAGCTGTGTGACATGGGGCACTGGGCTGGTGGGTGGGTTTGCAGCAGTTCAATCAAGGGACAAAGTAGGTGCTGGAAAACAGCCTGAGGAGTCGTCCAGGGCAGTGGGCTGGGGCCAGGCAAGGTTTCCCCAAATCCTTCTGAGAGGTTGTGCCTCTTACCTCAGGGAAACAATTAACTGTTTCTCAAGGACCCAGGGAGAGAGAGAACAGAATTGTTCTCTGCCCCACACTAACACCCTCACGGAGCTTGGGGGCCGAGGCAGGGGGCTTATGCAGGACACATAGGAAGACAGGAAGATGGCAGAAGAGAGGAGACATTTGCCAGGGGGCCAGAGATCCAACATACTGCGTATGTTCCCATCGGGCTTCAGGAAAGATGGAGCATTGGCCTGCTTCCTGCCCCCCACCCCTCCTAACCTACTGGTCACCATGAAACAAATCAAGACACCAGCACCTGTTTGCCTTTGAGCCGCCATGTAAAAAAATGTATGTTGCCTGTTGTGGGACCCAACAGCCAATAATGGATTCGTGAATCGAAATTCCACTTTAAATTCTACCACAAATGAAAATCACTGGCCAGTATTGCCTGAGCCTGGATCCCTGACACCAGATGAAAGCCAAACCCACCTTAATCTGCTTGTTGGCACCAGTAACTTAAAAGAGACTCATCTTCTATCTTAGACTATGAGATCAAATCAGAATTGGTGAGGCTACACACGTCCTTTCTCGATGCTTTTAATAAAGATAGACACCCTCGGGCACCTGGGTGGCTCAGTGGGTTAAAGCCTCTGTCTTCAGCTCAGGTCATGATCTCGGGGTCCTGGGATCGAGCCCCACATCGGGCTCTCTGCTCGGCGGGGAGCCTGCTTCCCCCTCTCTCTGCCTGCTTGTGATCCCTCTCTCTCTCTCTGTCAAATAAATAAATAAAATCTTAAAAAAAAAAAAAAAAAAAAAGATAGACACCCTCGCTGTCAGAAGTTAAACAAGATGAGTTCTGAGGAATACAAGTCTGCCCTGCCTTTGAGGAAGGGGTGATCAGAGGGCTTGGCAGAGAGAGAACCTGTGGCCCTTCCTTTCCAGGCTGGGGGGCAGGACCAGCTCGGCCCCTCCTTGGGCCCTGCCTCTCACTCCTCCCGCATTCCCGGGTTTCCAGGCTAGTGGGGCTTCCTAATTTGGAAATCGGTACAGAGCAAACCCTGACAGGACTTGGGTGTCCTGCCATGAACTCCCTGCCCTGGTTACAGAACACGCACCTCAGTTAACCCCTCCAAAAGCCTCCCAAGGCTCCCAAGCTGAGAGGGAGATGAGGCTCCGGGCCCCCATTCACTGACAATGTGACATCTACACGCTGCCTTTCTGCAGCACTGACATTCCCTCCCAGGCCTGCCCTCTGACGCCCTTTCCACCTTCCCCGCGCTCCCACCCAGAGGTCGTGTCTGGAATCTCACTTCTGGCCAGCCTTGGAGGGAAGGGATTTCATTGCCTTTGCATAGACCCTGGTACCCAACACAGGGCTGGGTTCATCAAAGGTAAACAAGCAGCCCCCGGGTGAAGACAGAGTGAGCAAAGGAGAGACAGGTAGGTAGAGGATTGCTGAAGACAGGAACTTGGTAACTCATCTTGTGTTCATCTGGAACCTTTCTGGGGGCTCTCGAAGCCCAGTCCAGGCAGAGAAGTGTCCACGGAGGGGTGACTAGTAACACTCCCAGCTCCTGCCTGCAGGTCTGACCTCATCCATCAGGCGTCACCTCCAGAAATAGCAGGCAAGTGGGGGGGGTTGTTGGTCACAGCAGACACGACCCAAAATTTATTTTTGTATTTACTTATAAATGCTGTTTTAACATTAATGTGAATTTTAAATAAGAGTATACACCATTCCTGATTCCCCAAACACAACAGATTTTACTCTTGCCTAGTCCTTCTGATGGCCTTTGTTTTAAGTGTTTTATTTTGGGATTGGACTGAGGGCAGCAAATTCCTATCCAAATCAACTGAGGTTCTTGTGGCCGGGATGTGCTCATGTGTTATAATTTTCTACCCCTTCCAGCTGGAGAGCTCCTGGTGGGGTGCAGACGTAACTTTAACTTTGGTATATCAGGATTTTGCCCAGCACACTGTGCTTACTTAGTAGATACTCACTAAATATTTGTTAAATGAATGGGCACGTTGCCTCAATACCAGGACCTTGCCAGAAGTGTACGTTTAAATCAGGAGGGGAGCAACTTATTACTATTTTAATCTTGAGTTAGTTCAATATTCTCTGAAAATAGAAAGCAGGGCCAGAGTAGAGCATCAGAATGTCACCCAGAGGCACCAAGGTCAAAGTTAGAAGGGAACACAGTGTATTGAGTCTTATGGGAAGAAGGATAGAAATGGGAAAATGAAACTGACCACCTGAACACTTGAAAGCAGGATGGGGAGAGGGGTGTTCATGGTCTAGGGCAGGTGGCTGACAACCAGGTCAGTGAACCATTGGGGTCTGCCAGGGGCATCTCAGTGATGGCGCCTCAAATCCATTGTGGGGGATAAGTGTGGAAGCTTCTAGAAAGTTCACCAGGCCAAATACTACCTGTTGTTCACACATCTCACGCCGCTTACATAGAAATTCTGCTTTTGAGGGTAGAGTCGTAGTGACCAGTGGAGAGATTACTCTCTAGAAAGAGTAGCAATGACCATGGGATCATGGCATTATCACTTACGGATTGCACAGAAGAAAACCTTTCATCGAAGGTGACGGAATTTCTGTCCCTTTCCACAAATTGGGTAAAACTATGCCTCTTTCTCATTATCATTTATATCATCTATTTTCGAGGATATCCTTACATTTATACACCCAGTGTGGTCTGTTTAATTCACACTTGAAATCTAAATGCCTTGGCTGAAGCTTTAGAAAATTCTAAGAAGTGTGCTATTGACCGTCAGATCGGGCACCGAATAACCATTTCTTGAGTGACAGGATTATGGTCTTTTTTTTTTTGCAGATGTGTCCCTCACCCGTAATGCAGGGACCACTGGCATGGCACCATAGTGATTCCTGGAGAAGGCACCTGGGCTTTGAGGTGGCCTGTGGCTTGGGCTGGTCTGCAGAGTGGTGCCTGTCCTCCCCCTGGACAAACTGAGCTCATACTTAGCTCCCAGTCCTGAGCTTCTCTAGTAATCCTTGACCAAATCTGGATTTGGGAGTTCTGGGACTCTATTAAGTCTTATTTTAAAAATAAAATAAATAACTCCATGTTATCATGACATAAAAAAAACTTCTTTACAGGGTCACATTTATCTGTGACGATGTGTGGAGTAAGAGTCAATCCCACATGATGGATAAAGTGGATGTGAATTTCCAGACTATGAATGAGTTAGGTAATGACACTCAAGAAGTCATGAATATCTGTGGGTTCATTACAAAGTGCACATTTTGGACGTACTTCCAATAAATCAACCTTGCTTGAATCTCATCCATCTCTTAGAACTCTCTCCTATGCCATCAGCCTAATCCGACGGAATACTTCCCGCTATCTCTCCGGCACTTCCCATCCTTGGCCCTCTGCCATCATCCTCACTCAAGTCCACATCACCACCTCGCCGGGTCATTGCGGCGGCCTCCTCGTCGCTCTGCCCTGCCCTAGCTGCTCTCTGCCTCTCATCCATTCTCCACAACGAGCTCAGGGCAGGGGTGCCCACTGTCTCTTCCCAGCAAGCCTGTGCCTCTCTGTACTTTGGTCCCCGCGGCCACCCTCCACCCAGACTGTCCCTAGGAGGCCTTCTCCCTTCCTCTCTGCCTGTTCAGACCCAACTTTCTATAAACTTCTTACGATATAGGTGATAGTGAAAAACCCAAACTTTCTACAAACCCAAACCCCCTAAAGTTTTTCTCAGCTTCTCCAGTCCACCTTAGTCTAATTGAGAGGCTTTCTTTTAATACTTATTCTATTTAAAATATAAGCTTCCTGGAGATGCAGAGTAACTTGAATCAAAGGAGGGGGGAAAAAGAAGAGGAATTGCAGGTACTAAGACCTATGGTAGCGGAGATACTTTGGGTCAGAGGAGCCGTATAGATCACCACGCACTCACCCTTCACTGTGCCCACATGGCCTCTATTGCAGAAAGGTTGCAAGGTGGCTTGCGGTGGCTCGTGCAATGAACCCAAGGCCAGGAGGCCCCTCCCCGGCCCCGCTCCATGCAGATGGGGTGCAGACACTTGCCCTCTCCTTTGTTTACTCCACTGGATAATTTTATTTATTTATTTTTAAAGATTTTATTTATTTATTTGACAGAGAGAGAGATCACAAGTAGGCAGAGAGACAGGGGGAAGCAGGCTCCCTGCTGAGCAGAGAGCCCGATGTGGGGCTCGATCTCATGACCCTGAGATCATGACCTGAGCCAAAGGCAGAGGCTTTAACCCACTGAGCCACCCAGGCGCCCCTCCACTGGATAATTTTAAAACCACGTATTGTTCCTCACTTGTTTTGAGACAAAAGAAAAAGAAGGAGATGGGAGCAGATCAAAAAGGAGATATTTGTTTTTATTCATGTCTCTTCCAATGTATCTGCGAAAGTTACTTCGGAAGCCAGAAACCACTCTAGATATTTCAACCTGGGAACCGGTTCCAGGTTGTAGAGGTTCTCACAGCTGCAGTAACCCAGGACCCCTGCTAGAACGGGAGGATCAGCAGGACAGTGGGGCACAACCAGGCCAGAAACCAGGGCCCCCGGCCCAGGACCCCTCAGGGGAGCCAGGACCATGGAGGGAGGGGCTTCTGCCACTGCCAGTGATGCCCGAGGGAGAGATCGCCTACAGGCTGGGGGGCTGGGGAGCCTGGGTGGACCTAGCCTGCCGGCAGCTGGGCAGCACAGCTCTGCACGGCCTCCCTCCTCCACGGCTCCTGGATCTCACCCCTCCAGGGCCTCGGCGCCACCCTCCTCACGCCTGTCAGACCCTCTGCCCTTCCCTGCCGCAGGGCCTTCACTCCGTTCCAGATGAGCTCAGATGTCTCTGTGATGCCCTCACGCCCTTGACCTCTGCCGCCCCAGCCCTGACCTTGACTCCCTCCGGAGCTGCTGAGCTCTGAGGGAAGACAGCCACAGAGCGGAGCTCACTGGAGCCACCAGATGGGGACCGTGGAAGCTCCGTGCAGGCCTCGTGGCTGCTGGAGGCTCCTTTGAATGCCTTGCTTGGGTTGATTTCAGGTCTCTCTGATCTTGGCTTGCCCAAACCTTTCCCCAAGCCGCCAGCTCTTTCAAGCTTGCTTCCCACTTTCCTGAGACACCTGAAGCCATGAGGCGGGACCTTTCTCTCTGTCTCTCCCCTCAGTTGTCATGCATCCTCCTTATCCCTTGGACCCACTCCTGTCTCCGAGGAAGGGGCTCTTACTGTCTCTGCCCATGCTCTTGCTCTTGACCCTGTTTCCTCCTGTCTCCTCTGCACTTGGCTCCAGGCTTCATCCCTTCTGTTTTTCTGCTTTAAAGCTCCCTTCTCTCTGCCTGTGGGTCAGCACAGGTCCTTTCTCACAAAACAGCAACAACCTCAGAGAGTCATTTGTCCCCTTTCATCACTTCAAGCGAATCTTCTCTTTAACTTCAAATTTATTGAAAGAGCAAGGTTAACCCGTGATCTCTTTTTCATGCCTTCGCAGTTGTCCATTCCTGTGGCTTTTATCCATCTTTCTCCTCGGACTGCCTCAGCAGCATTGGGCTCCATTGACAACCTCCCTTACCCCCACCCTTTTCTAGAATCCCTTCCCCTGCTTTCTCTGAAGCTGCCCACCCTTTACTCTCCTCCTCTCTCACTCTCTCCGACAGGTTTGTCTCGCTCCTCCTGTACAAAGATGGGGGTGCTTCCCTGGTCTCCGCCCTCAGTTCCCATCATGCTTCCCCTACCCTCTGCCCTTGGGTCATCTCTCCTCAGCTTCATTGCTGTCTTCAGATGGTCTCCAAATCAGTCTCTTGGGTCCAAATCTCTGGAACATAAGCTTGTCCCAATTATTCAACCATCTGAATACCTTTGGCTGCCATAAACTCACTATGTCCCAAACTACTCTTATTTATTCCTATAAACCTTCAATCATCCCATTGACTTTACACTTTTCTCAACATTCTACCTCAACACTCCAATAAGATCTTTGCCTTACCCCTCCCTACACCCAGTCAGTCACCAAGCCAAGGAAATCCTATGTCTCTTTCATGTCTCCATCAGCTTCATCTTTGAACAAGCCCTTATATCTAAAAATATATATATTTTAAAACATTTCATACGCATGAGCATATGTGACGAATATTTTGTGCTGAGGTGTCTGGAAGACCACAGTGAAATCACAGGAGAACCACTGGATATTTTAAGTGTTTAAGAGACACCACATAATCCATTATTTTGAAGTTATTTGGACCTAACTACTTAAAAACAAAACTATTAGGTATTTGGTTTTGTCTTAAGACACTGAAAAATTCAGTGAGACACTAAGAGTACTCTGAGCTAAATTTGTGAAACTCTAGTACCTAGGGTCTCAAAGAAGAATATGTTGACCATCCATGTGCCCATAAAACAGCACAAGGCACAGAGCATTTAACTACTGTTTGAATGAGGCAAGGAGAGGAAACAAGATGGCGACATAGAAGGCTCCTGGGCAACCTCCTCCCAGGGATACACCGAATGTACAGCTGCATTCAGAGCAATTCTCTCTGAAAGAAATCCAGAAACTTGCTGAATGACTCCTACATACCACGTGACAGAAAATGCTCACATCAAAATGGGTGGGAGAGACTAGGACACACATTCAACCATAAACCCCAACCCTGGCGCATTGCCATACTGTCAGGGGGATCTTCAACTCCTAGCTTCTCACCAAAGGAGTAAAGGATTTGGACCCCACATCTAGCTACAACTTTCAAGGTTCCCACCAGAGAGATGGGCCTCCAGACACCAAGAAAAGCCATTGGCGCTTGCATTCATGACACCCACGGGATTCTAGAAAACAAAGAATCGGTTCTTCACAGGTGCGTGAGCACTCGCTGAGGTTGTCAGCTCGGAGCCCAGCACCGAGGGAGCAGGCAGAAAAGCCCATTGCCCAATCTTTCCCTGTGAGGGGATTGATTGCCTACTTTGCAACGGACGACCTGAGGGTCCAGTTTCTAATCTGCACGAGTCTCGGGGCTAGCTACAGCCCTCCCCGGAACCCAGGGAAGCCAGTGGGCACTTCCTCCATCTCCTCCCTCTGCTCATCCCAACTGTAGCCAGCATCTCTCTGGGAAGAGCTTGTCCACATGCCCGGGGCCCCTGCTTTTGTGGCTGCCCTTCAGGGATACTATATCGTGTAATTATAATTTGCTAAGAGAGTTGAACTGAAGGGTTCTCACCAAGAAAGAAAAAGAAGGAAATATGTGAGATGCCTGATATGCTAACTCATCTGATGGCAATGTATGTGTATAGCAAGTGTCAGATTGTATGTTTTTTAAAAGATTACATACAGGTCTGTTTATTAATTATAACTCAATAAATTTGAAAAAATAAACAAATAAAAATAAATACAGTTTAAGCCTACTGGAACCTCAACTCTATGTCTTCCTCCCCTTTTTCTGTTCATCCTTCCCAGAAGTAACTACTCTCCTGAATTTTTGCACTTGTGATTACTTGGCTTTGCTTTGTTGTCTTTATTGCGAGTGATTGTGTTCTTAAAACACATACGTTTTAACACATATGCATGTTGTTTAGATTTGCAGGTCAACCTTTAGCACGTTTTCCACCAAATGCTAACTGATCTCCTGGCTGATTTTCCCACCTCTTCATTTATCCTATTGACATTCTATATACTTCTTTTTCTTTTCTTTTCTTTCTTTTCTTTTTTTTTTTTTAAGATTTATTTATTCATTTGAGAGAGAGAGAGAGAGAGAGAGAGAAAGAGAGTGCCTGTGCAAGGGGCAGGGTGGGAGAGAAATGGCTGTTGACCGTGAAATAAACTAGTCTCAGGCCACTCACACACAAGCCGATAATGCCCGGCGTGGGGACTCCTCTAGGTGTGGGTCGAGCTCTGACGGGAGGCTGGGATTGCCTGCGCTGAAGGGAAGGAGAACGTTGACTGTAAATAAGATGTTATGAATCTTTAAAACATTTTCAGTAGCAGCCTGTGGGTATGAGGTTGGGCTGGGCTGCTCCCCGAGCTGGCTTTTGTCAAGCCTTAGTTGGCTGTCCTCGGAGCAGAGCCACAGTCTTGGGAAGACCGCAGGATTAGCTCCTGCCTCGGCCCGAGGGAGGGAACCCATTCCTCAGACGTGCACGGTCACCTCGGGGCCTGGCATCCATTCTTTGCTCAGTTGCCAAAGGACCATTTTAGATTCCGTCGAGTTGGCAGGAGTCCCTGGAACGCCCATGTCTCTGTGTGTGAACCGCTATCACTCACCTCTTCCCCTCGGGATTTTCAAAGAGGGTGGAAGAAATTCATGGCTATAAATGATGGAGGCCCTCTAGTTATGATTTTATTTATGCGTAATTTTGACAGGTTGTCTCCTTATTGAGAAATGGCGTGTTTTCTACCCTTTGAAGAGAAATCGTTCTCATTAATCTGAGAAGTGGTACTATTCATGTTGCTGGAGTAGAAGACGTGTAATCAGTCTTAGCAGAAATACACCCCAACAGGCCCGCGGTCCCTACAGGACCACTTGTCTTCAATTTGGTTTGTTTCCCCAGTAAGTCCTCAGCCCGGCCTCTCCATCAGCGCTGCCTCACCTTCAGACTTGCTACAGAAAAGTCACCATTTGTTCTCGAAGGAGGGCCGTGTTTGAAAAACTGTGCACCTCCTGGAAAAGAGAAAAACTTGCATACACATGCACTTATTTGAACTTAACTGTATACAAATATATTTCTATACATCCCAGCAACAAAACAGAACCGTGTTCTGTGAGAAAAAAAAAAAGAATAGTGTTCTGTGACAAGAAATTATGTATTAACTACTCAAAAAATGATTAAAGTTTATCCGTCTTCTATCTTGGGTAGCACAGAACAGCTTACCAAAATGTCAATGGTTATGCTAACATTTACTTTAGCAAAGAGATAATTACAAAGGCTGAAAAGCCTATTGAACCCATCAGATTGTCCACACATCAACTGGTTTTCATCCAAACCAGTTTATAATCTAAAACAGGAAAGTCTTTACTTTACATGTAACCAAGGTCATGACCTTTTGTCTTTTGTTCTTATGAAGGTTCTGTGGCCCGAGTGACCCCAACCAACTTTCACTTGTCTCTGAACTTTTGAATGCGTCTCTGCTGCTAATGTCAACAGGGAGAAGGTAAGAGCGGACCAATGGTTCTAGTTGTAATTGCCACCGACGGGACACATCTCTGTGGAGGCCGCGCCTTACAGCCCAGAGGAGTAGTAAACGACATTTGCATGGCCAATTCATAGGGTCCTGAAGGGGTAGTCTCCATTTTTGTGTATTTTGTTTGAAAGTCCAAATAACTCACAAAATAACCCTTTTCTCAGAGATCTTAGTTGCAATCTGTGATTTGACATTGAAAATAGAGATACCTTGGATGGTTTGAAACTTCTTGCTGACTTCTGTGAAAAAGCAATCAAATATTACTCGGATGCATCTCAGGGTACACAAGCATGTAAAGGGGGCCTGGCCACGTCTTCTTCCCACTGGCGCTCAGCTCTGAGGTGCTTTGTCTTAATTTCAGATAGAACCTCACAGGGCCGCGGTCTTTACCACCGAGACTTTGCCCTGCCCACTCTTGGAATTATTAAGTAAATAATTTGCCTATAGCAACTGGACAACTTCTTCTCTAAAGAAACATAGTTTCAAGATAATTCTTTAGTGTGCCTAAAAATCCCGCGTAAAATAATACCTCCTACTCACCCATTCCGTAATCTCCAACCTCCTGGAAGCCTACCTAGAACACCCACATCAGTTTGCCTCACAATCATGTGACGTTTCAGGTTGAATGCTTGTGTTTTCAGCCAAATCTTCCTTCCCAGAAAGGGCAGGTGGCGGTCCCAACCTTCTCCTTTTCACCCTTGCATCCTTCATCCATTCACCTGACAATTATCAAAAGGCTCCACCTCAAAATGAAAAAGACTCTCGATGGACGAAGTGACTTGGCAAGGCAAGCAAGTCATTGTCACAGAGTCACATCAGGCGCTAGGAGGAGGGACTCGCTGCCTTGCTTGAAGGATCAAAGAAGGTTCCACAAGGAGGTAATGTTTGAGCTTGATCCTGCAATAGGTTGCCAGGCAAAAGCGAGGGAGGGAAGGACTTTGGAGTTAAAAAAAAAAAAGTATCAGCGTGAAAATGTAGGGGTAATGTGAGGAGGATTTGGTGATATAAGGTGGGGGGTGACACATACACAGACATATAGGTAATCCAACGTCTATGTGCCAAGACTGGGCCGAGTGCTTCTGGATGCATTATCTCATTTAACACATGACAACACTGTGAACTAGGACTTCTTAAATCCCCATTTTACCAATGAAGACGGTTAGTTACTGTTGTTACCCAAGTTCCTAGAGCTCAGCAGGTGTCACTAATACCATAGCTTTTGCTCTTAGGGACCCTACAAGCAGGTTCAGACAAGGTGATAAGGTCTCTCCAAGCCATAGGGGGACTTTAGTCTTTATCCCGTTGGTGACCGGACACCATGAATGTGTTTTCAATGGGGCAACGAAGTACTATGGCTCAGTTTCAGAAAGATAATGACACAGCGGGAATGTGGAGGAAAGGGTGGAGTGGGAAAAGGTCAGAGACAGGAAAACCAATTAGGAAGGCATGCAAACGGTCTAGGTAAGGACTGGTGGAAACTTGAACGGAGGCAGGAGTGAGACAGCAGCGAAGCTGGAGCTGAGACGTCATTCAGAGATAAGAGGGAAAGTACAAATGCGGAGTGCTGGGAGGCCAGGGTGACTGGATTCTTTGTTGCAAGCCACGGAAGCTATGTATTCCATCTGGTTTAAGAAGAAAATGAATTCGCTAAATGTTAGAGCTGATGGAGTCTCTGAGAGGCCCAGAGAATCAGATTTGCAAGTTTTGCAATGAGAGAGACACCTGAATTACATTAGACCGCTCTCACGGAGACCCTGCTATCCCGCCACCACCGGGCGTAAGGACTTAGGCCTCTAGGTATCAGTGCCCTATTGCTGCCATAACCAATTGTCATACCTGCAGCCATCAAAGATGATGCAGATTTATTCTCTTACAGTTCTGGAAGTCAGAAGTCCAAAGTGGATCTCACTGGGCTTAAATCAAGGCACTCGCGTCCCTTGGCTTATGTCACCGTCTTCTATCTTCAAAGCCGGCAGAACTGCACCCTCAAATCTGTCTTTCTCTCTGATTTCTGCTTCTATTGCCACATCTCCTTCCCTCACTCCGCTTTTGTCGTCACATCACCTTCTCTGACTCTGACCCTCCTGCCGCCCCCTTACCAGGGGGCTACGGAGTACCTCCAGTCCACCCAGATAATCCAGAGTAACTCCCCAGCTCAGGATCCTGAGCTCCGTCATATCCGCCACATAAGTTCTTGTTCAGCTCTAAAGATTCAGACGTGGACATCCTTGGAAAGCTGTTATCCTCTCTACCATACTTGTTCATCTTTCAATTTCTGGGCTCTACCAAAGGATCTCATAAGCCTTGTCTGTGGGATGTTGGGTGTCACCGCATCTACCCTTACCCAGAAGACTTCAGTGTAGTCCTTCTTCCCGTCTGCTGCTTGAAAATCAGGGTCTCCTGGGATTGTATGCAATCAGAGGGGTGTGGATTACATGCCCAAACCTTAGCTGCAGGGGAGGCTTACAAAGCAAGTTGTGACTTCCTCCCTAGGGATCACCAGGCTCCGAAGAGGGGGTGCTCCAAAGTTGCTGGGTGGTCAGGAATTTGGCAGATGTCAGCTAAGCCTGTCAGACCTCAGGCTGCGGCATGGGTCTCATTGCCAGGAACTCACGGAAGGGGGGCATTTGCAAACAGGAACCAGGACAGCAGCGTTGGTGAGGGAGCCTGATGCCATGATCCGAGAGTATCTGCGGACTTGGGGCCATACGGAGAGTCTTGAAAGGTGTGTGTGACTGGGGTTTCCTAACAGTGAAGGAAGGGCTTGCACGGGGAAGAGAGATCGGACTTGGGTGTCTCCAAAAGGCTAGGACTATGGGGAGAAACAGCAGCAGCGCGTTCTGCCTCTCAACCGGCTTGCTCCAGAGACCTCAACGGGCAATGGGTTTGCTGCCGCTTAAAGTTTTGAGGCAGAAGCGAGATGACAAGATACTGGGGCACAACGAGGGGATTCAAATATCAGATGAGAATTGCATTAAAGGACCTCTAAGTTTCCATCATTTTGTTCTTACCCAATAACCCAGTTACTGGGGAGGTAACTAAGGATCAAATCACAATTTTACATGGAAATAGAATTTTTAAGAAGAAAATGCTTGATTTTTAAACTCTTGCCCTTATATTTAATTTTCTGATTCCTGATTCCTTTTTTTTTTTTTTTCCTAACAGTAAGTAACATTTTAAAACAGTATAGCTTGTTCCCACTCTGACTCCAAAGTCTGGTTTTTATCTCAGGCTTGCTGCCGTGTTAGAGGACTTGACGTGCCTTTTGTGTTCTGTAATGTCTTCATCTGAACAACAGGCCTGGAAAGGTTGATCCCCCAGCACGGATGCCAAACGTTGACTGGTTAGAAGTTGATGAATGTACATAGGAACTAAGTGGTTCCAATCTGCTTTCTTTTTCTATGTATGCAATCACCCGTCTGCATTCCAAGCTTGGTAGAAAAGCCCTGGTCAGCTGCCCCCGTTGGTCACCTCCACGCAGAGATGGTGACAGCAGTCGTTGGGCTGAGACCAAAGGCCATCCCTCTTCCCACAGGGCTCACAGGGCCACACACGGCCACCCACCCGCAAAATGTGTTTTGGAAAGTTACTTTGCAAAACCAAATCAGAGGGAAGGAACTGCACACGTTTCTAAGCTACAAGTCAAGACGTTTTTGCTTGGATTTAATTTTACTTTCTTTGTCTTAAGCCAAACCCTACATTGCTTAATATGTCACAGATTTCCCGAGGGACCCAAGCAACATGAGTCTCAACCCCCCCTCTTTTTTTTAAATGGTAAAAGCGACTTCTGTCCATCTGCAAAACACCATAATGGGTAGGTTTGCAGACTACGTGCTTCAGTTTCTGAATCTGTCACTGACCTCGTGTGCAAAGAGTGGTGTGTGTGTGTGTGTGTGTGAGAGAGAGAGAGAGAGAGAGAGAGAGAGAGAGAGAAATGGTGATGAGAATAGAGAATGGCGATACAGGAAGCAGCAAAAATTAAAAAAAAACAATTCTTAGTGCTTTGTTGATCTTCTTCTACCAACCATCACCCCAAGTAACAGAAAGTATGTGACTTATTTATTCTTAGAAAACATCCCTTCAGGGTTGCTTTGTTTCAGTCCTGAGCAGGAGGCTCTGCGAGAACAGAGGGAATCTTCAGGAGCAGGTGTTGCAATCAAATAAAATTTACAACAAAAGACGCTCTGGCAGATACTCATGATACAGATAATACTTGCCTGTGCAGTGATTAGCTAGAAATGCTAAGCAGCGATTCTCATAAATGACTGTAATTAGTAATCTTTTAACACAGCTAACCCAGCTCGCGCTGTCTCTTCTTAGCAGGTCTCTAGAATCTATAAATAGAGCACAGGAAGCGTTCCTTCGACAGCATATGCAGCCTGATTCTCCCGCAGAGAGCCCCCTTCCTTTCCTCTTTCTCCCCTCCCCACTCCCCCTCTCTCTCTCTCCTCCCTCCACCCATCCCTCTCCTGCACACAGTCCAGCCCAGACATGACTTTCACTATTGTTTTCTCTCTTTCTCTTTAAAAGGGAAAAATTTTGCATCTCACCCTCCCCCCAACCACCAAATGTCAGTGCCGCCTGTGAAGGCGAGGGGGCGGGCAGGCGGGTGCCGGGCCTACGCCTCCCGCTCGGGCCGCTCTTGCTCAGGTTCCGGCTCCCGCCCCATTGCGGGGGAAAGCTGTTTTCCTCCTTCTGTGTAGGGAAAAACCCAGGTCTCTCCTACTGGTGTTTCTTCCCTGCCTATCTCCTTGACTTTACCACAGAGAACACTTCATTTCTGGTCACTGATTGTGTGAAGGTTTTCCCCCACACCAGACAATTTGCGACATCAGCTGAATGTCCTGCCATGTCCCTCTTTTCTGATACCCTCTCCCTATAGGTGTGCCTTCTAGCCACATCAGGCTAGACTGGCTTGCTTCTGCTTTAGGAGCTAGGGAAGGAAGAACAGGCCAAAAGAGGGGGCCAGGAGCATCCACCACCAAGAGGAGGAATGATAACAACTAGACTGTTTAATCTTTATGATCGCCAACACTTGCAATATCATATCTGCTACTCAGTCAATGCGTATTAATGGAAGTCCACCTCTCTGCCGTCACTGCTCTGGACTCTGGAGATACAAGGAGGAAAGGGCAAAGTCCTCGACCTAGTGACACTTCTATTCTAGCAGAGGAGATAGACAATAGACAAACATATGGTAGAAAACCCGCTAATGCTAGAGATATGTCATCCTTTTTTGGCTACCCAGCATCTGAAACTCCATCATATATCTGGACATTCTGTATCTTATGGACTCCTGGGATGCAGAGCCCACGGCCCACTACATAGAGAAATCTCCAGACAGTGGTTTGATCAGCCTCCTTTGTAGAATGAGCCAAGACCCATGGTCAAGGCTTGGCCAATCAGCCCATACTTTGGGTCAGGAGCCAATGATTCAAGGACACAGGGCCTGCGGAAAATCCTCACTGGTGGTGGCCCCATCTGCAGGAGGATGAAGACTGCAGTGGGTATCCTAGAGCTAGTGTCTGGGACCATAGCACTTGTGATACTCCCTTTGGCAGCAGGGAGACAGGTTCTCACCAACTGGTGTGACTTACTCATTACTCTTGGCTGTGAACCACTCAGCCTTCCTAACCATTCTTTGAGCTTCTATTAGCAAATCCCTCTTCTCCTTAAACTAGCTTTCCCCTAAGGACAGGTAACTCCTAGCACAGGGAGTCATAAGTACAGTGACAAAGGCAAAGGCAGATGAGGGGCAGGGAAGTGATGGGAAGCTATTTTATTTATGGGGTCACATGAGCCTCTCTGCACTTTTAAGAGCAAAGTCATGTGAACACATGAGGAAAGAGAACCCCAGAGAGGGAACAGCAGGGCAAAGCAAGGCAGTAACAAGCTTGGGGAATGCCAAGAAGGTTAGCGTGGCTAGAGTGAGATGGGAGCTGAAGTCAGAAGGCCACACAAGGGCCAGAGCCGGCGAAGCAGGCGGGACCGTGGCAAGGAGTTTCAATTTATTCCACGTGGGAGGGAAGCCCCTGAGAGTTCCGAGCAGGGGGTGACATGTCAGCAGGAGAACTGCCTGAAGCAAGACAAGAGGGCTCTTGAGGTGGCCCCAGAGTGAGATGGTGGGGCTCGATCTCCATCAAGCGTAGGGTGTTGGAGGGCGGTGGGATGAGGTCAGAGAAGGGAGGCATTTTGATGGTGGAGTTGACAGCCCTGTGGATTAGAGGCAGACTCTGAAGGAAAGAGAGGAGTCAAGGGTGACTGCAGGGTTTTGGGACTGAGCCCTTGCTGAGGTGGGGAAGATGACGAGAAAGGCCCGCTGGAGCACGGGGAGGGGTGGGAACAAGAGTTCAGCTTTATGCTCTGTAATGTCGTGGGTAATGCTGCATGGTCTCTTTAATTTTGGATGAACTGCAGTTCACTTCACCAGTCCCCTGAGGATCATCATTTGGGTTGTTTCCAGAATTTTCCCCATATCAGAATTCTGTTCTAGCAAAGCTTTTTATCATGAGTATGATTATGTTTCTAGAAATGAAATTTCTGGGTCAAAGGATGGCTTAAGTGTTTTGATACATATTGTCGGGTTGTCCTCAGGAAAATCACAGCTAGTTACATTCTATCAGCAACATATAAGTATGCCAGTTTCTTCACAACTTATCAATGCTGACAATACTTTAGAAAAAAAGTTATAAGGCCTAGAAGTTGACAAGGCCTAAATCACATTTATTTCTTTGATGGCTAACGAGGTCGAACATTTTTAATAGACTTATTCGCTACTTCCTTTGTGAATCAATTGCCCTGTGCAATTTTTAATTGGAATTCTACTTTTTTGTTCTTCATTTGTAAGAGCTATTTATATATTAGAGATAGGAAAATTTGATTTGTCATTTACGTGGAAATTGTTTTCCTGATTTGTCATTTGCTTTTAAATGTAATTTATGTTTAATTTTCAAAACGTACATGGCACCCCTCTTTGAGAAGTTGATTCTGAGGTATTTTATATTTAAAACAAATCATGCCACATGTGGCACCTTTTTCATCATATTTTGAATTTTTTAGAACTAGTGCAGGGTATCAACGTATGTAGATTTATTTTCTGACTCTTACCTGATGTCTCTTTCATATTATTTTCTTTTAGATCTTCTTTGGCTTGCAGTATCGACAATCATAGCATCTACAAATAATAATTTTCATCCTCTTTACTTCTACCCTCTCTCCTCATTTTATTTGACTAGAACCCCACCATCACTGTCAAAAGAACACCACAATGGCTCCCTCCTTCCATTATTTCTGACCTTTAACGTGAAGGCCCCTATCTTTTCACTGTTGTACAGGGTGTCAACTATTGGGTCTACATATGCTCCATTGCTCATGAAAGGTAGTCTTCTAAAAAAGAGAGAGAGCTCAGCTCTAGATCCAGTTAGTATGAAGCACGTAGCCGGCATCCCAGTGGGACATAGTCAGTGGTTAGCTATAAGACTCTGGAGGCCAGGGACAAAGCAGGAGCCAGGACGAAGCATGAAGGATTCCTCAGGACACAGAGGGAACTGATGGTCGTGAAACTCAGTGTCCTCATCCCAGGTGTGTGGCTGGAGAGGAGAGTCCGCGGAACAGATCTGGGGGACCCGCAGGGAAGAGACAACAAAGAGGGAGTGTTTCCAGCAAAAAGAGACTGCGAGAAGATAGGAAGAAAACCTAGACAACGGTATCCTGAAGCCAAGAAAAGAAAGATTCACTAGGACTCTAGGGTGGTTCAGGAGATGCTCGTAACCGGTGGGTAAAGGGACCGAGGCTCAGAGACCCCGGGCCACTCTGTTTCCGGGCTTGTTTCAGAGGCCCTGACTCCCGAACGTGCTTCAGTGTGCACGGGGCAGGAGGAGCGTGGCCACACACCATGCCCGCCCCCTCTCTCTCTGAAAAGAGCCCTTTGTAACTTCTCTAAGAGGGAAACACCTCCATCAGGGGAGGAACATTATTTGCTTCCTGTTAGAACAGACTCCTACTTAGGATCAAGTTCCATGCCAGCCCCATGCCCACGGGGAGCAATGAACGAAAGAGGAGGAAGGGGCCCTCTGGGGGGTGGGCGGTTTAGCAGGGAAGGTTCTGGAGATCTCAGAGCATGGGGGGCTGGAGGTCGGCAAACCCAGCCTCTCTCAACCAGAAATTCTCCCCTTGCCTTCACCAGTCTGAACTCTTGAAAAGCCGGAGAAGCATCATAAATGCTCTCAGTCTGGGTGCCTAGTGGGCGGGTTCCTTTGACCATTAGCAGCCTGTCAGCCCTCTCCAGGGAAGGTCAAAGCCGATCAGTCTTTCACACATTGAGCAGCTCTTCACTGAGCACCTACTTTGCGATGGGCTCCGTGCCAAGCCTGAGGACACAGCAGGACAAAAGACGGGCTCGCGTCACATCCTCCAGGAACTTGGAGTCTAGTGGGAGGAAATAAACAATCACAGAAACAGCTCTCTAATCACAAATGCAGGAAGGTACGGGCATATTCCCCGGGGTGGGGAGTAAGATGGAGGCCAGGCAGGGGGTCCCATCAAAGGAAGTGACAGAATCTATGAAAGCAAGAAGAATCTGCCCCCTGTGCTTTAGAGGCCAGCCAGACACTGTCTGGCCTTGGCCAGGATGCTTGATGTCCCCAAAGCCCAGATAGAATAGTGGAGGACGGAGACGGGGCACTTACTCCTGGCAGGAATTGAGAGACTGAATCTAGCTGCCGGGAGCCCCTGGTGTGGAGGAAGTTTCTTTCTAGGGAAAGCAGCTTGGGGCCTGGGAACCAAGCCCAGGAGATGCCCAGGGCTCCTGAAGCAAAAATGATAATTCCTACAATCCACAAATATCTGGGAACCTTTTTGTTAAGAGAAGAGCAAAGGGGGGCGGCGCCTGGGTGGCTCAGTCAGTTAAGCATCTGACTATTTTTTTTAAAGATTTTATTAATTTATCTGAGAGAGAGAGAAAGGGAACACAAACAGGGGGAGTGGGAGAAGGAGAAGCAGGCTCCCCACTGAGCAGGGAGCCCAATGTAGGACTGCATCCCAGGACCCTGAGATCATGACCTGAGCCAAAGGCAGAGGCTTAAGGACTGAGCCACCCAGGCGCCCCAGCATCTGACTCTTGATTTCGGCTCAGGTTGTGATCTCAGCGTCATGAGGCGGAGGCCCCCATCCGTCTCATGAGCGCTTCCTCAAATAAATAAATAAATCTTTAAAAAAAAAAAAAAAAGGAACAAAGGGTACTACGGTAATTTTATTTTTAATGTTTTGAGGAACTTCCTTAGTATTTTCCATAACGACTGCACTAATTTACATCCCTCCCAGCAGTGCACATGGGGTCCCTTTTCTCCACATCCTTGACAACGCTTGCTATCTTTTGTCTTTGTGGTAATAGCTACCCTGACAGGTGTGAGGCGATATCTCCTTGTAGTTTTTATTTGCATTTCTCTGATGATTAAAGATGCTGAGGGGCGCCCGGGTGGCTCAGTCGTTAAGCGTCTGCCTTCGGCCCAGGTCAGATCCCAGGGTCCTGGGATCGAGCCCCGCATCGGGCTCTCTGCTCTGCAGGAAGCCTGCTTCTCCCGCTACCACTCCCTCTGCTTGTGTTCCCTCTCTCGCTGTGTTTCTCTCTGTCAAATAAAAAAAAAAAAAAAAAAAATCTTTAAAAAAAAAAAAAAAAAAAGATGCTGAGAACCTGTTAACAATTTGAATTTCTCCTTTTGAGAAGTGTCTATTTTTTTTATATGTCAAAGATAGTTCAATAAGCTACTGAAAAAGAAGAAGAAGAGCAGAGGGAATGTCTACATGCCTATTGTGAAAGTCCAGGGAGAAATCCCACATAGGCTTCTGTAGGGTTGTGATCTTCTCTACATCCTTGCTTAGCCCACAAACATGCATCCCACAGGCACACACACCCGCTGCCCCACACATGGGCACACGCACACCTGCAGAGGGAAAGACAGTGAAAGCGGGGAGGAAAGTATAGGCTACCCCCAATGAATGGATATTCTTCGGATTCACGGTTCTTTTATTTAATTTTTTGGATCGCTGAATATCAACCTAAACATTCCATTTATGATTGAAAATACCTGAGTCCCTGGTCTTCCATGAATCTACACCAAAGGTGACCAAATTGTTCATGGACCAATGAGGAAATTGAACAATCTTTTATTCTGAATTTCAGTGTCACTGTGTGAAAATTGTGCCTGTAGGAGGTTGGGTTGAATGCATGGAAAAGATAAATGAAGGCTTATTTGGAAATTGGACATGATCATTCTCAAGGCATTTACTGGCTTCCATCCAGGCAACTGTCCTGTGAATTAGGTAAGAAATATTTCAGTTTTCAGGGCACCTGGGTGGCTCAGTGGTTAAGCCTCTGCCTTCAGCTCAGGTCATGATCTCAGGGTCCTGGGATTGAGCCCCACATCGGGCTCTCTGCTCAGCAGGGAGCCTGCTTCCCCCTCTCTCTCTCTGCCTGCCTCTCTGCCTACTTGTGATCTCTCTCTCCCTGTCAAATAATTAAATAAGTCTTTAAAAAAAAAAAAAAGATGAGAGAACTTATGTCCAAGACATTAACTTGCCTGAGGTGTCATCTAATTAAATTGTCTTGTTTTGTTTTTCATCTTGACCACCGTATTCCTCTGTACTGTCTTCAGCACTCTGGAAGTCGTTTAAATGTATATATATTTTTTAACTGCATTCATAGTTGTCTTAATATTCATGTCTTCCTAAAATTATGGTGCAGAAAATAAAATCTGACAAGTAACTCTAAGTTTATTGTTTGTCTGGATAATTAAATTTTACCATATTTTGTTTTAATCCTGTTAATGAAATTTTGCAAGTAGCCAAGGAGATTTCCCCTGGAGTCCCAAATTAAATACACATGGATCACGTACACATTTAGCTCAGTTACAGGACAGTTCCAAATTCTTAATTTCAACCTTTCATTGAAATGAAAATCCTGATTTCTTTTTTTAAATACGCCTTTCAGGTTTTGTTTGTTTGTTTGTTTGTTTGTTTGTTTGTTTGTTTGTTTGTTGTGTTTTGTTTTCATGGCTAAGGGAGGGAGTCGGGGTGGGGTATGGCCACATCTTGGTTTCTTTTGACAATCATCAGCGCCATCTACCGTCAAGAAATAAAATCGCAAAGCGTTGCAACAACTTGTCCCCCAAAATAAGAGGTTATGTACTACCGGAAAGACAATTTTGTACCCCCTGGTGACTTAACTAATATAAGGTCCACATGTCCTCATAGCATTTTATCTCAGACCTTTCGGTTGCTATTATCTCACTGTTATCAAAGTTTTTTTTTTACAAAGCTTCTTCCTTTTGTGAGAGAAATCCTCAAGGGCAGAATTCAAGCTTGTTAAATGAATGCATGGATGGATGAAAAAATGGTAACATATTATTTCTCCCAGGACAAAGAGATGTTGCCTCCACAAGGTCTTTGAGGACAGAGCCCTTACGTTGTGCCAACTCCCGCAACAGCGATCACTCACTTAGTTTATTGGCTTGAACTGAGTGGCCCTTACGGACGAACCACAATAAAGAGCCATCCTTTCCCCTTTTTGATAACAAAGCCCAGAGAGAATTTCTTTTCATTCGAATGTCTTCCCTTGGGAAAGTGAGAGGATTTTACTGAGATTCAAACATACCAACAACTAGAAACTGATAAGATGCATATATGAATCATAAAATTGTGTGGCTAAAGTTGCTTTTAAACCTGAGGGTGTTCGGCCACTCGTGGGTTAAAAGAGAAGAAACCT
>CM053610.1:91882345-91906519 GCA_028646535.1 Procyon lotor | reverse complement strand
AAAAGAGAAGAAACCTACCACCCAGAAATGCTTTGAATACTGAGTAAGACAACAGCACAGAGCCTCTGGGGCAGCGCTTACTCACTTCATTCTTTCTCCTACAAGTACATTTCCTGGGCTCCTGCTGTGTGTCTGATAGACAGTGTTCGGGGCACTGATGGTAGACAGTAACCAAAGCAGATAAAATCCTCCCTTCATGAAGCTGACACATGAGCTGGGGAAAAGGGGGCGATGGCAAGCGGGGATTCTGACTAATAAGCAAATGGATAGTGCTATGGAGCAAAGCAAAAGAAACAGGAAACCAGCATGCTGGGAAGGGCCGGCTCAGAGGGAACAGCCATTGAGGGCCTCTCCGAGCTGTGACACTGGAGCAAAGAGCTGATGAAGTGAGAGAGGGCGCCATGACAGTATCTGGGGAAAAGCACTTCAGAGAGGACAGGGAAGGTAAGAGGACAGGAAGATAAAGGCTCCCCCAGGTTGGGAGTATGCCTGTCTCTGGAAATGCCAAGAGGCATTCTCTCACACCTTCCATTTCACACCCGAGCCCTTCGGTTTTCCTGATATGGCCCCCGTGATCCCATTGATTTAAGGTGCGTTAGTATTGGCCATGTCCAGATAGTGACACCATGGACACAGACCTGGCCCTCACGGTGTGCCTCCAAGGCTGAAAAGAAAAGTAGCCAAGGCGGAGCCCTCTGTGGCAAGACCATTCCTGCCTCATGACTGTGATGTCATGAAGGATGACTGGGTTTCCAGGCTAGACCACAGGACCCTACTTAACGTCTAACGTGGACGGGATGTGGGGCCTTGGTAATGGAATACAGTGGAAAACAACTCTGTTGGCGGTGTATGACACAATGTTCTAAATTCCATTTCAGTCCTGACAGTCTATAATTCTGTGATATATAAAAGGAGCAAAGGGAAAACTCATTACCTGTACTAGGGGTTGAATGAGTCTTTGTGGGTTGACCTAGAGACCCACAAACACTTAAAACATTCTCTCTACAGAAAAATGAGTTCTGGGTTTCAAAGGCTAGGCTTCCACACACAGACCATTCATGAATCAGACTCCTCCAGGGCTGGTGAGAGCGTCCCTGGTGGCAATGGGCAGGAAGAGGTTCTAGAACAAAGCCCAGAATCACGGTAGCTGCAGCATTATGGGGAAACACTCATGAGGAACCCAGAGAGAGTCCTTGGAGGGTCGCCAGCCACAGCATCACGTGGGTATGGGGTCACCACGGAAGGCTGGGAAAATAGGGTCTGTAGAGGATGCAGCAAAAAGTCTGGCCAGCTCCTGGGGCTCTGTAAAGAAGCCTTAAAAAGTTAATGTACTTTTCTCTCTATGCTTTGGGAGCATGTGTCCCTTTCTCTGGGCAGCCTGAGGTATCATCTGTCTCTAGGATTAAAACTGTTACAGCAGGGACGCAAAATGGGGGAAAAATCTGATATTTTGAGTAATAGCTTTCGTTATTCAAAATAGGATTTTGTAGCAACACACTGAGCTTAAAAACCAGGCTTAAGTCAGAGAGAGAGAAAGTTTGTTCCAACATTCTTCTATTTCCTTCTTTGACATAGGAAAAACCTGTGTAGACCTCAAAAGTCCACATAGGAAATAAGAAAGGTGGGAGGAAATTCTTTGTCTCTAGACCCAGACACGGGTGGGAAAGGGAAAGAAGCCGATCCATTAGGTTAGTCAAGCTTCTTCATACTCACTTGGCACCAAGTAGCTTGCACCAGAGAAGGTGAATCAGTTCCTTGCTTTATTCGTCAAGGACATCTTCAAAATCCTTAAAAATTGGGCTGAACTACACAACGTGCTTACTCATGCAGTAAAAACAGAATGACATCGAAGCTGGTATGTTCAGTGCAAATCATGCTCCTTATTACGTGCTAACATGGATGCTGACCCATAACACGAACAATTATTTCTTGATGAGGCACGATGGTGGTGAGGGCAGTGGTGAGGGAGAGCTCTATGGACGCCAGAATATCTGCCCTGAGACAGGAGCTCATAGTGTTTCTGCAAAAGGTAAGAAACCACCTCAGTCCCAGCCTTTGTAGGGGTGAACTGGACAGCCATTCCTGCTTATTTGCTTGACATCTTCAATATTTTTAAGTCATAATACTTCCACGAAGAGAAGGAAGACAGTGCGTTCTTCCACGTTAGATAAGATCAAAGCCCACACGCACAAATTAGGAGCTTGGAATCGCAGTTTCTACGTACTGTGGTGACGATAATTATAAGCGAGGTGGATGACCTTCCTGGTATGGCCCACCAAAGAAGGGTCAGCACACTTCATGCGTTCAGTAGAATGTTCTGAATTTTTCCACTGAAAAGAGGTTCCCACATAGGAAATCCATGGATACGGTAATCCATTTGTCACCAAAGAGCTTTTAAATATTCTGCAGCTATGAAGAAAGAAAATACTAGAGTTCTGTTTAATTTTAATTAAACGTATTCATATTTAATATTCAAAATATCAGTAGAGGGTACATATAATTCATAAATAAATATACATATCCTAGGGGTTTGGGCTCCAGCAGTTTTTGCTAATTGGGATGCACATTCCATAAAGTTTGGAGTCCACTGGATTACAAGATAAAAAGATCAGGATATTTTAGCCTGATGCAATTAAAAACCTGATTTCTTTAGCTCCCCCTGGGACTGATTCCTTGCGGTTGTGTCCTGCCACAGATGCATATCTATATAGAAGGAGAATGTGGAAGATACAAACCAAAGACTTTTAGACCAGTGACCATGACTTCTTATGCTAAGACAGTGAGGTGCTTTCTGATTCTGAGTTTGCCATGTAGTTTAATGACAGGGAAAAGAGGTCAGGAGTCCAGTCCATTGAAAACCCAGTTGCTAACATTTTGCTGTTGGTTCCAGAAGCTAGTCTCCCCCCTGTGTTAATCTCTCCAGAGCTGGAGGAAGCTGAGGCCTTCTTTGTGGGGGTTCTGGGATCAGGTGACCCATGCAGGAGCGATCCTGCAAGATCAGCCAGCCCCCAAGGCCTTCTTTTAAACCAGTGGTTTCCAAACTGTGCTTCCGGAGCCTGCCTCTTCCCCCATCTTCTCCATCCTGCCCCACCCCCACAGTTCTGCCTTAATCTATCACATATTTTCAGCTCTGGCATAAGATTTACTCCCAAGAAAAGTTGGAAAACTACTGCCTTACCCACCTGCCACTATTTGGATCTGCTCTCAGGGCCGAGTTCCCTGGTTTCACCTAATCCCACCCGTAAGTCTCAGACACGTCTTTTCTTCGATGAGGACGCCCTAACCAGGGCTCCATCTGTCTCCATTTCCAGCTGGGGCTCCCTGCTGTGGGTGCTCCTGGCTAAGCTCTCCTCTCTCCGCCCGGCTCAGCTCCTTAGGAATTCCTGGACACCCTCAGACAAAGCCTCTGTCCACTGCCACCTGCAGCCTCCTAAGAGCCAGAGGCTCTCCGGTCCTCCGAATCTCCTGTGGAATCTAGCCCAATCTACATAGTAGCTGCTTCAGGAAGTTGTGTTGATGTGAATTACTGATGAAGGAACAGGAGGAAGTGTTAGGAAATCAAATCAAAGGCGCCAGTAACAAGACTTTAATTGATTAGATAAAGGGTTGTCCCAGCCTAGCGGCTGTTTTCTGGTTGCCGTGGAAACCAGGTCCTCTGCCGTCCTCCATGTTTTGAAGCCCAGAAGACTGGTGATATTGGCTAGAGTGATTGTAGCAAAGAGGCCATTGATGGGAAAGGGACCTGGCCTAGTTACCGAGTTTGTTCATGCGGGAAGCAGAAGGGATAGAACAGATGATGTCTCAGTGGGCTGGTATTCAGCCTGTGTGTCCCTGTAAGAGCATCCCAGGCCTTAATATGTTGAAACACTTTCCTGCTGGTGGGTAGAGGGCTGCTGGCGTACTTCCCTGAAGGGCTCCCCTGCCACCTCCCTACCCTCGCTGTCCAGACCCTTCCCTTTCCCACTCCTCCCAGATCTCCCATGATCTGGCCACAGAGGGCCAAAGCCTGACTCAGCGGGGAACTGCCAGACCCAGCTCAGCCCTGGAGACTGAGGTAAGTCCCCGCCATGCTCACCCTGCTCAGGCCCCCGCCATATCCAGCAAGCCAGCCTACTTGAGTTTCCATTCCACTGTGAAATGGAATATGGGGGTGGCCCTCCTTGGAGGGTTTGGCTGGATGGGAAGATGAAGACTTGCTCAGGCCTGAGATTGCCCAAACTGTGTCTCGGTCTCTGCACCTGTGCGCTGCTCCAGCAAGGCCTGGGAAGGCAGGAAAAGGCACAATCCACAGGGACAAGTGTGGAGTCTGCAGCCGAGGAGAGGTGAACACATCCGAGCTGGACAATTCGTGGCTCGTGAGATGTTCCTCTGTGAGGGCTAAGTTTAAGCTGCTCAGACGTCGTTGACCGAGGCCGTGGCCAGGGCATCGCAAATGCAAGGCTACTACTGGAGATAAAGGAAAGGTTTGCGTCAAAATTCAAGCTGCAGAAAGAAATTTGAAGCTCAAGTCCACAGAAATGAACCTGAAGACTCGGAGAATTAACTGGATCCACTTTTCCTTCCTTTTACATTCTCCTTGGTACTTGTGTTGATGGCTGAGCCCTTGCTTGGTAGCTCCATGTTGTACAATGCTTGGCAGTCTGCACACGACTCTCACGGGCACAACTATATCCACATCTCACAACAACCGCACGCTGGGCAGTAATGATTATTACCCGTCTTACAAACAAGGAAACCAAAGAATCTCAGAGAGCTGCAATAACCTACCCACACTCCTTTTGAAGTCAGGCCCTGAGACTTCAAGTCCAATGTTTCCTATTATAGTCAGCTGTTTCTTAAAGTCCTTTGAACAAACATAGGGCCCTCTTCCATTTGATTTAGTGGGAAGCAGCCCCGTGAAGCTCAGTGATGTCTGTTCATCTCTTTCTTTTTTTTTTTTAAGATTTTTATTTATTTACTTGTCAGAGAGAGAGGGAGCACAAGCAGGGGGAGCAGCAGGCAGAGGGAGAAGCAGGCTCCCCTCAAAGTAAGGAGCCCCGATGTAGGACTCAATCCCAGGACCCTGGGATCATGACCTGAGCTGAAGGCAGACCCTTAAACCACTGAGCCATCCAGGCACCCCTGTCTGTTCATTTCTGAGATAACTAGATGAGGCGGAGTTTGCAAGGAAATGTGGCCACTTGCTGCTTTGTCAAATGATACATAGAAGTGTGAGACTCCTGCTAAAAAAAATACAGAAATCCATCCTCTTGTTGTCAGAACTGATTTCTCTACAGATAAGTACAGTTCATTACAAGGTTGCCTTTTCCACAGCAGGTGAAATAAACACGAAACCCAGCAGTAGGAAATTCACTTGTTGGGTGTGTACCTACAAACAAGGAGAAAGAATAGGATGGCAAATTTAGTCCACAGGGAAGAAGATTTCCCAGGGTTTGGAAAGAATGCAGAAGAACAGCGTAAGCAGATGGAAGCATTAGGAGAGGCGACTAATTCAGGCGACGCAAGTTTGCTAAGCCTGCTAAGGGAAGGAAGTAGGAAAAGCCTTCAGACATTCTCACATTTGTCCTCACTTGTCTGGGTTTTCTGGTTGGATTTTCTTCTGTGGAAGAAGAGAACTAACTTTTCATGTAGTTTCCTGGTAATGACCACTTTGCCTGCCATAGGTGTCAGGAGGTGAAGACATTTCTGTTCTTTCAGGGGCTGGTAGGTGAATCATCCTTCACGGGAGGCCCATCCTTGTAATACTCAATGGGGGAAGAACTCAATGGGGCCACTGAGAGCAGATGAGTTGGGGTGGGCATGCAGGGGACTGGTGCGAGGGCCACGAGGCCACGGGGGAAGGGCAGGCAGTGCGAGGAGCAGGGATTGTCTGCTCCCCATAGAGGGAGGGAGGTGGAGTTAGGAAGTGGGGTTAGAGGAAGAGGAGAACAGAAGATATAGGAGATGGCAGGCTGTGGACTATGAAATCTGATGTCCTCTTTGACTTCTCTCTGACACCATTAACTTCTAGAGATGCTTGAGTAGAAGGATGACTTACAGAAGCCTCCAAGGGTATGAGTTTCCAGACTGAGGGGGAGACAAAACAGAGGAACATTTGCAAATGTAGGAGCTCAGCCTAAATCTCCGAAGTGCAGGTGGTCCTAGCTGACAGCTGGTTCCATAGCTCATCCCTTTAAGACATTTTTTTTTTAAATATCTGAACTGGTACACATTGTGTGCTTTGCTAGTTTCCCAATGTGGGGTGAGCTGGTACCTGGTATCTTTTTGGTTCTCTCAACTCAAGGCACCATGATTCTTTTTATGCTCTAAATTGTAGTTTCTGAAACTCTGGTCTTTGAAAGCCCTCCAGGTGGTCTGCGGCTGCCCAAAGGCAATGAGTAGGTTTTGTTCGAAGAGTATTTTCTGCTAGAGATTTGAATTCTCCATAAAAAGGGTATAGAAATAGGTATTTGATGATTATAACCACAAAGATGGTGACGTGCTAAGCAGGCACTTCAATTGGTATGGTTGTGGTGGTGGTGGTGGTGGTGGGATGTGTGTGTGTGTGTGTGTGTGTGTGTGTGTGTGTGTGTGTGTGTTGTGTGTTCCATGGTTGCAAGCAGAAGTTTTGAGGTAGGTGATCCAAGGGATTCTTCCAATGTGGTTAATAGTCTAAAATCTCTTTTGGGATGAAGTGAAGCCAAACACTTATAAGACACCAAGAAATCAAACAACTTTGTTTGAGAGTCTTTAAAAATCGGTATTTGAAACTGATACTTCAATTGACAAAATGTCTTGACCCTAAACCTTTGCAATTTCATTTCTGACCATAATGGAGGGACATCTTGGCCACATAACCCTCATTTCCAATTTTATTTCTAGTAGTATAAGTAGCGACTCAGCTTTGAAGTTTAGTGCCGAGCCGTACTTTAGGGGATGGTTTGGGAAGAGATTGGCTAGGAAATCCATCCTCAGAAAAGGTCTTTTGAAAACCTTCATTAATCTTTATCATCATACCGATCTTCTAATCTCATTTAAAAGAATAGTATTCTACCCATGGGTTCAAAACCATTCAGATAACAAGAACTGTTAGTGGCAGTAGAGCTTTATTTACTCCCCAGATCATAAAAAAAAAAAAGGACATAGCCACAAGAATGATGAAAGAAAAACACCGAGGACACCTTCAACAAAATAAGGTGAAAAGGAATTCCCCGGATTCCATATCTTCAGGATACCGCTGGGTGTGCCAAAACGTGAGACAGCAGCAAAGTTTGAGAGAGGAAAGAAAGATTGGAAAGATCTATGAGCCAGAGCATCTATAAATTACCAGCCTAACTCACCCTTGAAAGAAGAGAGCCATGCTAGGAGAACCTCAGTGAGCAAACTGAAAATCATCCAGTAAAAAAGGCTCCAGTCAGTAAGATGGCGGCTGGGCTGGGCTGCCATGGTGGTCTGGATCACAACCCCACAATCGCACCCATGTTCTAGTCCCTGGAACCTGTGAACGTGTTTCCTTACATGGCAAGAGTGATTTAGTAGATGCAATTAAGTTAAGGATCTTGAGATGAGGAGGTTATCCCAGACTATCCAGGTGGGCACAATACAATCACAAGGATCTTTATGGAAGGAAGGCAGGAGGATCATGGTCAGAAAGGAGATAATGACAACAGAAACGAGGTTGGCATGACACATTTTGAAGATGGAAGAAGGGAAACCTAAGGCTTCCATTCTAAGCCAAGAATGCAGGTCTTTTCTGGAGGCTGGCAAAGGTAAGGAAGGGGACTCTCCCTCAGAGTCTCCAGAGGGAGTGGGGCGGCACCCATACCTTGATTTTAACCAAGTGGAATATATTTTGGATTTCTGACCTCAAGAATTGTAAGCTACTAAGTTTGCATTTTTAGCCACCAAGTTTCTGGTGATCTATTACAGCAGTAATAGGAAACTAATACTGTGGAGACCACATCTCCCAGAATCCCCTTTCCTCTGTGTCCCAGTTAGAGTTGGCCAAAGGACAAACCTGGGCAAGATCTGGGAAGTGGGAGCCATTTCTGTCTGACAGTCCTTGAGATGGGGGACCCCGAAGGGTCTGTCCAAGATGGCTTTTCTCTCCTGTGCCACGTGTCTAGCCCTTCCAGAGGACAGGCCCTGCTGAGCCACGGCAGCCCTGGGCCTCCCATCAGATGCTGGGCTGTGAACCCACAGAGGCCATAGCTACCCCAAAGCAAGAGTTTCCTAGAGAACCCCCTATGAGTTCCTTCCCCTATGAGGAACTATATGCCCGAGTTCCTCTTCATGGCCCCACTTCAGCATGGACATCTGGCTTTTCAGATTCCATTGCATTCTCGTAGTAATATTGGTGCTTCTCCAAGTGCTTCTACCATTTGCTCTGCAATGAGTGGATTTTTCTGTTGTCCTACAACCCCAACAACACTTAATACGGGCTGACTCATTTTGAACAATCCTAAGCTATGGGCTGCTATCTCCTTGTGACTTGACTTTGCGTTTCCCTGATAACTAATGAGGTTGGGCCTCTTTCAGTATTTTTAGTGGCCTTCTGGATCTCCTTGTTTCTGAAGCACGTCTGACTTTTGCCCGTTTTTCTACCATGTTGTCTCCCTTTATCTTATGGATTCATGATTCTTTGTATACTCTGGATATTAGTCCTTTATCAGTATTCTGGATTGCAAACATCTTCTCCCAGGATGTGGCTTGCCTTTTCTCTATCTTTAAAGATTTATCAGTCTTTTTTTAATGGTTAGTGCTTAGTGTGCATGCTAAAACCCAGCAGTTCTCCATCTGGAGATTTTTATTAAAAAAATCATAGAATTGGTGTCACTCAAAGGAAGAGCCTGGCCCAGACCCCAGGGGGCAGAATCCAAGTGTGTAGAGTCCCCGCTCACTTTTCCCTATCTCTGTCCTCAGATTAGACCCCATTAGAATCCTGAGTTTGTTGCACATGGTCACTGAGCCCTCTTGAGTGAAAAACTAGAAAAACTCTCACACAATTCTCCAGGTACAGGAATATTCCCAGAAATGTAGAGGAAGAAGCCCAGAAGCTCTTTAAGTGTTCACAGAGAGAAGAGATGGGTGCACCTGGCTGGCTCAGTTGCTAGAGCGTGTGACTCTTAAATCTGGGGGTCATGAGATAGAGCCCCACACAAGGGGTGGAGTTTACTTGAAAAAAAAACAAACAAAAAAAAACAGAGAGAGGGGGGATGAATCCAGGTGCACATGTCCATACTCAGTAACGAAATACAAACCCATGTGTCCATATGGATTTGTCTCAAAAGCCTACTGTTAACTGAAATAAAGAATTCCTTTTATTACAAATTCAAAGTCAGCCCAAGTTAAATAATGTCTTATTTAGGGGTTAAAAAAAATACCAGATACCTAGAGGTGTTAAGCTCTAAAGAGAAAGAAGGGGCGATTCCTACACACCTCAGGATCGTGGTTACCTCTGGAGGGAGGGAGGGGATGTGAGGTGAGACAGGCGCACAGGGACTTCGAAGGGGCTGGCGACATTCTGCGCTTCAACGGGCCACAGCCCTTCCCTTTATTCTTCTTCGTTGAAATGAACATCTATTTTCGGTAGTCATTGTTACGCGATCTATTTTCTCCGTAAAACATTTAAACAGGCATAATTCTCTGAACAATCATACTCATGGTCCTGGATTAAGGTGGCTGAAGGTAAGAGAAGATTCGGGATGCTTTAAAATGGGAATTATGGCATCTGTCTCCTCCGAATTGTCTCCTCCGAGTCAGGCGGGCCGTGGGTTAAAACTGCAGTCTGCGGCCCCCATCTCTCCCCCCCACTACTGAATCAGTGTCCGGGGTGAGGTGGAGGAATCTGTGTCACTTTGCCCAGGTTTGGGAGCACCCAGCGCCCACCCGCCCCTACTCTGCCTCAAGAGTGGCTCCCTACTACCCTCTCGTGGCCAGTTTTCCCATCCAAACTGAGCAGAGTAAACTAGGTGAGATGGGCAAGGGTGCAGACTCGCCTTGGGGTCAGGGGTGTCTCCAGGCTTGGCCGCAGATTGAGGACCTGTACGATGGAACTAGATGCCAAAACACAGCATCCAGGACCCACTAGCCTGTCTAGTATTTCTATTTGAAGTCCTAGTGCTCCTGCCTGGCTTTCTTGCTTCAAACTTAATCCAGGCTCCTCCAGACGGGAGATAATCTCGTGGACCCAAAGACCGCTCCTACCCGCTCCTGACCCTGTGCAGCTTGGTCCTCCCTGCTGGGGGAGATGCCCTGACTCTGTAAACTGCCTCCCCATCTGGACTCACCATTTGCACTCACCATCTGCACACACCTGCCCCAATGACTGGCTCTCCTTTTCTGCCTCAACAAACATCTGGTCTACCTAGACCACTTCCCTGATCCTGGGCTTTCGCAGTAATGCTATCCTGCATCCTGCATTTGGCTTCCACAAGGCCAGAGCTATTAAGAGGTTAAGAATCAAAAGCCATAGAGAAATGCAGCTCCGAGGCAGGTAAATGTTCTGAGGCTGTGTTGAACACGTCTGCCCCCATCCGCCATCTTCCTTTTTCTCTCTCTCTACCTCAGTCAGAGTTTCTGATTCCTGACATCAAGCTCGGAATTGCCAGGTTCATTCAGGAAAATCGTAGAATTGGCGTCACTCAAAGGAAGAGCCTGGCCCAGACCCCAGGGGGCAGAATCCAAGTGTGTAGAGTCCCCACTCACTTTTCCCCATCTCTGTCCCCAGATTAGACCCCGTTAGAATCCTGAGTTTGCTGCACATGGTCACTGACCCCTCTTGAGTGAATAAGTTCTTGCTTCGCCCCCAGGAGCCCATAACCTGCCCCACAGAAGATGGTGTAATATAATGATTAAGAATGAATTTAGAAAAAAAAAAAAAAAAAGAATGAATTTAGAAAAGGAATTGGATGGGAATTTCTGCCTGCTTGTATGCTTGGTAGTCTTGGGACATTGTTTTACCATCTCTAACCCTGTTTCCTCCACTGTATAATGAGGATAATAATATTTAACTTGAAATTTGTTGTGATTATTGAATGAGATAGAGCGTGAAAAAAAATGCTTATCCCATTTTATACATATGGGAGTACTAAAGAAATAGACTTATTATTTATTATGAAGTCCAGGCCTGTTGGGACTCAAAAGGCTGTGTGTTAGGAGTAGAGTCTTTGGAGCCCTTGGAAGCCTCCATTGCCCAAAGGCTCCACTTGGAACAGCCTAGAAAAGGGTCCACTGTGACTCCATCCTGCCTGTTTCCTCCAAATCCCATCAGGGCCCTGGCCCAGCCGCTGGATTTGCACCCTCAGCCCAGGGACCACCCACCCTTCCTGTCCATCGGTCAGGTGGGCCACAACCCTAGTCCCTCAGGAGAGGGAGCCCCCTTTCTCTCTGCTCTCCCGCTGGTTTTCTCCCTCCCCTTCCTGCCTTCTCCTCACCAACAGTCTCCTCACAGCCCTCTGCAGTCACTCAGAGTCTGGTCCTCTGCTCTGCTCCTCCCCACCAACACCCCGCCCCCGTTATTCAGTGCTCTCTTCCTCCTGGTCTCCCCAGTCAGGTCTCTGGGGTGAGGAGCATGGAGCCCCCTTGAGCTGCTCCTACTTGAAGGCGGTAGCCCCAGGCCTGCGAGATGGCCCATTCGTAGTGATGATAGAATTGACCAGAACGCTCACCCTAAGCAGCCTCTGCCTGACTCACTGGGGGTGTCTCCTTAAGTCATCCCTCTGTTCTGTAGGACACAGAGCCCGGAGTGTTATTGAGAACACCATGAGCACACTCACCCTGCTTCTCACCACAAAATAAACTCTCTGTATTCGCCGTTAGCCATGGAGGGCACCAGAACCTCATGGTAACCACGAGACCTGAGCTGGGCACTTAGCAGCTACGTGGCGCTGCTGAGTTATTTTCCCATCTCTGGGTTCCTCACCTGGCAGGCAAGGGGCGTGGGCTGGGTGGGCTCAGAGGCCGCTTCCAGCTCCCATGGGTCACATCAGGCTCGCCAAGGCACAAGACAGTCGCCTGCTCTTTCTGCAGCACCGCCCCTCCGAGAAGCTCCCCGCAGTCGGACCAGGTGGGTCTGTGGGCTTTGGTCCTCCGTGCAGCTTCAAGGCTAGGTCCTTGACTCACCGATGACATAGATCCTTTAAGGTGACTTGCTCAAAGCCACAAAGTAAATCGATGTCAGAGGCTCTCTGCCGGCTCTCCCTCCTGGCTTTACTCCCTCAAGCCAGCCCAAGACCATAAACAACCCCGGCCGCCACCCCAACCCCCGAAAAACCCCTCCTAGCTCTCCATCCACGCAAAACTTCTTTCTCACTTAGATTTTAACCTTCAGCACTGTGTGTATTTAACATAGATGGTCATCATTCAAAACTCTCTCTTTAGCCTGCATGAAAAAACATTTAGAAATTGTGAAACTATATCCCTCCGCTTTTTCTTTCCATGCTTTGTTTTTGAAGACATGAGAACTTCAGTTTCCCTACACAGCCCCACGCCACTGAGGGCCTGGCGGTGCTGATTCATGGGGGGACTCGGCGTTCGTTTTAGAAGCTGAATGTTTTATATTCAGGCACAGCTCACCCGGCACAAAACCCCACACTGACTCAGCGGAGGATTGAATCCCCACAGACCCATCAGGCTCCCAGGAGGAAAACCACTGAAAGCAAACTTTTTTTTTTTTCCCCAAGGCAACATTATCTTATCTCTGACTTTGTTCCCTTATCTAAGAAGAGAGGATCAAATTCTTCCTGCTTTCCCCAAGCAGTGCCTGTGCTGTGGGAAGCAAGGCTGATTTCTTTTTCCCTCTAGGATAATGGCAGCTGGCACGCAACTGTGTGAAGGGGAAGGAGGGATTTGGAAAATCTCGGGGTCAGGGAGTCTCTCTTTAGATATCCGTGCTTTATTGTGTTACCATTATTTTTATGAAAAGCCTGGTTTGTCTCAGAAAGTTCTGTGACCCCACCCAGGTAGGAGGGAGGGCAAGAGTTTCTAAAGCCCCCAAGGATGGAGTGGGGGGAGGTGGGGAGCAGAGTGTTTGGAGGGCCAGAGAGCAGAAAAATGGTTGGGACCCAAAAGAAACAAAATGCTAGACCTTGAAACCCAAAGGCCAGGGACAGCAGCAGCTGAAGGCAGAGCCTGAACTCCAGGATGGGTGGAGGTAGGGGTTAGAGGCGGGGTTGCGGGGGTGGAGAAACCAGCTCCCTGGCAGGAGAAGCTTGTGTGGGAACGGAGCTTGGCCACGCTGGCTGGCGAGCTGCCGGGTGATACAGGAGCCTTCCCAGCGGCTTAGCTTGGCCTTGGGGAGAAGGAGAGAAGGTGCATCGGAGTGGAAGATTCCCAGACTTAAAATCTAGAAGTAGCTGAGTTACCTCGAACAGGCAATTTTGATCTCTTCCGTTGCAGTGCTGGCCAAGGTGAAAACACCCTCCACGGAGTTCAATTGCAGATTAATAGCACAAGTGACATTTCTGCACACTTGACTCTTATGACTGCAAGTCTCATCTGCTCTATTAGCAATGCTTTATTTTACTAAAGGATGTCATAGTAGATCTATATAAGAAGGCTCTGACTCCCTAACTCCCACACTATTTGTGAAGGTAAAAGTCAGACTCTATTTTTCTGTTTTTAAAGGGCTGTTAGACACAGAGCACCTCCTCAAATATTTCACATCCAACTGGAAATTTGCTTATATGTGTGCAAAGGAGAAACAGTAAGAGCTGTTTTTGTATGAATACAAACGTGATTTATACACAACAAAGCTGCCTCTTGACCTCCTATATTTTTAGACCTCCATTAATTATGTTTCTGGCAACATAATATGCTGGAACACATTCTCCCTTTCATACGGGCATTGCTCCTTCGAGTGCGAAAGCACCTTAGCAGGAGAGCAGGCTCACAGTCAGGCGCCCTGTTCCCTAAAGCCAGTTAACTGGCCAGCATTACTCTCAGGAGATGGGAAATATCTGGGCCCAAGCTATTCTACTACGAGGCCAGGTTAGAAATCTGACTCACTTGTATTGAAACATCTAAAGAGAGACAGCAGATCTGTTCATGAAGCAATTTTGTTTGCTCACCCACAAGTTTCTTTACACAATAGCCTTCCTTTTCTGACTGTTTGATGAGTCCACCTGCCATAGCAGAGATGCAAATGACAGTTACTTGTTTTTCTAAAACAGCTCCCTTTCAGCAGTGGCATGAGTATGAGCAGCCATGACCATGGAAACATGAGGAATATCTAGGGAAATTTTCCTTCATCATAAAAAGAAAAAGATGGAGGAGGATAGTCTCTTTCTTCCCTCCTGCCTTTAGAAGCAGTTGTGAGAGGGCATGATTCCTGGAGCTATGGCAGCCATAATGCCACCATGAGGATGCAGGCCTAGGATGAAAGTCAGTAGGCTGTGGGTTGCAGCCCGGAAATATGGAAAGTGTCTGGCTTCTGATGATACTGTTGAGATGCTGAAACAATCAGACCTCCAGACTTTTTGAGATGTGGGATAAGAAAAATCTTAAGTGTTTAAGACATGTCAAGTTGGTTTTCTATTACTTGCAGCCAAGCAATACATTAAAAGTCATAGGAAAGAGAACTAATTTCCATAAGCTGTGAAAAGAGAATAAAAATATTTCAGTTTGTGTTCTAATTTTCCTGCTGTGATCTTCTGGATTTAGTGTTAGAGTCCTCTTTCCTTTCCCCTCCATCCCATTCTCCAGAGGTAAATGCTTCATTCTCTCTGGGGGTTCACAAGCCCAACTCCCAGCTCCCCTGTACTCTCTGTACCAACCCCCTCATTGCTTTGCCTCCCATTCTGGATCTGTTCCTGATGGAGGTTTCTCTGGCACTCTGTGGTGGTTTTAGGGGGCCCTGGCATAGTGCCAGGACAGACCAAAAAATGACTTCCTTATTATCCTGGATATTTGGATATTATAAACATACATGAGCATAGAGTGGAGAGCTTCGGTACTATTTTTTGTGACCTGTCTCTACCTAGATTTTTATTGTTTTCTTCTTCCTTCCACAACTCTTAAGTTGCCCATGTTTTCCCTTTAATGATCTAATTGATGATGTCAAAAAGTGAGTCTAATAAGTGCCTTAAGCCACAGAGTACAGAATAAACAAAAAATACCAAGAGGCATATTTTCTATGAGTTGGAATCTTGAGAATGGTAACAAATGTGGACCTTTTTATCCTCTCTTATCTTTGCATTCCCTCTCTCTTTCCCTCTCTCTTACTCACAGGAGAAATTGTGAGAAGAAACTCTAATGAAGTACTCGATTTCCCAAATCTGAATTTCATTTGGTTTCTTTTGCATAAAACACCAAAAATATATAAAGAACAGATTTAACAGCAGTTCTTCTAGCGTAAGGCTGTCTGACCACATTTTTACTTTAGAAATTCAGCAGATCACCATCCCTAACGCTACAAGCAATATTTCTCAAAGGGTGGTCCATGCGACATCAAATCAGAATAATATTTTGAAATGCAAATTCCTGGGCCCCATCTCAGAGCTAAGAATCTGAAGTCTTGGTCATCAGAGAATCTATAAAATAAGCAAACAACCCAGTTGATATATATGCACATAAATATCCCAATCTTTCAGTTTACCATTTTAATTACAAATGCTACCTAACGGATTGAGTGGGCTTTGCAAAGCAGAAACCAGGGCAGTAAACCTTGTTGAAGTATACATATATTTAGAAAGAATTACAAACACTGGATAGTGTGATTCTGATGAGAAAAGTAGTTTGATAAACAGAGTTAGCTTTAGGCAAAATTTAGGTCTCTGAAGTGAGGTCAAAAAATTCCATTTAATTTTGAAAACTTGAGTTCTCCTTTCTTAGCTTCCCTCCAATTCCATATTCTGTGACCAAATGGACCTTTCTCTTCTGTAACCTACCTTACCTGATATTAACCAATTAAAAAAAATTTTTTTAAAGCAATCATGCAGGCTGTTGACAAATGTGCAAACTTGTCAAAACTTCAGGTTGAAAAGTAAAGAATTCAGATGCCAAAGCATTTTAATTGATCCGTCACTATTTATTCATTCAAGATATACATTACTGAATGTCAACAATCGAGGATAGAAAATGAGTAAGACATGGCTCATACTTTTAAGAAAAATTATCTAAACTTAGAAATTAAGAACTCACATCACATTCTTTTGATGTTTGGGTGTTGCTTAACAAGCCTGCCCACGGAGTATTTAACTCCTTAGCAAAATGTGCATGTGTTTGACTGGGCCACTCACTGTAAAGTAAGGGCTGGGATTTCAAGATATGACGATGGGACCTGTAACTTCTAGATCTACCAGCACCTGGAGGGTGGAGGCTATGAATATGCTAAACATCCTACAACAGATAATTCTCTAGTGCCAAAGGTTACCAGGACCAGAGTTGGAAAACCCTGTTCCAAAGAGCTCCAAAGGCAATAATTTGGGACATCAGGAGACCTTTGTCCCCTTTGTGAGAGCAGTGTTTAGTGGTTTCCTGGCTGAGTTGATAAATAGTTGGGGAAGCAGGAAGCGAAGTCTGTGAATGCAAGTTTTCTCCTACAGTTTCTGGTAGTGCCTGGTGTTAGATAAGGGAGAAACACCAAGGGGAGGCTGGGTGAAGTAGTTTTTTTAGGAAGGATAATTGATGGTAGTCAAGTATTTAAAAATGTTTGGATCAACTGAAATTTTCATTTTTCCTTTAGATATTTGATGCCTTTGAAGCCCTAACCTAGACCACAGTGGCAATTACAGCATGTTGGTGAAAGATCTTTACAGTTTTTACACCTTAAAAAGGGGAGGAAATAATACTGCTTATTTTTGGTCATGTCTTCACAATCGCAAATATTTAGCAAAGGAAAAGACTAGAAGTGTCTTTATGGCAAAAGTTGGATTCTCCCAATTAAAATTTTTTTTGAAATTCCTGTCCCTCTATAAAGCTGTATTTCATAATACTATGTGAATATCTACATGATTAAAATTAGTTTAACAGGCTTTCATTTATTAAAAACGCTTTGAGTTATACTTCTTATACCATGAGTGACTAGCCAGTCATTACATCTAGAAGAAAAGTTCCTTCTGTTTGAGAAATGGGAGGTTTCACTACAGAGAGAATAAATGTCATTATTGTTGGAATTGTCTTTTTATCTCATTTTATCTTATCTTATCTTATTCTTAAGGAGCATGGAACAGTTGCTTTGCCTCAGTTGAGAAATAAAGACCCCTGTGGCTGAATGGACAGTTCTTTCCTTGCTAGAAAACTCAGCAGAGGCTGTGGTTGGAGGTAGGAGGAATTTTTTTTTTTTTAAATAAATCTTTTTTTTTTAAGATTTTTTTTTTTACTTTATTTATTTGAGAGAGAGAGAGAGAAAGTGAGAGCATGAGAGGAGCGAAGGTCAGAGGGAGAAGCAGACTCCCCGTGGAGCTGGGAGCCCAATGCGGGACTCGATCCCGGGACTTCAGGATCATGACCTGGGCCGAAGGCAGTTGCTTAACCAACTGAGCCACCCAGGCGCCCCGGAATTTTTTTTTTTTTTTTAATTAGTGGGTAAGCAGATGCCATAACTGGAAGGTGGGGTCTCTCTTTTCATTGGACAGCTATTAACTGCTGCACCTGACGGGGATAAGTCCACTTTTTTTCCCCTAAGTAGAAACAGCTGGGGGCATAGCTAGAGACGAGTGATTTCCTGACATCAACAGTTCTGAGTGAGAATTCAGCTGAAACCATATAGTACGTTTTCGTATAGATTATGGAGGATTTGATGGGGTTACTTAGAAAACAAACCACAATTTATAGGGTGATTTTCATAAGGTATGTTCCAAGTGCCAAACAAACCACAATTATTTTGGATCCTAATACTTATGGGTTACTCACTTGCTTTATGAGGCAAGCTTTCTTCTAAAATCATTACACTGGTGAATTGCAATTTTCATCTTTTTCTAGATTCACTTTTCTCCCATCCAGGTACTAACCAGGCCTGACCCTGCTTAGCTTCCGAGATCAGACGAGATCGGGCGCGTTCAGGGTGGTATGGCCGTAGACTAGATTCACTTTTCTATGTGTCTTAATTATAATGATAGGAGTATAATCTTTATAAAATGGAAAAAGTTTTAACAATGGAGGGTGAATTAATGTGTCTCTATTATGGCACAAGAGTGAATTCTTCCTATAGGTTTATTTGCATACAAGAGGCTGTCTTTACTGAACAGCTTTTTGAAATAGATATGCTGCTAAGGAGGAAATAACTTGTCTTTCTATACTCTGAGGACAGTGGGTCTAGGAAACTGCAAAACTAAATTTTCCCCAGGTGAACCTAGTACAAAACTGACTTACCACCCAAGTTCAAAATGAAATCTTTTGTTCTACTTACATATAATTGAAACTACCCAGTTATTTTAACTAATTTGTAGGTACATGTATTGTAACAATATTTTGCCTAACTGATGAACATCTGACTTTATTTTGAACCCGCCACGAGGAAACTGACCTTGGCTTGTGAAGTTGACAAATAAATCATCAAGAGTGTCCCTGAACATCTTCTCTCAAGATGAAAACATACAGAAGGGTGGGGCAAGATTCCTCTTTCCTCTGAATCTGTCGAGTTCCGTTTTCGCGTGTATCCAAGGCTGTGCTTTCAACAGGCTGTCTACAGGAATTCACAGTAAGAATGTGACTGAGAGAAAGCCTTCTGCGATATCTGAAGAAACGTCATTCCTAACTTCAAGTGTGCCAGAAAAACCGCTGATCATCATCGAGCCAGGTCGGTATCATTCAGGCAAAGGCAAAAGCCTTTCTGAAAATGGCTGTTTCTTCGTTGAACAAAAACTTAATTTTTCTAGCCAAGCAGGAAGTTTTGAATAAGAATTCCATATTTCAATGAGGTCGTCATATTTTTAATAAATGTTTCTAACGTTGGGTTTCTAAGTAGTATTACATAAATGTCGCTAATTTTTCTCTCCTACACATTTTTCTAAAATACCATTTTAAGTTTTACTCAGCACAGAATTGGATCAACTATTTTATTGTATTTAAATGATTAACAGTTTATTACAGTAATTACTTAGACTTGTGGAAACAGTTAATAAACTTACTTTTATATCTTTTTCATAGAGAGCAAAAATTTTTTCCCTTGGAAGGTCCCCTTTGGTCATAGTAATCTCAGAGTAATTTCATAATTTGGGGGGAAATTTTCTTGTGTTCTGGGGGTCCCCTAAAATAAAAATGCCCCAAAAGCACTCCACTTGCATTAGACACAGTATTATTTTTCCCATTTCCCCCAAGTCTATTCCTAGCCTAACCTGAACATGCAAGATCCACCATAATTCTGTATGCACCTGTGGCTTAGAGACCTTGGTTAACCCCACAAGAAAAGCTCGCCATGGGGTAAAGTGCTCTGATCCAGAGATTTGTGCCCTCTTGTAAGAGGAACAGTAAAGGGAACCCCATTACTAACTGACTAGGGAGATGCAGACAGGACAATATCACCTGCAAACTTCTGGGATGTGCTTATGAGAGATGTTCTGATGAGCCTCTGTCGAATCTTCTATCAGGCATCAGGATGGTGGGCCTCACAGGGCGTGGTTGAGAGGAAAGGCATTCAGAAAAAGATAGGTTTGATTATTGCCTCTAAAAATGACTTCTCAAAAGACAAGTCATTTGAAGTCATTTGAAGAAGGAAGCAGGAATGGCGTGTAAGACACAGTCAGTGTTTTTGCGGTGGCTATTGTTGCTGTTGGCTCTCCTCTGGTCTCCAGGTCTGATTTGGGAAACTTGGAGCTTCAGTGGTGCTGGCTGGCTCCTTCTTGCTGCTCTTTGTGCGGCCAGCCTTGGGCCGCTCTCTCTCTTCATGGTTAGTGTGTTCTTAATTTTAAAATAATGTCTTCAGTTATATAGCAACAAAATGCTTCCTTGACCCCAGCCTGGAGAGGAAGGTAGATGTTGCTGTTTTGAGGTAGGGGTTGTGGAGGTGACCCGGTGGGAACTTATATTTACAGCTCAACCTACAGTTCACGGAAATTCAGGTTGTAAATTAGAACATTCCAAGAGCAAAAACATAATCGGTTGAAATGTAAATGGTAATATCTGACCATCGCTGGTTCCTGAGCCTTAAAGTAAAATCCAGATCAAATTTCTAAACAAAAGAAGAGTATATCTTCTCAAGGAAATGGAGGCAAAACCCTTAATTGCCTTCTAACTAAGCAGTTTCTTTGCCCTTAATGGTCTGTTCCCTGAGTAAGTTGATAAGTGATAAAAAGATCTGGAAATAATTGCACAAGGAAGTATAAGAATAACTCACTATAGAGTAGACTGATAACTGTTTTAGGGCTAAAACCAACTTGGTCATTCAATTGCTTACTGGAAATAAAACCACTTAGATAAAACCCAAGAAATAAAAAACCAAAACAAAACAAAAAACCCTGATAAGCCCATAACACGCTCTTTATGGCAGGAAGGACTTCAAATTTCTTAATGCTTTTCTCTTGACTATACATCTTAATTTCAAAATTTTTTTTCAAAATATTTATTTAACATTGAGTATGTGCAATGTGCCATTGAGTATGTGTACTGGGATACCAAGATAGATACATCCTTGCCTTGAAGAGGGTCCCAGTCTCAAGGACCCAATAGTCACTGACCAAGCAGTAATGATACCGTGTATGAGAGAGAGGTGTCTGCAAGGCAGCAGGGAGGGGTTTTGTGATGGTTTAAATCCTTATCCTTCCACAAAAGTTTTGATGGGGCATGGATGGGCACATCTTTTGGGGAAAAGAAAAATGTAGAGAGGAGCTTCTCAAGGGAAGCAGATTAAACTGGATGAATTGGTTTTTGACAAGCGGCGAACAGTAGGGTATTCTAGGCACAGAGAGCAGCCCGAAGAGCACACAGAGACTGGAAAATCTGTGGCTTAAGGAGAGATGGTAAGGCAGTTTGGCTACAGCTGAAGTATAGAATGGTGTCTGGTAGGGGAAAGCTGGAGAAGCAGGTGAGGACAAATTGTGAAGGGCCCCGATCATTGTAGCACTGTGCTAGTTGTGATGGAGAAAAGTGTCTCAATCAGTTCCAGCTGCTATAACAAATCACCATAGGCTGGGTGGCTAAAATGACACTTGTTTCTCACAGCCTCAGAGGCTAGAAATCCAAGATCACGGTGCCAGTGTGGGGTTGGGTTTGGGGAAGAGTCCTTTTCCAGGTTGCAAACAGCTGGCTTCTCACTGTATCCTCACATGGGAGAAAAAGAGAGCTCTGGCCTCTCAGTCTTCTTATAAGAGCAGTAATCCTATTGACAGGGCTCCAACCTGGTAACCAAATTATCTGCCAAAGGACCCGCCTCCAAATCGCATCACTTTGGGGATTAGGGCTTAAATACACGAACTTTGGGGGAACACAAACATTTGTCCATGGCCAATAGAAACTTTGAAATTCCTAATGATTGTTTCCCAAACCCCCTTTTAGTAGTTCCTTTGACACTACTACACTCGTGGAAGGGTGGGGGAGTCATTTCTTCTTTTTTAGGTTAGCCCTACAACAGTGCCTGGCAAGAATAGCTCCTCTCTATGTTTAGAGATAGCTCCTCTCTGCTGTTTAGTTTTCACTTTACCCAAGGTCAATGGCTACAACTATCTGGGTGTCTATCTCTCAGATAACTTTTATTAAGCAAGGAACAGAATCAAAGATACTGGCGGCAGGCAGAGGAACAGGTGTTAGGTAGGCAGACGAGTTCAGCTATTTTACCCTACTTCCTGAATCTGAAGAACAAGTCAGTACCAGCTGCCATCTTCCTCTTGGAGCAGAGACTTGGTAAGGCCTTGTTCTCAGCTCACACTCCCTATTTTTATTGAGGATCTCTTCTGTGCTGTGCACTGAGTACATAGCAGTGAACAACTCAGTGGACTGCTTCTGGAAAAGCTTAAATAGCAAGGTGCTCTAGGCTTCTTTTATTTATTTATTTTTTAAAAAAGATCTTTTTTTTTCCCCAAAAAAATGTTTATTTTATTTTTTCAGTGTTACAAGATTTATTGTTCATGCATCACCACCCAGGATCTTTTTTATTTACTTGTCAGAGAGAGAGACACAAGCAGGCAAAGAGGCAGGCAGAGGCAGAGAGAGAAGCAGGCTCCCCGCTGAGCAAGGAGTCTGATGCAGGACTCAATCCCAGGACCCTGGGATCATGACCCAAGTGGAAGCAGCCGCTTAACCCACTGAGCCACCTAGGCGTCCCTACACTTCTTTTAAATATTATAGAAGAGACAGTATAGTTTATTTTGTATCCAAATCTTATTTAAAAAACAACAAAACCCTATTATCACCCTGCATAACAGGTTTACATTATATTACGGATAAAAAATATATTAGAATTATATTGTAATATCCTTGCAAACCATAAAATAAGAGTGAAAGTGGTTTTTGGAATGGAGTGCCATTTTAGCTACTTTCAAATCTGTGAAGTGTTAGCCTGCTGTCTTCCAAAATACAGCTTTGTTTTAATATAATGATTGGCTATGGCTAGGCTTGCTAAATTCTTTAATACAGCTTGCTTAAAATTCAAAAAACACCTTATCGTCTCAAGGATCCTATAAAATCCCTATCAGTAAATAGCATTGTATGGATGATAAAATGAGCCTTTTAATTTTTCGTAGAGCAGGATTTTTTTTTATATATATATATAAATAGGAGTGACCCGTTTTTAATTCCATTCAGTACATTTGGTGGGGAATTTAGTAATCAAGACTAAGTTCTCTGCAAGCTTAAACTTAAAGCTCAAAGTAGGGGCAATAGTGTGTTGTTTTTGTTTGGCAGAGTTTGTTAGTTTGTTTTCATCGTACAAACCACAGAAAGTGAAGTTGGGTAAAATCTTTTATGTTAGGGATCTGAGAAGCCTGTGGTTTTCCGCTAAAGGCAACTCAGAATGGTGGGGGGTATGAAGAGGTTGGGGATTTTAGTCATTAAAATGGAACGTGAGTTAAAGTTAAGAAAACGTGGTATCAGACACGATTACTAATTAGTGTTAAGACGTCAGCGCTGACCTGGAATGCAAAGTTCAAGGTTGTGCCCAGGAGGGGGAACAAAGAAGGGTATACTGGGGGAGGGGTGAGTTTGGGCGCGGGAGCCAGGGGCAGGCGGGTTTGGGGAGCGGCAGTGATGGGACAAACGCGCCGGGCCGGGCGCGGGTGGCCCGCGGCCAGGGCCGGAGACCCGGGGGAGACAGGCTTGGAGCGGAGGCGGCATCCCGGCATCAATATGCGGTGCAGGTCGAGGCGCCAGCGGAGCGCATTCTCGTTCTGGAAAGGTGCGCTGGGCGCCCGCCCGGGTAAGTCGAACCCCCCGCGGGAAGAGGCGGGAGCCGTAGGGCAAGCGGCCTCGGGCTCCTCCCCCGGCGCCTCCGCTATCTGGGTCAGGACGCCGCGGGCCGCGGGGCCGGACGTGGGGACCCGCGGGCTCCGGGCTGCTGTCCGCCCGGCTGCCGCTCCGCTCCCGTTCGCCCGGCCGCAGGTCCCGGGTCCCCGTTCTCCGACCGCGGAAAGGCCCGAGGGGCAAACTCAGGTGCGTGCGGAGGTGGGCAGTGGGCAGGTCGGCGAGCGGAGGCCCGGCGCGACCGGGGTGCGGAGAGCCGAGGCGGCACTTCCGGCGTCCGCCGCCGCACTTCCGGGTCCCGCGGGGGTCCCTGCCGCGGACTCTCCGCCGGGCATCCTTCCGCCGGCGGGCGCGGCCCAGGTGCCAGGGGGCACGGCCGGCGGGCGCTGGCTCTCCCCCGTCGAGCAGCCCTGTCGAGCCGGCGTTTGGAAGCATCAGTCCTGGAACTCGCGGGTGTTCCCACGCAGGCGGCCGGTCGTGGGTGTGGGGAGCTGGCGGTGTGCTGCCAGCCGGAGGGGTTTCAGCCGGAGACGCTGGGTCGCCGCACAGCCTCGGCTGCTGGGTCTTAACCTTTCAGCCTCCGACAAACATTTTTGTTGAGTTGTGTTTTGCAATGACTCCGATTCTCTACCTATTTTACACAAAAGAACGGCCAAATTTTCAGTGCCACAAATATATGCAAACAAGTCAAACATCAGCGAGCCCTGAGTTTAGAAGATATTAAGTAGGAAAAATAATGAGACCTGATGAAAAAGGAGTATTAGAATTCACTTAGAAAGTATTGGGTTATGCTGGTCGCTATGAGGACTCTGATTGCCAATTCAAGGTCTCAGAGATAATCCTTTGGGAAACAAAACTCAGGCC